>VXBO01012662.1:520768-630818 GCA_013400135.1 Rhinoptilus africanus
TGAGCCGGGCCTGTGGGGCGGCGCGATGGCGGCGGCCCCGGCCCGAGGCCTGGGTCTCGCTCTGGTAAAAAACCATTTAATTGGTTTTTTTTTTTTACTGGAATAAACCCGTAGATTTTATCTTCAGAGGAGCCTTGAGGAGGGATCCCTCATGGAGCGGCCGCGCTCGGGCACGGGGTGGCGCATCCCAGCGAGGGGCTGAGGTCTCCTAAACCTCTGCCTTGCAGTACAATATTACATTAATTACAGTTTTTCATTCAAATCAAGACGGTTTAAATGTGGTGGAGAACAGAATTGACTTCCTAGGTTACAAGAACTGCGTGTGAACACGAGCTTTAGGGCTTCTTGCTCCTTTTAAAAGACTATGCTAAGTTTTGTTGTGCGGGATGTATGGCTGTTGTCATGAATAACAAGTAACTGCAGTTAATAATCCCAAATTAGAGTGTTGGTGCTTTAGTGGGAGGTATAGCAGAGTCTGTATTTACAGGCACTGGCTGGAAAGTGCTATGAACACAGTAACTAAGAAAATGTGCTGATTTGACATAGGCCCGTGAAAGTTTCCCCATCAGGGTTTCAGTTCAGCTCAGACCACGGATTAAAGCCTCTCTCCCAACAGCAATTCAGCTCATTTATCAGAATGAAGGCTTCCGTGTAAGATTGTATTGCAGCCTCTCCCTCGAGGTACGTGCCTTCCTAGAATTCAGAGGACTGCAGGTTGGTAAGGGCAAGGGTGATTTACGGTCCCCTCATTGTCTTGGGTGCAACTTAATTTTTAATTTTGTAAATCAAAGTAAATTACATCTGCATTTCATCAGAGTTCCCTTTAAAACTGAGAGGATGTATGCTTCCAGATGTTGCAACATAGTTTGATTTACATTGTGGGAAACATTTACAGTGTATGTGTCTTACTAAGTTAGTCATTTTATTTAGATGTCCTTCCCAATCCATTTCTCCGTCTGTCTGCCTGTTCTTAGCTGGCAGGGATTCCCCTGGAAGCCTGCTGCACAGACACAGTGTGCTTGTTGGACACTGAAAGGCTTCTTTACACTTAAGTAATATTTCTGAATAACAATGTCACCAGTGTCACTCCACTGGGTTTTCTGATCCATGATACGTTCAACAAAATGTTCTTCTGTGTTTCTACCTTTGGATTGATTGTTAAGTTACTTACCAGTAAAAAAATGGCATTTCAGTGACAATCAGCAGCGCTGCTTCTGTGAAATATGTCTGCGTTTGTTTTGTACAGTGTATTTCTTGCAGTAGCCCACAAAGGGGCCCTGCTTTCTGTTTTCTAGCAGGAAACAACGTGGTTCGTTCAGCTCGGTGAATTAACGCACAAGCCGGTAGCTGACCGTGTTTATGGCTGTTATCCTAGTTCAGGAACTTGAAGGGTCACTGAAAAAACCTGCCTGATAGTACAGCGTTGTATCCTGTCATGCATGCAGGAGTGGTTCAACTGTCTACTAGGAAAACTTTCTCATTATGGTTATATTCTGGATGACACTAGCCAAGAGGATTACAACATCTCCATAATTGGAGGCTTCTAACAAAGGGCAGACAAATGTCTCGGGAGCGGGGCAGGTACGGCTGATCCTGTCTCAGACTGAGAGCTGTATCCTGCAGGGCTTCTGGGGAGGAGCTGCATCGGGGCAGCCAGCCCAAGCCTCAGGAAGCAGCTCCAGGGCTGCCTGGAACAGGAGAAGACACCTGCTCTGGAGGGGACTGTGTAGCAATTTGCACAGAACATCCATGGTTATTACGCACTCGTATGTTCTTGCTCATCCTGCTCCAGCCTTAAGTTTTCGTTTGTTCTTTCTTGTTACAGGGAAGTAGCGTACTGTAAGCGTGTACTGGCTGAATTTGCACAAGCTTGTGCTCTGCAATTCATCTCGAGCCAGTGGCAGCGGTCAGTGTTGCTCACCCCGGCCCTTCGACAGGGGAAAGCAGCTGAGAAGCACCAGCCTGGCAGTCGGTGAAGAGGCTGCCGCGGTAGGAGCGTGGCTGTGTGAGCAGAACTCCCGGCAGGAGCCAGCACCAGGGGTAGGACGTGGCACCTTCCCGGCTCACTCGGGGGCGGCGTAGTACAGCTCAGCATGGTTGCACTACAAAGACAGGCTTTCTAATTGAGTGAGAACCATTTTGCAGAAGAATTCCACGCTGAAGCCGGCTGAAAACTATTTTATATTATACAGATAACACCACTGGTAGGAAGTATTAATAATAGTTACTGAGTTTCCCCTTCTTTTCCCAAATCAGAAGTAAGCATGACGTTTTTTCTCATTTCAGTGTAGTTTTGAACACTGTACAGTCTCTGCTTTGGATGTTGTCATTGAGACATGTCATCTTTGGGATCCACACTGAATGAAAATCAGTTAGAGAGTTTTCGAGCAGGCGTCTTTTTTATTGTAGAGGTTTATATTTTATATTAAATTTGGACTATATTAAAACAAATGTACTTTAATTACATTATTAATTTAAATAATATTTGATTTAAATAAAACACCAAGAGAACTTGATTTAAATAACTGATTCAGTTTCCACATTGATCCCTACAAAACCCACTAATTTCATGCAGCGTTTGAAGCACTAGAGGCCAGAGCTGATTTCTGAGCTAATATGTAACTACAGCTGAAGTGCTCTGCACACAGATGGAAAGGTGATGATGTTTGGAGACTGGCTGCATTCTGAGGCAGTACTGCTACAAAAGGAGTAATAGCAATCTGAAAAGGGAGTGTTTTGCCCAGCTACTCCTCTACCTTGCACCTAAACTATTTCCACACGTTATAGTTGTTTAATACAGTTACAACCCTCTGCTAACCTCTAGATTTTAGGTGATACAGCTTTTACCTTGTAAAATATGAAATAGCTTTTCTTTTGAAATGCCAGTGTTAAAATTCCGTACCTCTAGCAAACTGGGTTGAATGCAATTCACACATTCAGTTTAATGTAGACCTGTTTTTTAGTTAAATAAGACAAAACAAACCTGACAAACATAGATACAGGAGATTTTATTTAACATTGTGTACAAAGAAAGGCTACAAATGCCTTTTTTTTTTCCCAAATACAGTTTTTGGATCCCTTTTTCATACCACTTTTCTCAGAAAACTAAAAAAAAAATAAATCCAGAATTACATTCCCCACCCTTATTTTTCCCTTTCCTTTTTCCCTCTCTTTGGGACCTAAACTGAGAGATGCTTAGCAGTACAGTTCCAACACCTTTCAGTATTAAACTATCAGCTTTTCTTTTCCAAAGCCAGAGCGCTATGAGATACTGAAGCACTAGTAACAGCAGTATAAAACATCAAAAACTGACTCCCTAACACCGTAGTGTTAAAACAATGCCAACAACATTAACTGATGAAACCCCAAATTAGCAAAACAATAGCATGTTGTCTTCTACACCTGATAATTTAGCGCTGATTATATAATTTAATTGTATTTATATTTAAATAAATAGTCTTAACTCCTTTTCTTGGAATTCTTCATGGATTATAGACACTTGTAATACTAGAGATAAGAACAAACTACACAACTTACATATGCAAGAGAGGGCTTGGTTTTATTTTTTTTGCTGGACAGTCAGAGAAAGGACAACATTTCATAGCGTCCTGCTGTGAGATCATATTTAAATTCCTTTTCATTGTGGTACTTCTCAATCATCCAACACAACCATTCCCCACCCTCTTTTTGCTGCCTTGGTAATCACTTTTACTACTGATATCCCAACTCCTGAAACATCTGTCCCTGCGTAGCCAAGTTTTATCCAGGATTCTGCAAGTTTTGTACGTAAGTACAAAGCCCAAAACAAGATTTCCCTTAGGCTGTGAGAAGCAGTAAAGGAGGGATTAGAAAAGGCTGTTGTGAGGAAACATCCTTTTGCTATGGCAGGTTTCACATTACCACCTACTATATTTCAAATAGGTTTTAGATATGCATCAGTTCTCGGATGACTATTTGTGTAATCCCTAGAGTTAGCGTAGTCCCAGTTTCTCCCAAAATGGGACTAAAATGGAGGAAATTTGAGCTACTCTGTGTATATTGGCATTTGATCGTTCAGTTAGGCACAGTAAGAAGGAATTGGATGAGTCTTTTCCTGTAACTGCTTTCTGGGCCTGGCTCAGGCTGCCCCAGGGGAGATGTGAGTATCCAAGGACCGATGCAGCTGTACTCCGGTGGGCTCTGCTCCTCCTCAACCCCCCCTGGGGGCATCTGCAGAAAGCTGCTGTATTCTCCCTCCAGGCAGGAAGCTGGTTTGTACACAAGCCTGCCCTTCCCTACATCCACAGGGATACAATGTGGCCTTATCATGTCAATCATTCTGCAGATCAGAGAAATGGTTCATCTGTAGAATGTCTTGGGTTCTCAGAACATCTTGCCACTGGGGAAAAGGCTGCAAGAGTTGCACAAACAAAAGCTCTACTGGAAAATAAAAAACCAAAGTTTTCTCCATTTTGATGAACCATTTTTGCAAGAGGATTTGAACATGATTGCAATTAAGACAAAGCAGTAGAGCAAACACTGGGGACTCTGTGATGATACTGATTCCCAACATGCTTGAACAGGTGTAAATAAAAGAATCTTAACTCACAAACCAGGCCTGCACCAGCCCAGAGCTTTAGCAGAACCTGGTCCATTCTGCACCAGAGGACTGGGAATATTTTGGTTATCTCCAGGGGTAGCTCTGCGACAAACTGATCCTCCTGGTGGGGTAGTTCCTACAGTGCAGAATGATGTGAAGCAGTTTCTGTTGGAAAAGGAGGGGTCTTTCTCACTGCAAGGTGAAACGTGGCAGTAGGGAACAAATGACTTGGCAAATACTCGTATGGTCACCTGTGTGTGTTTACAATGGTCCCCAGCAGTAACTCCCCTATACGATGGTAACACAGAGAATCAACCGTGGAGGCACACCAAGTCATTTAATAATTTTCTAATTCTTGGCAATAGCATTTATGTATTTGCTTGACCTGGAAGGCCTAAATCTAGTGATGTGGTCAATCCTGTTGCTTCAATCCTGCTGTTTCAGCCATTTCATCATTAGAGCATGTTGTGGCATTTTATCCTTGCAGCCCAGAAACAGACTTTTTAGCTTAAACAATATGGTAACTTTCTGCTTCTGTTAGCTCTTTCCTTTGTGGCGGTGTTTCACCTACGGTAACACAGGGACGCTGTTGCTCCTCCCCATTTATTGCCACTGGGAATCAAAAGGTAGAGAGCGCGCACGAGCTTTGCTGTCTTAGTACTGAACTGAGAATTTTCAGTAGCAAGGAAGGAGGGGCTACAGCACAGCAGCCCTGGGAGGCTGCAGTAGCTCAACTCCTGGCGTTCCTGTATTAACGTTTATTTACTGGCAAGACGGTCTTTGCTCACAGTTATCTAGGGCATAAGCTGCCTCCTGTACCTTGGAATGAACTTCTTCCTGCTTCCAGATGATGTGATCCCAGTGATTCCTAATTATGCTTCTCTCTTCCATTTGTGTTACTTTTATTCCCTAAAACCGTGTTAGGCAATAATCATTGACTGTGCTTCCTTTAGAGCTGTTAATTTTAAGGGCAATCCATCTATTTAATTCTATTAAATGAGAAGATTTGTAGAATGGATATGAACGTTCATTTCATTCCAGTTGAGAACGGAGAGCTGCCAATGCTAATGTAAGGCTCCGGTGTCTCAGCTGCAGGGAACCTGCGTTACGGGAAGTGAATGCTATCGGATTTATTTTTCTGATAACAGTACTATGACAATGTGAGAAAAGTTTAAAAAGAAAAACATATCTGGCCTACAAATTTAAGAGGGCATAAACAAGTGACTTGCTAACTACACCAAGAATTTGATTAATTTGATCGTATTTACTTAGGAGCTGCCCTTTCAGATTTTTCTTCTTCAAGGAACAGAGATAAATCCCTTCAGTCTAGCATGAATGTCTTGGGCTTCTGTTATTACAAGTCCCCCTCTTTGTGAATTAAAGTAAAAAGAGAAAGCATAGGGGGTTTTCTTAAAGTGTTTCCCATTTCTTACTAAAATTTCCATCATAAGAATGCCACACATGTTATCCCGGTGGATGACTAAGCACTGATACAAAAGGATTAACCAGGGAAGAATCAGAGAGGGTTGTGGTTCTGCCATCAGTTTTTAAACGTTTTTAAAAGCCATGTGGGTCAATTTACATTTCATACATACTTGAAAGAATGGCACGTTGAGATAAATGAACACATTGTGATGCCTTCCAGTGTTACAAGGGTGACGAACCAATTTGGAGATCCACGTATGCTTTAAAGAACAGTTTAAATAAACTCATAGAAAACTAACATAAACAACCTTAAAACATATTTTTAAACCGGTAAAATGAACAAACTGTAAAAATACTGCATCTCCCATAAACATACTCTGTGGTTCCACCACCTTGTGGCCAACCAAGACGGTTGCAGTTTGGCTCCCTCGGTGCCCGCTGATGGCCTGGGACTACAGCTGAAGGTCAGGCGGGCAGCGGGCGTCCGCAGTCACCACACTGCGGTATTTTGCCCTTAGCTGATACACTGAAAAATAGCAGCATTAAAATACAGCCTGAAATAGCTTCGCTACTACCTCAACTTGTTAAAACTGTGCAAGAATAAAGAACACCAGCAGCATTTTAATGCACGTCTTTCAATTTGGTTTCAGACGCTCCCCTCCCGTACAAAGCACACGCAAACACAAAGCAGAAACTCATCTCGTAACTGTTATTTCTTGTCCATCTTTGAAAACTCTTCCCATAGTTTGCTTACTTAGCTTTTAAAAGTTTTACTCAAAACCCTATTCAGTGTAAAAAAAAATCCCCCAAAACATGAGAATTTTAAAACAGTTTCTAATTGCCAGGAAACTGATGCTTATTCCTCTCCTTAAACTGGAGACACACAGACTGTCCTAATCATCCGAATTTCTTCAGCTGAAAGTTTTAATGTTTCAGATTCCTGTTACGGAAAGCTACATTTTTAGAAAGGTCTCTCCAATACACGAGAAACTGAAAGAGCATGAACTCCCAGTGCACATGTAAAGGGCAATTTTTTGCTAGTTTGCTCTTTTTTTGTTTATATTGTACCTTTTAATACAGAAAATGGAAGAGAGTGGTTTTCTGACACAACTCCCAAGGGAATATATAAGAGTTAAAATCAGAAGGCCTTCTCTAAAGCCAAGGTTATCAAGCCCCTTTTTGTTTCAGTATGATAAGGCTTATAAAAAAAATAACAATTAAAAAAAACACCAAAACAAACACCAAAACAAACCCAACCAACATCCCTGGGAAAACAACATAAAAGCCTTTTAGAAATACTTAATTTCTGAAAACATAAGACTACTTGAAAAAACTTAATCGCGAAATTAAAGGAAATTCAAGAAATCAATTCTCGTATTTCAAATCAGTCCATGATTTCATCATCAGCAATAAGATGCGCTATCTTTTCCAGCCCAAAATTACCAGCTTTGGGGAAAACATATTCATACTTAACAGAAATAATTAACGGGTTAAGTTAAATTAACTTTTTTTCCCTGATCCACATGCCTGCATGTTAGATAATGTTACATTAGAACTGAGCACTGTAATGAAAGACTAAAAGCAACAACCTGTAACAGTAACCAAAGCAAAAGCAATTTTCTCATGGTTACATACTATAGATCAGTAATTTAATATTAAAATTAACTTCCTGGATAAATAAAACTAAAAAAAAAAAACTTGGGCAAAAGTAAATTGGCACAGTCATTATGGTATTGCTTTCCAGTTTCAACACTGCAAAGAGCAGCCACAGACTCCGAACGCCCAAAGGCAAAGGCCTTCACCCAACCACCTGGCGCAGTTTGATTGGGTTTTTTCCTTTTCAGCGAAGCCGCGGGCAGCGCCGCTGCCTCCGACACGCCAAACAGCGGGCAGGCGTGCAGCTCGCAGCGACGGGCTCGCTACAGAACCCCTATGTGAAAATGAGAACAAATACATCAAAACAAAACCGTAGAGTGTGGTTTACTGGTCTACGTGACTTGTCTTAAGTCAATGCTTTTCAGGATTGTGACTCATTTTTGCCTTCAAAAAGGCAAAAAAAAAATACAGTAAAATAAAAAAATGAAAATTGTAAGCCTTCAAGTTTCCTTGCCTTCATTCCCTCCCTCCCCCAAAAAAGCACCTCCTACTATAAACACTTTTTCTGTTTCATGGGTTCAGAAGTTGGAATGTAGTGGAAATACATACAAGAAGGAAGGAATTTCTACTTGTACATTACGTTACAAAGAGGTTTGCTCCCAGACCTAAGGAGGGAGGGATACTAAGCAATATTAAATTCCTATAAGAAACCTTACAAAGCATGCAAAATATTGATATACTTACAAAATTGAAATTTCTATCGGTTCCTTTTTGAATTTGCAACTTCACAGTACAATAATTTCTAATATTATGCAGCAGTCAGAATTACAGTGACTACAAAGTAATTTCCCCTTAATTTTTTCTTTCCATTTTATTTGAAAGACTCCTTTGTTATTTTTATTTTTGAATTGAGAGGGTGCAGATCGCCCATCAGAAAATGTGCAATTCAGCATAACAGGGGTCGCTTTCCTTGTCGTATTTCCCCTCAAAGGATGTTGACAACCTAACTCTACCCATCTTTCACAGTCTGTCCCTCCCTCCCCTCCCCATGCCGATTCCTTCCTTGTCTTCAAGCTGGACTTTCCTTCTCACTGGGATGACGATGGACGGATGCCACTAAATGGATGCTGCATAACTGGGTAGGAACTGAAGGGGGCCGGGGTACTTGGTGACAGCGGAATCTCTCCCGCCCCCCCAAGATGTTTGGCACAACCACTTCACAGCCAGAATGCTTCGCTCTGGGTACCGGCAATGAAATCACGCTTTCAGTTCCCCAGACAAACACTGCTGCCCTTCGCAGAATACGCCCAAGTCACCCCTCTGGCTTGAGCTGATGTAGGCTGGGAAACACAACGCCGGTATTCGGCTGGGTCTTTTGTACTGCCGTATGTGGTTCCACAGAAATTTCCTCACTGCTCTTATTAAAAAGAGGGTCGGAATTTCTGGAGAACACACAAGGCGTGCTACTTGCTAGATTGTCCATAAAGTACATTCTGACACATTATCAACGTATTTGTATCGATCAGAAAAAGACTCTTGTAGAGCAATGTACAAAGCCTCCAAAAATTCAAGTATCAAAAAAAAAAGATGTTCTGATAGAAGTTTGGAGTAAGCAGCCAGCCAAACTGATAGCCACTGATTATTTTTTGTGTCCACAAACGCTTCAAATATTTTTGCAGTGATAACACATTTTCTTTGGAGTGTTGGGAATTAAGTCTTCCCAATTAATTTTCAGTAAGTTTGATGGGGTCTAAGGAATTTAGCAATCCTGCCTGCATGACCCTGCCCCTGCTTTTATATGCAAACAAACAAGAGACTCACAGTCAGAGTCACTGTCTCTAACCCTCCCCGCCTCTCTTCAGTTTGCCATATTTATTTCTAGTGTAACAGCATTGGGTCTGGCTCCCCTCACCCAAAGAAGCCACCAGAAGTGCAGCACAGGCAGGAGCAGGGTGTCTCCTTCCCCAGGGCTGCAGAAATACTTGCCAGGGAAAGGGTGGGCGAGGCCAAAAAAAAAAAAAACCAAAACACCAACCTAAACCAACCCCCACACAAACCAACCCTTTCAGTTGTACACAAAACTGTTTCATTCCTTCAGAACCCTGTTCAAATCAAGACTTGAATTTCCAAGGAGGGAATCTCAGATCCCAGACCCTTCCCTTCTCCTCTCTTGCAAAACAATGCTATTTTGTGGCCTAGAACAGTACTTTAAAAACAGCAGTTATTAAAGACACAGTTGTGATATATCCTTTGACTCCCCCTCACCCAAAAAGGGGTATCCTATCAAGTGGTCCAGTAGAAATCTTGAAGTTTCTTTATGATAAATTAAATCCATAAAACGAGGAATACCTTCTGTCACATTCCCAACAAGAATAATAGCCACACTCTGTGGTGCATTTGTTCAAGTGTCTATTGCTCCTTCTAGTGGAGATTCTGCACAGCTCCGTCTCCAGTTCAGTTCTGCTCCTACCCATTAAAAGCAGAGATTCTTCTCCTTTCTCTTCAGCCTGGTCAACAAACAGCAGAAGCACTGAGGGCCGTAATTCCCCAGGACAGGAACAGGCCAGTAATGTCTGAAGAAACACCAGTTGTCTTTTTCTCAGGCATGGCACATTTATGCCAAGAGCAGTTTTTTGCATCCCGTTGGTATCGCAGGCACCTACACCTCTGTGGAAAAGAGAATGCTTTGCCTCTTGCTGTCTGGGGTAGGGATAGTCTCTAGCTGCAGGAAGTACAGAAGAACTTGAACCTGCAAAGGGAAAGAAAGAGGTGATGATAAAGCTCCGTTAACTCATTCTCATCTGGCTACTGGAGTGTTGGCAGACACACTTCAGCTCTCCACAGGGACATCTGGCAGTTCGGAATTTGGTTTAACATAGCGGGTAACAGCAGGGATATTAAAACTTGCAGTGCTTCAGAGACGCTCTTTTCAGCTTCCAGGGTATAAAACTGGTGCTGGTGTTCCACTGCACTGAAAAAAATTTGATCTATAATTTGCAAAGAATTTTGTTGTGCATCTGTGAAGGTGGTTTAAGTGTTGAGGAACATTGTGGAAAAACACTGGCGGCCCTTTAATCCCAGGCTGGCAACATGGTGCTGTGAGACAGCCCTCAAAAACCTTACTACACACAAACACGAGACGAACAGGATTGCCTGCACACTGGCAGCTTTTCATGAAAAGCTGCATTAGTACAGATGCAAACTGAATCGCCTGAAGAAACTGTTCTACAGTCTAAAGTGTCTGTGTGAGGGCGAGAGTTGTTTATGTTTCTCAAAAAAACGTCGTGAAAGCGCAGCAGAACAGCGGAACCAGGCCTTGCCAGAGGGCTGCAGTTTCCCACACACCGCCTTTACAAGATTCAATAGCACGTTTGGGATTTTACCTGGGACATGACTTCTAGCGACCAACTATCCGTCATTGTGATGGGCTGGGTTGGGTTAGCAGGAATTTTGCTGTCCTTCTCTGAAGGTCTGAGCAGCGTTGGTCCAAAGACAGTTGCAAGATTATGCAGGGACATCTTGTTAACGCTTTCCCGCTCAGCAACCCTGGGAGAAGAGACAATGAACAAGGCAGATCTTTAAAAACATCTGAGTTTGGAAGAGTCCTTAAGCAAAAACCATATTTATTCCTTTTGTAAAAAGCTTTAGATACATTCAATCAACCACTCTCCCCGTATGTGCCTAAATGAACTTTGTATATAAGCAATACCTTGATCTGACAAAACCACAGTCTCCACACTCTACAGACACGGCCCAGACTTGGGAAAGGGACTGCCGGGTACTGTCGGGACAGGCAGACGCGGGACAGCAATCAAGCAAAGTTTTGATCCCAGTTTCATAAATGAAACTGAGACACATGGGTTAAATAATTTAGCCAAGGGCAAAAAAGTCTGCGGCAGAAACACAAGTAAAACCCAGATTTCCTGGATTTTAATCCAGAACCTCAGTCACAAGTTTATCTTTCATCTCTCCAGTGACAGTCTCTGGTGTGTACAAAACACGTATGTAAATTAACACATTGTGCATGTATTAAGCAAGCTCATTGCATTAATATCAAACACATGGAAATACTTTTTCACAGTTACAGCCATATTTACAAAGACACAGACAAGATCAGAAAGACTAGTCTGGGCAAGGAACTGACAACTCCAGGTAGCAGAAGTGCAAAGCTGGAATTTAAAAAAAATATATCATGTTAGAGTGCAGCCACCTTTTGAAACAGGGCTCACAAGTCTTAAACATGGCCAAAGCTTCCCAATTTATACTAAAACCTTCCTCGATCTTTGTACCCAGATGCAGGTGCAGTTCTGCAGCGATACCGCAGCAGGAATTTGCATTTGCACTAGATAAGCCCCGAGCCTTTTGTTACCCCTTTCCTTTAGTTCTAATTCTCTGAGTATGAATGGGAATGAAATTCAGGATTTAGTGCCTCACTAAGTGAGTATGAGACAATAGTTATCTGACGAGCATTCACAGTAAACCAGCAAATGCTTCTTCACTTGCGAGATTCAGCACAAATTCAAGGAAAAGGCTCCTCTTTTCAAAAAAATGATGCTTTACACATTAAATACGTGTCTAGAGGATCCCCATATTACCTTTTTAAATGGTCCAAAAGGAAAAGGAATGTCACAAGGTTGGGTTCTGGAAGCGATAACAACAGATTCAACATACAGCTTTCCTTTGCAACAGGGTCTGAAAGTGCTACAAGACAGAAAATAACAAAACATCACCATAGGCAGTGAACAAGAATTTCACTGACTACCGAATTTCCCAAACCAACAAATATGGATAGTCCCGAATGGACTGTAATTATATCATAGGTTGTAAGGTCAGAGTTGCACATCAATACCTCTTTCCTTTATTTCATAGGTATGTAGAGAATCCTTTTCTCTCAAGCAGTTCAAACGCTTTCACACTTTTAACTATTATGATGCTTTTCCCCTGTGTCAAGATAAGCCAAGTTATATCCTGGCTCCCCTTTGCCCAAAGAGAGCTCCCCTGGAAGACTGAACGGGGCAAACAGCAAGCGCAACCTCCACTAGTAGGCTGTCATCCTATTATTAACCTATCCTTCAGAACCTGGGCACTTTAGACTTACAAAAAGGCATGACAATTGCCCATATTCAGGCTCATCAGAAGAATACGTCATTCCAACGCTCACTTCTGAGCTCCGTATCACTTCCCTAACAGCTTATTCCAGGCTTCTGGTCAACATTATAACTATGGGGTCTGTATTGCTTTAGGAGCAGCCTCCTACAGAACAGCGTCTTTAACACAATCCCGGTTACCAAGGGTTATTTCTGTTGCCACCTACCAATGCCCTCAGCAAAGTTGGGGTACAGCTCGTCCGTAAAGAGGGGTTCAGGCAGCTCCCGGAAGTAGAGTTTGAGGGTGCCCGCAATGGCATTGACATCCATCTCGCTCATCATCACCGACACATCTTTGTTATCTGAAAGAGAGAAGAGGGGAAGCAGGGTAAAGAAGCTGCTGGCCTTGAATTCACTCTTTTTCTTCCTTTGAGTCTCTCTATTTATCCTTTGCCTTTGCCCAAATAGCTGAGAGTTTTCCTGTTTACATTTCTCCAGATTAAATGAGCTGTTTTCTGATAACTGAAAAGTGCTGCACAAACAACTGGACACAGCTTATAGCTTTAAATCAAGTAGAGGGAACCTCACACTACCCAGGGTTAGTTATGCTGCGCCTGTGACCTCAGCCTGATCTGGAACAAGCCCTGCTTGGCTGTAGTTATACGCATTTCAACTTCTGTTAGTGACAACAATTGTTATTCCAATGCCCTGCCTCTAACAGCTTAGAATAAGGAGCTCTGAGGCTGTCTGACTCCCCACTGAGCACAGCTAAAGTACACGGGCAATTCAGGGCTCACATTTCAGTTTTATTACTATTATGGGCAAAAAAAGTCACCCTCTTTCCCTAAAACAAACAGGCCAACCAGCAGAGTCAGCGCTGGTTTCATGAAGCTTAGTGTAAAAACAGCATTTAATGTAAACGAAAAAGTTGGTTTTCAAAGTGCGAGACACCCTTACTTGCACTAGTGGAGATTCATATATCAATGTGTTTGGTATATTAAGGAGTTGACAAGAAAATACAAGAAATGGCATAAAATAAGTGAAGAAAAAGTGCAGGGAGGGTGAATTTGGGCACCTGGTACAGGCCTCATGACTGCTGGCATCAAAAGAGAGCTTGAGTGTGGCTTGGAGGGTCATGTGGCAGCTGGAAATAGGGCAGAATTTCACTTTTTGTACCTCAGCAGTTTGGAGGTGTTTCATCTGCCTCACCTCGGATGCCTTTTGGGACATAAGTGCCATTCTTTTAAATGCAGCACCAGTAAGGAGCCCTGTTCTGTTCACAATCAAAGAAAGCTTTACAAAGGCTGGTGAAAATAATCTGATTTTATAATCTATGGAGTTAAGAAGAGAACTCAGTAGCCCTGACCACCCAACTTCAGTTTGTGAACACCCTTCCTAGTCAACCTTAGAAAGTTTTTTTGCTGGCTTCCTTTCACAAAACATTCTTAATTTCAAGGACTTCTATTAATTTGGGGACCTCACAATAGTGAGGAAATTATGGCTTCTGATTGCTGCCACTTCCCCTGAGGAAGGTGTCTGCCATTTACAAAGATTTGGCAAGGCAGGCAAACCTCCCATTCCATGTCTGCTGGCAAGAATCACAAATGCATTATTTGCTATAAGGATCCATCCCGTTGTATGTCTCGGGTTATATCTGTAGCTGAAGAATATTAATAAAACATGCAGCCAGGGTTAAAAAGGTTCTCCTTGTGTGAGAATCTCTACCTCTTAATGCTTCTTGGGGAATATAAGATTAAAAATAGCATAGTCACCTGACAGGGAGCTCACACAGGTTCTCACAGCGCAAAGGAAAACATCAGCACAATTACTTACTGACATCAAAGGCAGCTTTCAGAGCTTGGATATCGGTGGCAACCCCAGAGACACGGTAGATGCCCACCTCCTCCATCCCACGCCGCTCGATCTCCTCCACACACTGGCGCACTATGTAAGGCACCTTCGATCTCTCCCTCCTGAAGAAAGCCAGACAGGAGAGTTCAGCCCAGCCTGTGCCCCCAGTGCCTGTCACCCCAGCCAGGCTGGCTACAATCACCCCCTCGTTTTGCTGTGCAAACCCCTTCTGGGAAATGGGGTGGGATAAAGTCTGAGCACGCAAACAAGAGGGAGCTGAAAAACTCCTTTTAAGACCAGAAAGGGTTTTCTGAGTGTCTCAGCCTGGCTTTGGCTGTTCTGCAGCTGCCCTGAGCACTTGGGCTTCTGGTTGTAACCTAGTGCCCCCAGAGTCTGCGACTGGAGCAGGTAATCAGAGGATTCCCGAACAGACCTTGGACACATAGCAACACTCTTGCTTTCCAATTAATGCAATTCCACAGGGAGGAAATACCACACTTCCCAAACCATATAACAGAACAAACAGGTTTCTTCTGGCAAACGATTCATGACAAAAGATCAGGGGTTAAAATAATACAACAGGATCCAAAGAACTTGAACATTTCCGATTATGGAAAGGAAACATCACTGTTCAGTGGCTCTGGAAATTCGTGACCTCCTCAGCTAACTACAGAGAAAAGGGGCAAGGCATATTTCCGTAACTCAGAAAAGCGATATGCTGTAAGTAAACATGCCAGGTTTCGAAGCCTGTGTGCATGCTGGCTTTTCCTCTGCAAAAAATGAAGCCCAGAGAATGTAGAGCATCTTTCTGCAGCCACAGCCACCTACGGTACTGCCCACGTGGAGCAGGCCAGACTGACAGATCCCTCAGTGGGGTAAGCACAGGCACAACCCACTGGCCAGTTGGCTTTCTGAAAACAATAGGAAGAAATGTGACCCATCAGCTCACTTGGTGACAATAGCGATCTTGACCCCAAACACCCCAGTCTGTTTCCGGGACGGCATCCTTTTCAGGCTAAACTCCCGACTGGTAAACTTCACCGACAGCTTCACTTCCACCTGAATAAAAGAGAACTGTTGTTACTTTTCAAACATTTTCTTTTTTTTTTTTAATGCTGCAATGAAAAGCAAAGAAATAAATCACAGAAGAGGTAGAGAAGCAGTGCTAACTTCTGTTTTCCATACTTACTCCATTCATGGAGATGACTGTACGTTGCCAATCTTTGTCCTGCAATGCCTGTGGGTCCAGCTGAAAAACACAGAAGTTACCCATGAGCTAGGAACAGACTTCAGAGAAATCAGCTGGCCTGCAAGGCTTCCACAGGTGAGCAGAGCACTACCACTTTCAGCATGGTATTTCTTTTCCATAGGAAAACACACATTCCATGGTTTCCCCAGTATCAAGTTAACAGGGCACTCAGATACTGTGTTGTTCTCTAAGCAGGGCTGATGAGGACTCACACACATGGAAAATCCAGCAACACACATGCAGTGTCTGCTCAACAACAATGGCAACACCTCAGTGAGCAAAATCAGTGTTTGAAAGCCAATAACCTCAGCTTTCATAGGAAGAGAGACTGCACTCATTGCCGCTGCACAACAGGCACATCAACAGCCAAATTTGTCCCATCCCACAGGGCTAGGAGTCAGAAAAGGGGAGGAGAGATTTCTGAAATCACTCTGATCTGAAAGAGGGGAAAACTGTCTCCCTCTGCAGTTTTCTAGAGACAGGTGAGGTCGGATGAGTGTGAAATTACTGCACTGAACTAAAAAGCCAGGCTGGAGGACTTCAGGGCTCTTGGCTATGAAGCTTCCAAGAAGGACTATGTTCCACTGAATTCAAAAGACATAATGAGCCTAACAGTGAGATCTAGGAAGAGAAATACAAAGTAACTCATACAGAGACAAATAAAAAGCCAAACCTCTGTCAGGACCTGGCAGAGGAGAAATGAAGAAAATCGGCCCAGAAATCATGGGACGTCATCCTCCTTCAACCTGCCTATTCCTTTTCATTTCATTCCTTTTCATTGAGCACAAAGGCAGGAAGAACTCCTAGACCTGCTACTGCAAAAATTCATCAAACTGAAACAAGTTCTGACACAAAGCCCTGATCTCCCATTTTCAGCTCCGCATGATCTCTTTGGAGCGGACAGTCGCGAGGCTGGGGAGCAGCTGACGAGCACTCAGACATCACCCAGCCCTTCCAACACTGCCCGGGAGAGTCCAAACACAACTGAACACCTGGAGAGCGGCGCTCAGCTCAAGCCAGCCTGGCAAAAGAGAGGAAAGACCTGTCCACATGGGAAATTCTACCAGCAATCAGAACCAGCCACAGCAAGCAGATTTTCATGCCTCCTGAGATGGCTTCGTAACACTTTGCTCTTGAACACTGAGACACAGTAAGATCAGGAGGAGGCAACTGCAGTTGACTGTGTTCTGAGTTTACTGTCCTCAGCAAACAACAGGACACCCGGTAACTGGAGGTTCTTCCGCAGCACAGCGCCTCTCTCCCACAGAGCCCCATGCAAGAGCAGCGTTCCCTGACGGGCAGAGGTAGCTGTTGAAATGATGGCAGCTGCAGGACATTCTGGGAGATCCTAGATGCAATCATGCTCATTCAGATCATCGACAAACCAGCCCGACACTGCTGACAGCTACAGAGGAAAGTCCCCCACACCCTTCCCCGCTTCACAAAAAAGACAACCAGCAGAGAGGAAAGTTTCTCCCTGTTTGCAGAGACCCCAAGAAGCAAGAGACAAGCAAGTCAGGCCAACCTTATCCCTGCGCACTTTGTTACGGATGTGAGCCCACAGTGGGATGCTGCCAGCACACACATGCTTTCCTGTCGAATTGGACCGGTTCCTGTAGGTGCAACTCTGGCAGAAATTCCTGAAGACTCCTTGTAAGGAATAGTCAGTAACTAGTAGCTCCCACATTTTGGGACTGCACAATGGTCCAGGAGGCCACTGGGCAGCAGCGCTTAGCTTCGGTGCTTCAGCAAACCCCAATAACAGACTGCTTGCCAGGAGGGTTTGCTTATAACTCTGGCGGAACAGATCCGCCCCCGCCTGTGCGGCTCGCCAAGGTCCCTACAAGTTGGCCAGAATCTAGGCTGTTCTTCCCTGAATTTCCGTGCTGGAAGTTTGGTTTCTTTCAACAACTGCATTCTTTCCCAGAATCAAGAGGAAACCATTTCTGAAGTGTCTGGTTTCCTATGAAGAGCAGCCATGCTCATTATTCCTGAAAGCTTGATCTCCAGCTGCCTAAACAGTCACCTCATTAAGCTGCCACAATGGCCCTGCTGATAGACAGTCACAGCCGATCCTCTAGCTCGGAAGCAGTTTCCCATACGCTTTTAGAATGGAGCCACCAAGAGTGTACTATTTATAGCAGGGAAAGACTGCTTAAGACTGAAGGGGAAAGGTGGTTTTGAGTATTTGCCAAATATTCAAAAGGAAGAGTCCAGCAGGGTCCAGTTACAGTTTATTTAAGATAACAGGTATTACTGGTTACATCTCAGTGATGACCAGGGAACTCGTACCACTGTGCAAGATGAAAGCAAGTAAGGAGCTGTTAGAAAGTATGAGCCAAACAAAGTCCTACTCTGTCTCAAAAGTGAGTATCGTATGGCTGCAAAGGACTCGCAAAAGCAGTGTGCTGGAGCCGAGAGCTCTGAGACTCCTCCTTGCTGGGTAACTACTGGAGCTGAGCAAGGACTGCAAGCCTACCTGCCGCTGCCTCTTGCTCCTTTATCTCTGAACTCCGTTGCCGGACCCCCGTGCTCCTCACCTGCTGTTTGACTCCTGCTGGAGAACAGCTTGTACTGAATGGGGACAGCTAGGGAGAACAACCACCAGGGAGTGGGTCTTGCTGACCGGAGCCAACCCTGCATAAATCACTGGCAATAACAGCAGCAGTTAAAAAAAAAAAAAATCCCTCCCAAGGTGCTTTTTAAATAACAAAGCAAAACGATGAAAGCTAATAAAAGAGCAAAGCTTAAATAAGCTCTCAGCAACACTGAGTGAGATAGGAAGATCAGGTCTAGCAGTCTGATAAAGTCACAGTAGGAAATAAAAGAGTCAACAGGAAACCAAGAACGTCATTTAGACTTTGAGCAAGTTTTCAGTCCTAGACCCTACCAACAACTGACCTTCTAAGGCCAGCAAGAGCAACACAGGGAAAGGGCAGCTGGAGCAGCCGGGTTACAAAGCAGACTGCGGACAAAGCGAGTTAGTGAGTGTGATGCTCCAGCACAGAGAGAGCCTGTGACAAATGGGGTCATGCTGTCTTCTGGCCTGATTTGGAGATCAATGACCTGGAAGAAGGAACACCGAGCAGAAGAATGCAGTCGACAGTGTGCCAAAAGGAGGCCGCTCCAAGCGAGCAAGCACACAGCGCTCGCTTCGCCAGCTCAAGCAGGGGGAGGCACTGTGAAATGGCTGCTTCCGCATTAATTTGACAATGAAATTTACTGCACCCCTAAACATTTCCTTCAGTTTAGTGACAGAAGGACCTGTTCCATCTCCACTGAAACTGAAAAATTGTGTTGTTTCCATGACCTGCTAAAACCCTTAAAGACAGTATCTCATGGGCTTGTTTGCACAGTCCCCACCAAAAGCACATACTGCACAGGAAAAATACAAACCAGTTTGTCTTTACTCCTCCAGCACCTCCAGCCCCCTTGCAACCTGTTCTTTGGATTTGCGGTGGCAAGCTACAGCCCCAAATTCACTAATGAATCAAGCAAATGCCTCTCTGTATCCTGCACAAAACACAATAGAACAAAGCAGCTCAGCACCACAGGGATTTCTGAGGGCAAGTCTCTGGCCCTTGTACCAGCTTGGCAGGGAAGGCAGACAATCGGCGCACAGAAGGCAGTAGAGGCTGAGTGTGCAGAACACGGAGTGGTGAGGACCCGGGAAAAGGGCAAACTGAGGATGCTGGTCAATGGCAAATGCAAGCCAGGCACTGAGAAGAAGGGTGTCTGTGCTCTGCCTTGGGAAACCACCGCAAGTTTGGCGATTTTTTTTCCCCCCCCAGAAGAGAAAAGAAAGTACATAGAAAGAGGAAAAAATGAAAAAGCATCAATGGAAATGAAATGCCTGGGAGCAAGGACTGAGGCAACCTTAAGGTTAGTGTGTTTTATGCTATTTATTCACGTTACTTCCTCCTTTTATTAAATCTCCCTGGCAACTTTACACTCCATCAATTTTTAATTGCAATTGATGTCATATACATGTTTGTCAGAGTCTCACTGCTGCTGGAAACTCCCAGTCCAGCCATAACCCCATTCTTCTCAAAGCTCCCCACCGACATGTTAATCTTTCCCGCCATCACCCTTTAGACATGACCCATTGCCTTCTTCATTTCCACCCTATTTTCACTGCTGGGATACTTTTCTGCATGAGCAAACTGTTTAAATGAACTGGAGTGTGTAAAAGGTTTTCTGAGTTGACACTTGGGAGGTGCAGCATGTGACAATCTGTTTTACATGGAAAACAACCTAGGTGTCTGAAATAGCCATGTGCACTGCTATGAGACATCCCAGATAATTAAGGAGATAAGAGTGATTGTTTTGCATGGCAACAGAGGAATGGTGTTGCGCCGCTACCACAGAATGACTGATCTAAGGTCATATCCTCTCTGATTTTCCAGCACTGCTGTGAGGGAGAAGGAAATGGTTTGCCTGAGCTGATCATGCCAGAAAAAAAAAGCAACAAAGGAAACAGCATTTCTAGGAGGCACCAACTGGAGATGATGGATCACAGGATGAAGTGTCAGTTTACTCATGCAATCTGTTCCCAAGGCAGAGGCCAGTTTTGCTGACATGTGCCCACTTAGATGCAGAGTCTCAGGACCAAACAAAAGGCTGCTACACTCAAAACACATAGACGTGCCAGCCACGTGAAGTGCAAAATTCAAAGAGCAAAAGGACCAGCCTCCCAAGTGCCTAAGATGGATTGCAAGGTAATGAGAGAAAGAAAATAAAAATAGAGTTCAAAATGAGAGGAGCTGATGATTACAACTGAGCTAAGCCTCACATTTTCTCCTGTAAGACAATATCCATTTCTTCCTCCCCTAAGCCCCCTAATAATTCCAGTTCCACAGACTAACCAGGAATGGCACCTTCTCCCTGTATTTCTCATGCCTGAGACGTAACAGAAGCCATCAACCACACCTGCCAGCTAGTTAAATGTTGCACATCCAGTGCTGCCATTCCCGGAAGGTCTGATGAGGACTCCACTTCTACATTTACATGAGGTTCTCCCATATTAAAACTCGCGGGTTTATTTTTCAGGGATAAAACTTGCAGGTTAGCAAGCAATGAAGTTCTTGCACGTGGCTATAAAAAGAGGTAAACAAAATATTCCATAGGAAAAGAAAATATGAGCAATGGGAGCTATTAAAATTGGCCATTCCTGGAAGCTTCTGACCACATGGACCAACTTCCAGTCTTCCTCCCTCCAGTGCCATTATGTAACGGAGAGACTTAATAAACATTTCACAGCCAAAACAGTCCTCGTCTCCTTGATGCATTGTCCTCATCACTGCAGCTCAGAGAATTTGGTGAGTCAGAAATCCCAGTAATGGGAAGTTACAGATTTACAATAATACGTGGCTTAACAATACACTGGGATTTAGCCAACACAGAAATTTCCCTGTTTTTATCAGCAGGAGGATGCAGGCATGACTCTTGATATCCCCAGAGTTTTTAACTAAAGGGAACTTAGGAAAAAAACCTCATCCAACTCCACAGAACTTTACACAGGACAGATTTGTCTCAATAATGACAACACAACAACAAAACAGAAAGCCCTAGATACAGTAGCAACTCTAAAGTAAACAAAATTTTATGTAAAAGCACTTGGGAAAATCCTGAAAGAAAATGACTATAAAACCAGTGATTGGAAAAGATGCTGACAGCGTTAATACAGCTAACCTTCAGCCACAGGTTATAATTTGATTTTGTTCTTGCATTATGATGATTTCTTAATAGAGAAATGGTGTTTGCTTTAAAACCAGAACTAAAACAAAACAGAAGCCTTTAATAATTCTTATCAACCCAACATCTTACCAGAATCTCTTATGACCTCTCTTTGCAATTATTCAATACTGCTAAGAAGTTGTATGATGGGAGAGAAATCAGAGAATTAAGAGGATGTTCTGAGAGTTCACCAAATTTCTTTATAAATTGCAAGGGGGATTTACTGAAAGCAAGAGAACTTTTGCATTTGCCTTTTATGATACAACAGAATGCAACTTTTGCACATTAATCAAAACCATTTTTATTGATTTTTTGTTTGGTTGGGTTTGTTTTTTTTTTTTTAGCTTACCAACGTTTAGGTTTCTCTAAAAGAATCCATATGCAATTCACATTCAGGTGTCACCAAAGAGTATATTTACCTATTAACTTAAGTTAGTTAATGTTTTTAACTTAAGTTAGAAATGTTTTAACAGTACTAGTAATCAAAATGTAAAAGTGCTGTGCTTAAAAATGTCCGCTCTTGTGGGAAAAAAAAATATTGTTAAAAATTTAAATTATTTAATTCATTTTTAAATCATTCTATGCAAAATATTTGAAGAATTTAGAGAGTCAGTGATTTCAGGGTTCTCCATTATGAGCAAACAAATCTCCTGGGCATTTCAGGGCTGAAAACTCGCTCTTTTGTAGTTGCTCAGCTCCACGGAAACAAGCTTTTGTTACCAGAAGGGACATACAGATTTCTGGCTCGCCTGAGACACATACATCGGAGGCACTCCGTACTAACATGTATTGATTTGTACACGAATTTTGTTTCAATCACCCACCATGACTTTGGCGACGAAAGCTTTCCCTGAAAAGGGCATGGCAGCCTCAGGGCTGCAAGAAGGGAGGGAAAGGAACAGGCCTAATGAAACCCATTTAGACAATGAACCCTTCTGGAGTAAAGGTGAGATATGATCCTCCAGGCAGCTCTCAATCAGAGCTGTTTCTGAAATCCCACAAATGGCCTTGGCCTGCGTGACCATCACTCAAATGTTGGAGAGAGCTGTCATCCACGGAGTGATGAAGAGTCAAAGGTAAATAGAGGAGAACTAGTGCTATTTTTCAGCGTGCCAGAAAGAAAAACGTATCTGGGCAGGGTCTCTGTTCAGTATGACAGCCAGTCCAACACAAAGAATATGTCCGCAGAGCAAGCATTTTAACACCCTCCTCAAGTTGTGGACAGACAGTGCAACGAACTGGAAGAAGAGGAGGAAAATATGTTCTCCATCTCATCCTCCATTGATGGCCTGATTCCTCCTGCATGGAGCTTTAGCGCTTTATCACACAGCATCTCCCCAAGAGCAGTATCTGTTTGCAATCATCTCATCACCTCCCATATTGTATTACAAATCTGTCACATAGACAAAGTGTCCCATGCTGATTCTCAGCGGTGGAAGTCTCTCAGATGCAGCCTGCTGTCACAGACACTATACCCTGGACATGGCAGTTATCAGGACAATAAGCCTGTCCTCCAAGGCCTTGCTATCACATCAATCAACTTCCAGCACGTACAGAACATAGCATTTCTTCCACATGATTTACAGAGCAGACAGTATATTCATTGCTTCCTCTTTCGTCACAAATGGAGCATCCTGAACAGTGCCCAGGGCTCAGTGACAGTGCAGTTCCTATATACTGTGCAGGAAGTTTTGAAGTTAACAGGCAAATCAGAGATCAAAAGTAAATTTTAATGAAAAAGCATCTATTCCATAAGGGTACTGCAGCAGGCACAGGGGACAAGGCAAGAGGGAAAAAGCTGCTACCTTCCTGCCCCTGAATCACGCCATACACCTCACTATCTGGAGAAAAACCTCCAACGCTGAGACAATCAGAAGGCAAAATAAAACCTCCTTGGTGCACTCCAGGATTCAAAAATCCGGTTACGTTTTGCAGTAAGGGTAGCAGGAATGAGTTAGGCACAGTCTTACCTGGATCTGTCCTTTCCCCATTATGCGATCCGTGCTCTCTCCGTCCTCTTTGGTGAGCTTAGTTTTATTGTAGCACTTTTCATAGCACAGAATCCGCAGAGTTTGTGAACCTTCCAGCTCAATCTCAAACTCCTGCAGGGCACCACGAAAGGAAAGAGCAATGAATACAGGACACTAGTCTCTTAATGATCAATGTAGTTTCCTAAAAACTCATCAGGAGGTAGCACTGAAGGACTGACCAAAACCTCCTCTGTAATGGACTTGATCTAGAAATAAACTGAAACTGTATTTTGTATATATAAGGTGATCAAATTGGAGACTAAGGAGCCAACCACACTAGTCGGGTTTCACCGAGTTTCAGCAAAGCATCATTCAAAGAAACAAAAACTCACACACCTTCCCGGAATTTAATTTTGCTCCCCAGCAGGTTTGAGTTGGCTGTAAACAGGCAAAATGTCTATAGCTAATTCTTCCCCCTCACAACAAATAAACAAAGCCACCTCCTCCTTCAACATATTCTCACTTATGTCTTTTAAAAATATAATCAAGCATGCATCTGTTTAAATGATGAAATGCTGGACAAGAGTCCTTTGTACTGAAATGTTTAACTGTAGCTAATCCAAGAGAAAATCTTCTGCAAGCCCTGACAGACAAATGAACCTGGCATAAAAGCGTTCTCTGAAAGGCAGCAGATGCAGCACAAGTGTTAAGCATGCAGCAAGTTATTCCATTTGTGGGTTTTCTGCACACATGCGTTAATGTTTGGCACCCAGAACAAGTCACATGAAGAAAAATCCAACCTACCTCATTCCAGTTGGGCTCTGTGGTGTCTCTGTAAACTCTAGTTTTAGCCTTGTTCACGAAATACCCAAAAGAATCCACCTCTAATGTGCAGTACAAATCTGAGGAGGGGAGACAGCGACAGAAACTTTTTAAAAATTACTAGAAACTCTGAACCTGCACTAATCCCTTTCAGGGTGTGTCTTCATTTGCATGTTCTTTGTGTTAGTATCAGTAACACTATCCAGCACAAATCTCAACATCGGGACCAGCAGATTTGCCTTTATGAAGCTGAAGAACCAGCACAGTTGCATAAATGACCTCAGCGCAGACAAGCCCTTCACCTCTACGAAGAACCAGGTGTACACTATTTTCTAGTGTTTCCCAAATCAATCCACAGCGAGCAGAAAGTGCACACCAATGAAAAATTAAACTTTGCCAGGTAGATATTGGACCCCATCACCATATCAGAAGCAATTTCCCTGACACCAACAGCAGTATAATATCCCTCAGAGAGTAGGTTAGGGGCCAACCGTCAAAAACTCATTATCTTCATCAAGTGGTTAATCAGGTGGTACCTAGTGTTTTTGAAGAACTAGTAATGAGCTTAGACATTGCCCCTGTTTGTAAGGTATGTTGTAAGTGATGTTAGCCAGCATCTGGGAAGTCAATGGTTCAGCAGAAAGCACGTACATCCAGTACCTTTTCTCCTGAGCCTGCACACGCAGCTTAGATAGGAACAGGATCCCCAGCCACACGGCTGGGTAAGCTTTGCAGCTTTTCATGGATTGTCCTCATCAATGGCTGAGAAGCACATTTATTTTTATGGGTGTCCACTTCACTCTATTTTTTCCACCTGTTTTGATCCTTCTGTCAAATCACTCCCCTGAATTTTAACACCTCTCTCTTTACACCAAAAGTTCTGGATGTCAGAGAATGCTTTCCATTCTCTCATGGCAAAACAAAACACAGTTGAAAGAATTCAGGATAAGGGCTGACTTGTATCTAAAATTGTTGGGTAACTAGCAAACACTGCTTTAAGAAAATATACCAACAGACTAGACCTAAAAATAACACTGCATGCTTGATCCTGATCTTTCTGACAGTTAACAGTAGCATTAAAAGATTGCAGTCCCCTAAATTTACACCAATGCCCCAATTTCACTTCCAGTTCCTCAAAACACCTTTCTTCCCCACCATCATCCCAGATGCTGCAATCCTAAACCAGTCAATGTCCGGCTGCCACAGCACCTGAATTACAAACCCCTATCAACACCTCTGTGTGTTACAGACTGCAACTCACTTGAACTTTGCTTGAATCCTGTGGCAGAGTGGACAATGACATTCAGGAATCCGTAGAGACCTGGGGATTCGTCATCTGTACAAAAGACCCAAGGAATTTTGTTACTTTCACAGAGGAGCCAAGAGTGAAAGACAGAGTGATGAGACTGGTATTACATAGGTTAATGAGTAGGGCTACCAAGATGCTGAGGGGACTGGAACACCTCTCTTATGAAGAAAGACTGAGGGAAGTGGGTCTTTTTAGTCTGGAAAAAAGACGGCTGAGGGGTGACCTTATCAATGCCTATAAATACTTAAAGGGTGGCTGTCAGGAGGATGGGGCCAGGCTCTTTTCAGTGGTGCCCAGGGACAGGACAAGAGGGAATGGGCACAAACTTAAGTACAGGAAGTTCCAGCTAAACATGAGGAGGAACTTCTTTCCCTTGAGGGTGGCAGAGCCCTGGCCCAGGCTGCCCAGGGAGGTGGGGGAGTCTCCGTCTCTGGAGACATTCAAAACCCGCCTGGACGCGTTCCTGTGTAACCTGCTCTAAGGTGACCCTGCTCTGGCAGGGGGTTGGACTAGATGATCTCCAGAGGTCCCTTCCAACCCTGTGATTCTATGAGGGTAAACCTTCCCTGAAAAGGATGGCACGAGCATGTAATCCAGCCATTTCAGCAAAAGAGGAGGCTGTTCCAGGTTCAGTGTTGGTTTCACCTGTAAACGGCTTCTGGCAATCTGTGGCTTTTACAATGACATTTTTAGGGTCAGCAAGACAGGATGGAAGAAATTCAAAGGAGAAGATATAAAATATAGAGGCTAAATCTATATTAGCAGATTAAATAGTAATTTAGGATGGTCTCTGACAAAATTATGGCCAACTAGCATTCTTCCAAAGGATTCCCAGGCATGGTTCAAAGTTGTCCCAGGCTAGGACTTCCAACAGGCACTCTAATTCCTGGCATGATGGCTGCATGTAAAGACCATTTAATAGTCAATGAATACATATTGGAGCATGTCCAGGAATATTTTGCTCATTTAGATGTAGCCATAACATTTGGAGCTTGTATTTTTATTGTTGCAGCAAGTAAATAGGTATGACAGATTGTTATTGTTCCTGATGCTCTCTTTTTGCATGCCATCATCTACTTCAACTAAACCACACAAGTTGGGTACATATGGTCTCAGCTTTTTTTTTTTTTTCAAGTAATTCTCAGTTTGTTCAGGTTGAAGCCTGTAGCAAAATCACCAGGTTGAAGCCTGTAGCAAAAAGAATCAGTAAGAGCAGTTCTACAGAAAATGCACAAAGGCAGGCAGAGGTAGGTTTTCACTGCAGCCGTACCATGTAAAAGCATAAACTAAAGGCCTCACCTTCCTTATTGATAGTGAGGGGAATATTGTGGACTGTCTGAAGCTTCACACAGGAGTTTGTCAGCATCTGAAGTTCCACTGATGTGAGTGAGAAGCTTTTAAAGCCTGCCAAAGAGATTCAAAGAGGGAGGAATTAGAATTCAAAGCAGAGGCTGGATGCATGCTCCCTCATTCTGGGCATGCATGGGACAGCTGCTCCCTGGGCAATGCTCAACGGGAGTACCATGGTGCTCAGGACTGTAATGCAGCCACAGCTCAGCTCTACTGAGGGCATATTTAGATACTCTTTAGAGTAAAAAGTCTCAGGATCATTCACAGGAAGCAAGGGAGGGGCTCTTATTTTCTTGCAAAGTGAAAAAGCGCCCATGCTAAAAAAGTAAGTAATTTTCTTTGGACTGGAGGCAGGCAAAAGGGTGCAGCTGTTCCCTCTACCTGAACTGCACAGGGCTCTGGATCTCCAGGGTAAACAGTACAATCTTTCCACACACTAAGTGCTCTCCCTATACATCCCCTACATGTTGCTGCAAGCAAAAAAACCCCAGACAGGCTCAGTTGTGCAGAGACAGAAGACATCCATGTTGTGCTGTGGATTTCAATGCACATCTCTCGTTTTGCAGGGAATCCTGCCCCACACTTCATCCTCTGGACTCCTGCTCTCGAATAAGATCACATTGTACCAGTTGAGAGACACTCACATTTCTTCTGCTGCTCCCGGATGTTCTCCCTCCACTCTGCCCTTTCATAGTCCGATGAAATGAGGAATGTGTAACTCTACACAGGAAAACAGAAGAAAATGGGGCATGCATTAATCTGACCGACCACTGAGAGCAGGTCTGTCTGCCTCCCACCCTCCTCCAGTGGAAATTGTTGTATATACTGTCCTTCTAGTACTCCTGATGGTTGCCCTACGTCACAGCTTTGTCAGTGACAGGCAGGACTCTGGCAATGTGCCTTCTCAGCATTGTGCCAGTGGCACCAACACGGACTCCTGCAGTCAGAGCTTTCACAGTGCTCCACCCTGCAAACAGCAGCTGTGTCCCTGGCAGCTCTGCCCTATTCCTCACAACAGTTGCACCAGGAAACCCAAAAGCCTCAGGCACAGGCCTAGACACTGATGCAAACTTAGGAAGCAGTGACTAGCTTGTGGATTTTCACTGAGTAGCAACAGGGTTTTGTGAGAATCCTTCGCCATGTGCATGGAAAGGCCCCAGTGACAGGTTACAGCACTGCCAGAGCAGGGGATACCTCTGGCACACCGAGCATCCCACAGTGCTAAAGGAGACTGTTCCCAACCTTTCAGCATCCCTGGCACCAAGTGCAGCCTACAGGCCTGAGAACACAGACCTGAGCGTGCTAAGCCTTGAACTCGAAGGGGAGTCTAGAAGGCAGCTGTTGCAGAGCTGTATCTTAGATGAAGAGAGACGTTCCTATTGCTCTGCTCAGTCAGGTGCTGAGGTAGGGGATTAATTTCTTATACTATTTTTTAAATGCCAATGTTGCATACAAATTAGCCATAGCCTTACAAGACATCACCATAACCTCTGGTGTAGCAAGGATTAGTTGTCTGCTGCTTGGAAAGTGCTTTCCATAGACAGTAGAGGGCATGAAGACCTCCTTCTACAACAGGATATACAAACACACACACACACTCCCCTTGACCTCTGTCTTGTACACTGAGGGAGACCAGGAGTGCCACTCACCTTGCCATTCCGATTGTGTACCCGGAAGGCCATGTTGGGAGACATCAGCAGTAGGAGGGATTCCTGCTCTGAGAGCTTCTTTTTCAACCTCTCAATGACCTTACTGCCTTTATTGGCCCTCTGAAGGGTGGAGGAGAGAGGGAGACAGAAGACACACGTTATTTTCCAATGTCTACCCCCATTTACACTGACAGATGTTTTAAGATCCACAGTCCCTTCCCTCTGTGAGCAGCCAAATGGCCCCAAGCAGGAGAAATGCTGTCAACAGGATCCACAGGGCTCCCAGCTGCTCAGGAAGATCTTACCTGGAGCATCTCTACACTCAGACTTGCCTTTGTTTCCCAATTCCAGCTGCCCCAGATGAAGGTGCAGAGGTGTATGGCAGCTGTCCCAGCTATACCCTGTACTTTCCATTCCAGAGGCTGCAGCAGCATCGTGTCACTGCCATAGCACTGCCAGGTCCTCCCCGGACATCCTTAACTAAGGAGACTGTAAGGAAGTTCTCTAGAAGCTGCCTAGAAGTCTGTTGCCAAAATTCTCTTCCACCCACCGATCCATTTTCAACAGAGGTCATCTAGAACCAAGGTTTTCTTGGGTAAAACCCAGTCATGTATATTGTTTGGCACTGATGCACCGAAGCGTGTATCTTGGACACCTGCACCTTGTGAGTAAGAGGCTTCCACACAGTGTTCCTCCTAATATCTTACTTTTTCCAGGAAGCCCTTTCTGAAAGCCAGCCAGGGCAGAGAGGCAGAAGCATGTTCTTTGGAAGAGCGGGGGACAGTTTTCTCACGGTACAAGCAATGTTATTTATATCCTGTTCTACACACCAGCAGGCTTCCAGTTTTCAAACTCTTATTTCTCTTTTGTGTTCCAAGAAGGTTTGGAGTCTAACACCTCTGAGAAAACATGTCTTGCAAGCAAAGAGAAGCCTGGGCCAGAGACACTGTATCTGTGTCCAACTGTCCAGTCAACATAATTGGTGTTGTCCATATATTTGCTGGTGCTTTGACACCAGTGAAGTCAGAAAAAAGCATCAAAAACATAACTGAGCCTACAAAAATTCAGAAGTACATGGCTTCTGACCAAAATCACTTGCAGGATCATACTTTAACAGCCAGAAATTGGCATGCCATACTCCCAGTCCTTCTCATGTTCACAGCATAAGAGCCCTGCCTGTGACATGGATGCTCAGGGATAGCAGCTACAGGTGGTTCCATGCAAGCAGAGGAGGTACTGGGAACAACTACAGAGTCTTTTTGTTTCTGCCTCCTCACAGTACACCATCATTCAAGCTGTGCCCTAGGACAAGCAATGATGTGCTCGCAGAGCATCTGGATATCACTGAAAACAGAGCTGCACCATTAACCTCTGCTGTACAGTCTTGTTTCAGCATGACTCCCCACGCTGTGCAGCTCTGGGAATGCTGCTTCTATCAGCACTTCATCTCAGCAGAGACACTGAGTCTGTACTTGGCATGGAGTATTCAGCCCCCTGTACCTTTTCACGCTGGATGTCATTCTTGATCTGGGATATCTTTATCTTCATGGCATCCAGTTCCTCATCAGGTACCAGTGGGATGTTGGGCACAGCTTCAGACTCATCCACCATTTGGAAACTAAGGTCAGTGAGCGGGATGTACCATTTACAGTCATACTGCTGGCTTTTTCTGAAAGACAGAAGCTCCAAACCTTTTACTATTACCGATGGTTGGCAACACCTTCCCATAAGTCCTTCCCTGCTATAGTGCATACGATACAGAAATGGGCACAACTTCACCGTGACTCCCATGTGGAAGAAGTCTGGTCAAGGGCTGCTTTCCAGCAAGAAAGCCTAGAAGGGCCAATAGCCAGTACAGCACATGACAAGGCAACTTGTTTTGTTATCTAGTTCTTTTCATTCTAAGGAACCATAATGATCTTTTACAAACCCTTTCAGTCCTGCATGCTCTCCCTTTGAAGCCTCCATAGAGGCAAAGTTCAAAACCCATGCCATGTCTCTGACCTGGCTGCTACCTACAATCTAAACCCACGTTCCTCCTGACTGAGCTAAGGCGGCCAAGTGGGGAAGGTAAGCCAATACGGATAAGCCTCTGCGTAATCCAAACAGAAGAGAGAAATGACAGCTCGTAACTGCCATTCTCCAGTGATTTCACCAGGATAACTAGTTCGCTATTTTAACATTTCATCCCTCTCCACCTCTACTGTCAGGAACATCCAGCTCTGGGGAATGTTCCACTCTTTTGGAGGTTCATTCCTCACAAGAAGGTGCTTCAAAAGGGGCAGGGACAACTTTTTGCTTGACGAGGGCAAGATGATGAGAGGGGTCTCCCGGAGCAGAACATTTACCACACAAAGAGAAGCTCTGTTTGAGGCAAGCATGTTGGTAAAGGTTCCTCCACTCTCATTTGTGAAAAACTTCAACAAAACTGTCTGTATAGCTGCACTTTGGAATTGACACATAGTCTGTTTATTGTACCTTTTCCGTTTTTCTGCAAAACTGCTAACTGTCTGTAGCTGCAAGGCCAAAATTAATAACCTTAGTACCAAAAGAAAATTAAGATGTCACCTATTAAAAAAAAGGGGAAGTAGAAAAATGAATGACATTAGTCCGGAATACCAGCAGCTACAGAACATTCTATATTCCTAGGAAGGCTCAGAGCAGGGGCAGGAGGAATTAACCTTTCCTGAGGAATCAGGACTTGGTCAAGGTCTCATAAAATAGAAGTACTACCTTGCTGATCATTCTTTGTCTAACTACATCTCATGGATTATGGTTACCCAGGTCTGGTGTATTCATGTTCAACTGAAATTGCTGGCTAAACAAAGGATTCTGCTGAAACTGAGGTGCAAAGGACATATTCCAGAAGGAAAACCTCACCCTCCAATCTGCTTCTTCAGCTTGGCACACAGGAACAGATCAGTAAAAAGAAAGACATGGCGTAGCTTGCGAGCCCCCTCAACTAGCTCCACCATGAAACTGTCCTTCAGCAGCTGCCGGTGCTGGTGAAAAAACAGAAAAAAAGTTTTAGTTAGTGCAGTATAAATCCCAGATTTAGCACCGGGGCAACACATTCCTTAGACACAACTCCTGCTAGATGCAATTCAGTAAATTGGTCTGAAAATAAATAGTCCAGGAAAAAGGCTATTAATTGTTCCTTGCTGTCAGCTTTGCTCCCTGCTGCTGCCCTCTCTCCCAGGGGCAGAAATGGCTGCGCATCTCCCTTATTATCTCGTTCTGGGTCAGATTTCAGGCTTCTCTCCATCATCTGTTCCTGAACCCAAGTGTAATCTATTGTGAGTCATTGCCCAGCTTCCGTGTACCCAAGGGCCAGAACGACTGACAGCACATCACTCCCTCACAAACCAGCAGAGAGCAGCAAACACCACTTCTCAGAAGCCACCCGGACACCGAATTCTGCTTAAGCTACCCCACCACGGGGACAGAGGAGGGAACACCTCCACCCCCCACCCCAGCAGCAGATTGTCAACATTAACAGCTGAATGCCATTGCTGCTTCTTTATTACAAGTGCTGTTAAGGGATAATTCCTGAACAAAATGTCTATCTAGCAACCTTCTCAGTAGTCCCCTCTCAGCCCGTGTTTAAATAGGAACATCTGGATGTGCCCCCACCCTGTGCCTATTTAAATCTCTTTTATATATCATATAAACACTCCCCAAACATAGAAGATGCAAAGAAGCTATACAACTCTGATGCCTTTATTCCTGTTTCTAATTCCAAGGAGCTTTACAACCTCCTAAATAAGTGGCACATGTTGGTAGGCAGAAGCATCACTTTCCTAATTCCCTTACGGGGACTCCGTTGAAAGACAAACGGGCTGCAGCACCAGCACGGAGATAGATGGCTGTGTGCTGTTAGAAGTTTCAAGCCCTGCTCTATGCTTAGGCCTTCTGCTCTGATGTCAGGATCAACAGGGCTTTGAGTGCACATCTGGAATAGGTATCTCCCATGGTTTTTCAAACGGAAGTCAGGAGTATTCAACTTTGAGCAAATTTTATTCCTACCAATAACTGTCAGTGTTGCCTTGCTTCACAGACAGGAGGAGCAGGAACCACCAGCTTCTCTGCATAGGTACGGTAAGGTACTTTTTCCTGACCCATACTATTTCCTTGCTATTCCAGCTAAGAGGATGCCCCCCTGACTGACACCAATGAGCAACACGTTACACATACCAGGTAAGCCTAGACTGGACCGCGGCTGGGGATATAAGAGATCTGCTAAAATTGTCCAGTACTAACAAACACCCCTCCCTGCTGTCTCAGCCTTCTCCAGGCCCACTCTGGGGACTTAGTACAACTTGCTCCCAGCCTGAGGTATTCTCTGTGATACACGTACATGAAAACTGCACATTTCCAAGAGGCAGCTGTGATCAGCTATGCAGCGGCGTGCAACAGGAAAGCAGTTAACCTGAGCAAGGTCAGGACATCCAAACCAGAACTGTTGCCTCAGTTTTTCAGGTTATGCCCCATGGGTTTTTCTTGCTGCGTGATTTAACAAGCCCTGAACACATTTCCTGCAGAGGGTGTGGGAGTACAAAACCCCACGCTGCCTCTCCTTCTGCCTACCATTCTTCCCATCTTGGCTCTCCAAAATGAAAACAAACCACATCAGTCCTGGGCCCAGCAGGCATGATGGCAAGGAACATGATGCAGAGAAATGCCCTGGCAGACATAATTCTTGTTTCCACAATCTGTCCTACAGCACCCTAAACTTCCTGACTGTCCTGGTTTGATGACACTGACAGACCAAAAGTCTGCATTTTCCTGCCTGCAGCTGCGCTAGCACCACAGCTAGCTGTTAAAGCACACACAGCAGTGTCAGCATCTCATCTTGGTGCTGCCTTCCATTACACAAAGGTCCTGGAAATCTGTGAACAGCAGCAAAACCTGCACCTTTCCCATAGTACCAGGAAGCAAGGTTGCTACCTAGCAGACTGTTGCACCATCTCTGGGCAAGAGAGAGTGGAGATCTGGTATCCAGCAGTGATTCAGGCTCAGAAAGGCCCATACATATGTTAATGTTTATTTTTAGGTGGGCGTGATCCTCCTGGCTTCTCCTCAGTGGCTTTGGAGAGAACGCCTGCTTGCATTAATGTCTCTGCTGCTGATGTGCACTTGTGCATGCCTCCCCCTCCTGCCTGGCAAACAAACCCCAGGTAGGAAACTAGAAACACTGAGCTTTAAAAATAAATAAATTAAAAGGAGGAGGTATGTTGTCACTAGCAAAAACACTCTTCACAGCTTCAAAGAATTTCATTTGTGAGCAATAATGAAGCAGAGAAAGATATTTTCTGAGCAAGCCAAAATCCTGATTTCAGGTTTCTTTATCTGATGCATATTAATTACACTGCAAATCAGCTCAGCTCCTCTGGGGCAATGAGAATAGCTGCTTGTTGCCAGCTCAACCTCTGCTCATTGTTTGTAGGTGTAAAGATGTTCTCACAGCTCACTCATCTCTGCTACCCAGCAGGATATGGCACTGTCCCTTCTCTACTCACAGGTACATGGCACAATCCTGACCTGGCCTCCTGTTCCCCTCTGCCAGGCACTAGCAGTGCGTGAGATCAGCCCAGACCCCAGGCCCAGCACCCTATCAAGAGTTCCTAGCTGAAAAATACCGTAGGTTAGTCCGGAGCACAGACTCAGCACCCAGCCTTGGGAAGATGCCTCTGGGGGCAGAGACATGGCCAGTACTGTGTTTCTTCACAGGCAGTGGAGGGCACAGGCCCATGAGAGCTGTTGGAGGATGGTGAAGGACTACTGCTCAGCCCTAGATCAGCCCTCTGGTTTTGGCAGTATTCCAGTACCATCACCTAGACCAGAGCAGTTTTAAGAGAAGCGTGTCCTCATGTGAAGGGGAAGGTCATACAGGGCATCAGTGACTGGAAACCTTTGTGTCAGGCCTCCACAAAGTAAGAAAAGAACAGCCCATCAGTATTCCCTGCAGCAAGGCTGCAGACCTCCCCACATGGCCTGCCTGGTCCAACAAGGCCACCCCTTCTCCTGCCTTCTGTAGTTTCACCTAACCTGCTGCTGCACAGTCCTTGGCTGTCACCACCCAAGCAAACTTCTTCCAAGCAGCCACGCTCTCTGTTCCACAACTCCCCAGAGCCCAAGCAGAAAGCTCAGCCGTACGATGCCAAAACAGGGGTGTGATTCAACAGCCTTCATACTTCCCACCTGGGACTGAGGTACCACTCATTTGCATCGAGTTTATTTTGACTGGTACTCCTGGGTACAAAATACCATGACTGACATGAAACACGGTGCTACCATGAGGCAACAAAAAGCCTTTGGCAGCATGATCTCCCAGAAAGAGAACCAGGTGGGAAGAAGACACGGTTCTATTTCCTAAGCTTGACTGGAACAGAAGTAAAGAGATGAAAGGAATGTATTCCAGTCAATCACTCAGAGGAAAACACTGAGCCTCCCAGACGTTTCATTCTTCCTATCTTCTTGCTCATGAGCTAGTTGGGAAGGTCTCCCTTTAGCAATCAGTGGGGATAAACTGCCACAAAAGCAATCGAGTATGTGGGGAGGAGAGAACAAGAGAAAAACATTTTGTGGATCAAGTCAGGAAATCACCCCTCACAGGGGTGTGGAGCTTGATATTAGCTATAACCACCAGCTTCTCTTGGAAAACAGGACTTTTTTTAGGGTTGGGCAAAAGAAGCATGCCCCAGGCTGCTCAGCATCAGTGGAGCAGAGGAGCGTTTCCAGCAAAGGGTCACATCCTTGTTGCAAATGATTCATCTTGCTGGGAGGGTTCAGCAGGTCAGAGGGAAACAATAAAAGGATTTCCCAACTGGCTTACCAGATCCCTGCCAAACCCCACAGTGAGGGAGCGCAGGGCTTCTTCCTGGACCTCCCGACATGAGTCAGCCCATCCTACCCGACCCAGGGGGAGCCAGCAGCCCCCTCAGACAGGACTCGTGCCAGTTAGATGCCCGTGTCACCTCAGCTCCACAGATGTTCTCTAGCACTTTGGGAGCCAAAGCCCACTTTGGTCAACTCCTCCCACCCAGGGCCAGCAACAGCTATTCCTTTGGTGGTTTCCTGTTAAACAGGGTCTCCTGAACACATGAGGTCTTTTGGCTGTGTGATCCTTCTGTATATGACATGCAACAGCCTATGCATGGGAAACCATCTCTCTACCTTGTTTCCAAAGCTACTGTTTGCTAAGGTTACCAAAGGTGCTAAAGGTTTCCCAAAATACGCTGAAATGACATATAGACCAAACACCACATAAAACATCCAAGAAAACATAAGCTTAGGATCAGGGTGACAGCACAGTGGCAGAGTGTGTCCCCCTCTCTTCCAAAGACAGCCCCAAGACTGTCACAGGACCTCAGATCAGCCATAGAAAGATGTTCCATGAGGCCCAGGGGAAAAATTCCTATTTTGTATCATAATGGAGTGAATCAGGATCATCTTTAATCTCTCAGACACCGCCTGGGCTGACTGTTACCTTCAGTGGCTCTTGCAAAGCTCCTGTACTGGTGCAGTATAAGTCCCAAGTCTCCGTTCTAGGCCCTGCTTTCCTTTGCATGTTTTTACCCCCTCCTTCTCCCACCCACCTCAGTGCTCTGGACAAAAGAGCTCTCCTTGTACATATTTCAGTGCTTGGATATCCTCTTTGGATTGCCTGTTGCTGTCCTCCTCCTCTTACCTCTGTCAATGAGCATCTCCCCCTCCTCCGCCACCAACCTCACAACTACCTGTCTGCTCACCTGTTCATCCTACAGTGTTTCAGTGCCGTTTGCATATGATAAATCCTGCTGCTGTCATGCACTGTTTAACTCCAGGAAGCGTGGCAGAAGATCCGTTTGTTTGAGACACGCTACAGAAAGTGGAATTTAAAAGTCTCCTCATCCAGAGCCACAGCTGTACAAAAGGCTGTCTCCTCACTTGTGCGCTGAGGAAAGAGCTCATCCGCTGTGGTGACAGCGGAGGCCTGCAGCGTGTGTGGGTGAGAGCCCGGGGAAGGGCTGGAACATGTGTGATGCAGGAGGAGGAAGGTAAAAGCAGGAGATGGGTATTGGCATATGTCAGTGAGAATGAGGTGGTTTGGCTTTCTGCAGAGCGTAGGAAGAAAATGATTCCTCGTGTGTGTGCGCGTGTGTTGCAAGACCAGCATTGCAGAATAAAGGGACGCTCTGCCTAGGGAGCTAAACTGGCTGCTCTTTGAGCCTTTTAATAGCCTTTCTTTTTTCTTTCCAAAGCTTCTGTCACCAGGAGCTCTCTGACTCCAGCTGTAAGACAGAGCGTGAAGCATCCAAGATCATTTTTGATTGCTCTGTTGCCAACATCTGCCCAAGGCCTCCAGAAGCAGTAGGCACCAGGCCTCAAGCTGTGCATGACTGCCTATGTCTAAGCTTAGCTCCCAGCTTTTCAAAGGCTTTAGTCTGCACTTCCGCTCTCTTGCAAGCATCCTTTGTCCTTTCCCTTCCCTAGCACACTTGGTCTAAGGCATTGATACCCAGGGTCCCCTGACTGCAGTTTAAAACCACATTTAGACACATGGTAGAGCAGCTTGCCAAGCAGCCTCTTCTCTCCAGGGCAAGGGAAAAGGCGCACAGTAGCATAAGCTGATCCAACACATGATCTAGTGGGCTTGATCCCAGACAAAACTGTCTGTCAGCCCTCTTGTGTCTGGCCTGGTGCTGATGAGACCAGAGACTAAGCCATGCAGCCAGCGGAGTGACACAAAGCTCAAAAAGGCTTCATTTTTAGGCAGCTCCATTACTCCACGCCACTGTGCGAATACACAAATAACAGTGAGAACATGTCAGAGAAGGTGGGACAGTGCAGCGAGGGGCAAGGCAGAATGGCAGCCACCACCACTCTGGTTGGTCTTAACTGCCCTGAAACAACATCCTACACAGAACACTAGACATGCAGCAGTCAAGAAAGGAACCTTCATCTCCTAAACGAACTCTGCAATTTTTCGCAGTTTCATGAATTCCTGATTTACAAGAATGGGCTGAATTAGCTGGAAACACAAGCCTTTACAGGGGAGGGCAGGGAAAGATGACACAAGGCCCACAGTCATTTTGCATCCAGGTTTAGCTAAGAAAAAAACCATGCAGTCCATATAGCTGCTCTGTTAATAAGGCTAGAAAGGTTATTACTCCCTTCCTTCTGGCACATAACAGTGGCACATCCTTCACCTCAAAGCATTTGTTTTCTTGCTTCCCCAAGGGACCGTCCTGTGTAGAACCTTAAACAGGTTCCCTATTCAAGCCAAGAGGATAGAGGTGAATGAAGAAGGATCAGCCGTGAGCAGCTAAGATGCCTGCTCCATGATCCTAAGGGGCGGAAGATTCTCCACCACTCGCATTCTGAGTCAGAAGGTACAGTGCTACTCAGAGTCCCTCTCCCTCCATGCATTCTTTTTCTTTCATTAGTTAGAGGGTTGGCAAAGTGGATACCTGCAGGTAATCCATCAAAAAAGTAAATCCACAAAAGTAGAAAGATGAGAAAAGGAGGGAGCAAGAGAATGTAGCAGATCTGGCTGAATGGAAACAGATCCAAGAGGCCAGGTAAGCCCTCCTGGCTCCCTTACATTGCCAGGCCAGGGCTGGTGCTCTCCTGGCTCCTCTGTACCGCAGCTCCTCAGCAAACCACAAAGCAGGGAAGACCAGCTACAGTCAGCCTGGCAGCAGCAAGGACCAAACTACGTGTTTGTAGGCTTAACGCACCAATACTGCCCTTCCCCGTTGTAGCCCTTTCTGTCCCTCTGGTGAATGGTTTTACTCCCTTTGTTCCCATCTCTTTGCACTACCTGAAATACTTGTTCAGCCCAGCAAACTAAACCAGGTCCCCACGTCACAGAAAACTTTCTGTTCATATGTATAAGTCTAGAATTAGAAAAAAAGCCTACTGAGCCAAGCAGAACCAGGGGGGCTGGTGTGCAGGAAAGACACCTGACATCAGGCAGAAAGGCAGCAGGCAGGTCAGACTGAGTCAATGCTCCCGGAGCAGGGAATCACCTTTTGCAAAAGGAAGCAATACTGTGCTGATAAGCCTGTACTCTCTCCTCATCTGCACTCCTCTCCTTAGCAGCCTGTCACTAGGGAGATTAACAACCGGCTGCTTTCTCTAGTTCAAAGCAAGCCTGAAAAAAGGAGCTGGAGCAAGAGGCTGGCAAAGGAGATTTGACTCCTCCCCACGACGCACTCAAAGGGCAAAAATATTCCACATAAAAGGCAAGGACTGGGGAAAAAGATAACTGAGATCAGCACCTAAGCAATGCATGAGGGGAAAGGGCTGTTTTCCCTCCTTCCTTTCCACCAAGGAAATTTCAATGGGAGGAAGCCAAATAATGAAAAAAGCCATCAAAGCAAGCTGGTGATTCATTAAAATAAAAAAATACATTATGCATTGAGAGCAGTCGATTAGGAGATGCAAACTGCAGACTGTCCTGTCACCCTAGGGGAAGCACAAGCACAGCTAGTGGGAGGAAAGGATAAGTAGAAAAGGAAAGATTTACAGGCATAAACAAAACCCAGCTATGACCCCAAGCTGAGCAGCTTATAGGAAGGAGCAGCCATCACTAACCCACACGGAATAGCTGGGAGCAGACTTGTGTCTCTGGATTATTATGCAGAGAGTGAACATACCTACTCCATAGACACAGACTGGTGTCAACTGGGGCATTACCACTTTGAAAAAATATTGAGATATTGGTACCAAATGACTAAAGAAAGTATCCACCATCAGATTCCTGGAGTGCAAGGCAAACTGTGCAAAGCAAGTCCTTTTCTTCCCTGGACTCAGTGAAAGCTACATGCAGCAAGGGAGAGCACAAAGGGCTCCCAGTCCCCTCTAGCACACCCACAACCCTCTCCTTGGGTATGTCCCCTTCTTTCCCTCCTCACATCATACACGGAGTCACTGCAGGCCCAGTGAGAGTATGAACAAGCCTGCTGAGTCCAATCCTGACAAGCCTCCCCTTCCTGCTTTGTAAGATCTGACAAATACACCACCACAAAAAGAGATCATCAGGACCATCCTCCTGAGCCTGCACCTCTGCCTGGGCTCTGGCACCTCATTAGGATTCTGCATGACACTTTTCAAAGCCTTCGTCCCTCATTGAGATGCTGACAGACAACCAGAGAACACAAAATGCTCCCTCCCCTGCGAAGGGGCATTCAAGCCTGTGATTTCTGCTATGACTCAATCAGCATCCACTTTAACGAGACCATCTACTATCAACTGAGGCCCTGGTGACTGATGTCTGAGATTCTACCTCAGACTTCAATTGTTCAGCCCCTCCTCTTCTCTTCTCTTCTCAGCTGCGGGCTTCCTCAGTTGACAAAATGAGACAATGAGCAGGACTTGCAGGATAAAGTGCACCAAATTCCCAGCACTGCAGCTTCTAGCAAATCTTTGTCAGCTGAAAATCAGTTTAACAGCTAAAAGTAAGCATGTTTAGCTGTCAGGATTTGGGAATACATCACAAAAGTTCGTGGTATCTTAACAATCTCCTGGGCTTTGTAAGAGATGGTTTTGTACAGGGTAATTTGGGTCACTTTTGATCAGCCAGTGACTCTGGCACGCTGCCACAATTCCTCTTACACTTATACTATCTGAGATGCACCTCCCTTTTGTCCGATCTCCTTCATCCTTCTGTCTCTTAATACTTCTGTCAGTCCTGGCCTTTCCTCATCAGGAAGGACTGAATTGCTTTCTACTGAAATTACGAGGGAGATTAATCAAGCCCATTGAGGCATGCAGGACCATACCGTTGTGTAGCTCTATGCCCTCCTTGCACAACACTGCACACAGGTAAAGAAACTGCATATCTCAGAACTACTTGGGTGTAGTCCAGCTCCTAGCAGAGCTGAGAAGAGTTATATTACACCCTTAGGAGTAAATCACCTCCCTTAGCTTTCCCAACCCTTTCCACTTGTTTTGCTTCCTAGTCCCATTTACAACATTCTTCTTTAGAAATGAGGAAACAAAAATTAGTTTTATGGCAAGAATGAAGATTCTGGGAAATGGCTTTTCCTAATTTTTTATGATTTCCGATGTTTCCTCACCTTTTTCTTCTCCCAAGATTCCTGTTTGGTTTCAGTTTGCAGGTAAAATACAAATGCATTTAGTGTATAGCAATATGCATCACAGAAATTATGTATGATAAATGATTTTAACACTGATAAGGACAAAACTCTAATTAGAGTTTTCCTCTGGGTTTCCAAATTGTTTTGTGGAAAGAAAACAGAGGAGCTGTACCACATCCTTTAGAGAACAAGGACACTGCATAAACTGTATCTTAGCAACAAAGGAATTAATAGCGTAACTTCCCAGTCCGCTCTACAGAAAAGGCACAACCAGTGTTTAGAAACTGAGAAAATAATGAAAGCAGGAAGACTCACCTCACCCTTCTTTACAGTCATGGATTGCCGACGAGGAGTGATCTCTTCATTGATGCTGGAGAGGAAGTTCTGGGAGATTCGCAGAGCGTCCTGCAGGAGTGGATGATCAGGGTGGCTCACTGGAGTGTGCTTGAGCAAGTCCTGACACCAGGAACACAAAGGACAAAACCATAAGCAGCACTGGAAAGCAGAAGGGTCTGAGGGCCTCTAACTACAGCTGTAAGACAAGATGCTCCAGCTTCTTCCAGATTAGAGCAAGGCTTTATCTCTACAAGAGGAGGATAATACTCTACACTTCTTAGAAACCCCACTGAGGAGACAGCAGGGTCCTACCTATGGACTCCCTCCCCTTAGTGTAAAGGGAAGAGGCTCTTAGGCAGCATGACAGGTTTATTTTTGCAGTCCCATAGCTCCATGGAAAATTTGAAGGACAGAGAAAATAAGAAAGGGGCCTAAAGTTTGAAAACTACCCTTCAGATACTTACATGCAGAACAAGTGTGCTGCGAGTCACTCTATCCACTGGCTTGTATAATAGAGCTGTGAAAAAAAAAAAAGCAGCAGGAACATAAGGGAGAGGTACCTAAATACAGGCCCTACAAAGCAACTTGCCCAATGTAACCAAATGTAGAGGCACAGGTTTATTCACCAATGAGCTACTGTCTCTAAAGTTAATGTGCTGAACAGCCAATAAAACACACATGACCACGCAGAGGAAATAAACATGCTCCACAGCAAACAGATGCCCACTTGCAAGCACGCCCTGCCAGACTGTGGATGAGAAGCACACAAGTTAGTACAGAACAACTGCACACAGCGTGGCATACTTCCGACAAGTCCCTGGCAACCTGCCTGGTCCCACAGGTCAGAATCGGGACTTGCACTTTTAAAGTTGCCAAGGAGGTCCCTGAAAGGTTGGAAGTGCATCCCTCCCAGTTCAGCATGACTTGTTGAGTGCTTCCAAATCCTGATAATAGGCCCAAACAGGAAGGGGACTGGCTTTTGTATTAGTGAATATGGAAGCTTCTTATAACATGAGTTGTCTTCTACTTATCCACATAGAGACAAGCGCCATAGAACTTGATCTTGACCAGGCTCTCTAGATGCTACCATAGGGCAAACACCATATAATAACTGCTAGGATTGCGTTTGTGCTGTCACTGGGCAGTAGATGTTCTCTGAAAATCACAGCAGTCCTTTGGTTGGCATGTTTTTGCCCAAAGGGACTGATGAGGTTTTAAGCTGGGCAGGGGCTTCCCCATGCATGCATGCAGCTTACTATGCACGAGCTCTGCTACTTAGCAAAAGGGAACTGATTTCCCAAGAAGAGCCAGCAGAGACTCCAGAAACCTCCAACATTTAAAAAGAAAAAGCGAGAGTGGAAGTTTAGCAGCAGCCTCTGCACAGTCCTGACAAACCACAGTCTCCTCTGCATCGATCACTCACTTTCCAAGGAATTTTTCGTCGTCTGATCTTTAGATTCCTTTGTGCTTCTAGCTTTTAGATTCTAAAAGAAAAAGAAAACCCATGTAGCAGATGGTCAATCACCTTGAAACATCACATGGGATCATAAGAGACTATCTGCTCCTCCAAGGGAGGGCCTAGCTGTGAATGGAGGACAGCCCTATCACAGGTCAAGTCACTGAAGGAAAAACATGCTTTCCTTCTTAGTAAATCCACCATTGCCATGTCACAGGCACCCACACGTCTCAAATATTAAGCAATTTTCTTAGGAGTGTGTGTCAAGAGAAATGCAGCAAAGTAGGGAACAACCTATAACAACACGGATGGTGGAGTTTTTAAATCATTTGCAGGAGAAAGACTGTCTGTAAGGATGCAGCCGTTATCACAGCATGTGCATACCATCAATAAATAAAGTACAGGATTGGGATTCAGTACCCCCAGGTTATACTTCCTTATTCCTGTACTCAAAGCTGAGTGATGTTGGAGAGGCCAGCTCTATATCACAGCAGAAAAGGAACAATGCCTGCAACTTCTTCTGCAACTCACATGGACTGTGAAGCAGCATGCATTAACATGCTGGGCTTTGAAATCCTGACCAGGGCACAAATGCCAAAGTATCATCAACATTATTCCAAATACAGCAGATACTAGGATGATTTCAGAATTATCCTTCAGAAAAGAGCAAAACCGAGGGATCACATTTGCATAGAGCCCAGGACACTGGGGTCTTAATGTCTGTTCTGTCTTCTAGGGACCACCATAATACTATCTGCACATATTACTATAAATGAATGGGAAAGCCCATGAAATGTGTTTTAGTACTGAAAGAAAAGTAAGCACTGGGGAAGCTACTTTACTAATGAGTTGACACCACTAGAGCACAGAAGTCGTCAGGCGATGGACCAGAATAATCTGATGGAAATGCTCAGGAAAGGAGAGAAGACATTTGCACTCCGGTGAGTAGTACAGCAGGTCCCAAAAGCCAAGCCTTGCTTCCCTCATTTCACAGAGGGAACATGTTTTATTTTACCCCTTTATCATAAAAATCGAAAAGGACGTGCAATAGTGAATGTACTCAGGAGTTTATTCAGAGCAATAAACGCCCCCAGTATTATTCAGCTCTGTTTCTAAGGACACATACATGAAGTTCATGTTTTCTTGGCAACTGGGTTCTTCATGATATAATCACTGCAATAGAAAGAGTCAACCATGCGCTGCAGGCAAAGCCAGTGGCCTGGGAAGCCTGAAAAAGTATTCAAAATGTTTTGACACAAGGTACTCCTCTTAAAGAGGGGAAATCAGAGTAGCCCAATGAATAATATTATAGATTACGGTTGACACATTTGCCTTTTTAAACAGAGAGCAACCCTCTCCTTCTGTCCGTACCAGTGAAGCAGGCAATTCCACTGGCAGCCATAATTTAAGCCTTTAAGGACAGTTTTTTACACCACAGTCAGCATAATCATTAGCAAGAGAATTTGAGAAACCCAAATACAGCTTTCCCTTCTAGAAATGCATGAAGGTGGCACAGAGCTGAGAAACCCACAGCAATGCCAGTTTTTACATGATTCCCTGGGTGGGGACAGCATATAAAGGCTGTCTGTGTGATCACCTCTATTAGCCCAAAGTATAAATCGCTGTAAGAACAGGAGCTGAAGCAGTGAGCCTACAGGAGCTCACAACTCCTCCAGAAGTCAGGGCTGCAAAGATACTTGGAGGACAGACAGGAGTGACATCGTAGGGTATTAGTCAGATCCAGACGGCTCGTGTGTCTGAATACCGTGACATACCTCAGAGATTTCAGCAAACTGAGCATTGGCTTGGCAGCATTTCTCTGCTGTCTCCATAGCAACTTCATAGTTATCCACAAAGGCCCGGTACACTCCCAGCTGGCTGGCCTGCAGGAAGCAAAACAAAATAAAATAAACGCTGGGGAAGAAGAGAGTTTGGGATGGCTAGCCTCAGCATCTAATGATCAGGTCATGTTCCTTCATGACACCCAATCGCGGGGAATGCTGAGCAGGCCCTGAAAGACACCTCTGACCTGCCAGCTTTGCTTAACCAGGTCAGGTACTCCCATGCACCCAGTTCCATCAACGCTGAATATGTTCACGAATGAAGGATGTGAAAGCCTGCAAGGATGACACATCCTTATTACTGCCATCTATTTTTCCCTTCTGAACTGCCAGATTAGTATCTATTAATATTTTAGCTCATTGATGTAACTGGAGCTGCTGGCTATTTGCCTCAAAATATGAATCAGACAGGAATGATTCAGCCCAACAGCACAAATGTGACCCCAGTAAACTACTTGTTGGCTTTTGCATGATGGACACACTAACTCAAACCCAGATATTAATCCATATCTGCATTAGTGAACACCGGCATGAAGGCAGCAGAGTGCTGAACACACACAAGAGAGATCCAGAAAACAATCTGTTTGGAAGGCAGGGCTGCAGCACTAGGTGATCGAAAACGGCAGTTTTTCCAGCAGAAGGAATATGCAATTGGTCCAAAAGACAATGGAGTAGGCCTCACAGGGCAGTAATAAGCCATTATTATCACTGAGTCTTAGCACTGATCGCAGGGTATCTCTGACTTAGGAATCGCAGCCATATTCATGCCAGAGAACATGAGATCCAGGTCAGAAAATCCCTGGGTAGCTTCCAAGCTTGTCTGCAGAGCTGGTTTTGTGTTGCAGAGCTGCACAGGCTGTGCTCTAAACACCTCACCACCTTGAACACGTTTGCAAGTGCATGGTCAGTAGTAGAGCCAACAGGTGGAGTGCTGTAAAAAGGCTCCATTAAAGAGAATTTTGTTACCAGAAGAGCTTGTTTCTTACCTTATTATTTCTGCAACTTCCCTAACACTTCTGCCCAAGACACGCAACAAGACAGAGGAGTTAACTTTCCCACAGACAGTGCTCTTTTCCTCTCCTGCTCTCTCATAATCATCGTATTCCCCATTCTCTATGGAGCTTTGTGCAAGAGACGATGGAAGAGAAAAAGCCGCTCTCAGGAGAACTTCCCTGCACAAATTTCTTTAGCTAACAGAGGCTAAGAAACAGCAAGCTATTTCCTAGGGCACATTTTACTGAAAGATTAGGAACCAATCTCAACCCTCATACAAAGTAACACGGTTATGGCTAAAGCTGAAGGAAACTGTGCTCACTTATACCAGCGATGACCTGATCCCAACAGTCTGGAGAGAATAAAACCTGTATTTGTCACTGGGGCACAATTTGGTGAAGAAGCTGCTGCCAGAATTACTGATCATTTGCAGGGCTTATGACATTTGGATTTGGATGATGCCAGCTAACACAGCAGAGCTTTAAAGTTTCTCCATTCCTGTGTGGCTCTTTCAGTTCCTGCTAACTCCTGAACAGTCTTTTCTAAGCTTTCATTTTCCTCCTCTAAACATGCCACCATGAAAATATCTTTTTCATTGAAAACTGAGCTTCCAATCAAAGCAAAAATGCTCATGCACAGTTTTCATGCTGGTTTAAGTGTTCTCTTTTTCAATTGAAAAGAGCACATTGAAAATTAAACAAGCTTTGGTAGAAATAATTGGCTTCTGGTTAAAATTTTTTCCACTCCTGAAAACCATCAATGATAATATTTGCTAAATATTTCTTCATTTCTAAAAACAGTTCTAAAGTGTTTCCTTTCTAGTTATAAAAAAAAATACATACAAAATATTCCCAAAACTGAGAAGCATATTTCACTCCCACATGCCTAGCATCTTTTTTTTCTTTTCCTTAGTTTCCACAGGAAAAAGGTGGAATAACAGTCACTGATGTTGCAAATGGATTGTACTTTGTGCCAGACTATATGAAATTCCAGAACTCCTTGCATATACTGTCTATAACTTCAATCTACACAGTGCTTTGTTTCGCATGATATTTAAGAAAATTAATGTCCCCAGGAATCTCCGGATAATATCAAGGAGTCCAGTTTACCATCAGATTGCATGACATGACCACAAGTAAACATTCTGCTCAAAAAGATTCGATGTACATCTAGTAAAGATGTAATGCCTGGTGTTCTTGCTGTCTCTCTCATCTAGCTGCTTCCCAGTGCCTGCCAAGAATTATTAGCTTTATCTCATTGAGCAAAGAGTTCACAATTCCCACTGATACTGTACCAAACCAGAAACTGCAGCTGCTAAGCTAGCTCAATGCTTCCTGCACGAGGGCAATTTGCTCCTTTGCTTACAATACGCATCCGACAAAATCAACAATTCTGTTACAAATGCACAACAATCAGGGAAACATAAAAACTGAGTGCCAGAAGGGCTGAACCTTCGATCACCATCAGCAAGAAATGTTCTTAAACAAAGGCCTAAGTAGCTGTAGGGTGAGTCAAAGCTTGCTTGACAGCCAGCAGTGGCAAGGAATATATTCAGGTCTTCTTCAATTAGTGTTATCTTCATTCCTGCACTACAGTTTGTGAGGCTTCCACTTTCAGTAGCCTGCTGTATCTTTGCTTCAGCAACCAGAAGCAGGTGGGTTTGTCTTCTTAAACCAGTTGCTCAAATTGCATACCATGAACTACTCACCAAGGCACCAACTTGACCCCTCCTGGCTAAAACATGCTGGCAGTGAAAAGCGGATTCCCTTATTTTGATCTTGAGCTGATGATGTGGATGGAAAACATCATCTTCCAGGCCCATCTCCCCCTGCTCCACAGGGTATGGGGCTGGTGCTGGGCTACACAGCTGCTAATAATTGAGTGACCCTGGTAAAGCACACTTCCCATCCAATAAACCCCTCACTGGAATGTCACTCCTATCCTGAGAATCAGAGGCACCCCAGGAATGCAGAGATTCTTTTCTTTTCTAAAAAGGAAAAAACAGCTTCTTTAATCCTTTGCTCTCTGCACATGCTAGGGGAGAGGCTAAAGGGGCCAAAGGAATCTCATAGAATGCAAACAATTTGTCATCTGGCTCAGAAACTCAGCAATTTTAATGCAGCCTCAGGAATATGCTGTATATGACTTTGTCCTTTTCTGCACTCAGAGAATTTTGTGGTGGTTGCTTGGAGGATTCTCAGCAGCAGGTTGACTGCATCAGCATAGCAGCAGCAAGAGGAGTATCAAGGCCAGGATGGTGGTAGAAAAGCAAAGCCAAAGGTGACGACCATAAAACAGAGAAAATCATCACAAGATAGAGAAAAGCACCACAGAGAGAAGGGAGTATGCGTGAGGGAGCTCAGCAATAATGAGAAACACTTAGCTGTCAGTGTTAAAAAGTATGTTTTTTAACACTGCCATTCTCCCATCTTCCTCTAAAGCAAATGGTTTGATGACACCGCAGACACCCTGGAGATTTGAGATTTCTGTGAAACTGTATTTGTACTAGTAACACAGCTTGCTGGAGTCCTTAAACAGACACTTTTGCTGTAGGACCTTCACTGCAGCAGCAAAGCTAGAGGCCTCTCATCTAACCCAGCTATGGGCTTTCATCCCTTCGGTCTATGCATAGTCACCAAAGGGAATTTTACCAGCACCTGTGAGATGAACGAGAGGTAACAGAAACTTTGGTGTTGGTAGCTGACTCACCAGCTTTTGGAAGAGGTCCCCTACACGTTGCTGGTGACTCCACTGCTGCACTCGAGGAAAGAGCCCATCATAGAATTCTTTGTGGATCTCATAGAGCTCAGGCACTTTGAAGAATATTGTCTCAATCTGCTGACTAGTCAGCACAGGCTGAGAGGTGGTGGCAGCTGCTTTCAAAGGCTTCATAGGCTGAAATGAGGAAAAAAGGAAATGGTTATCCAAACCAAGTACGTGCAAACCAAGTACATTCACCCTTGCCACATCACAACACATCCCTCCAGAGAGTTGTTTTTCATCCTATTAATAACTGATATTTGCATTCACACAACTCCTGAAAGCTAGACATTAACAAGTTCTCTCATGAGGATCATCCGCTCCTGGTAGGTAGCTTCTCCCAGGATACTAATGGTGCAATATAAATCCCTTTGCACTCCATTTCCTTAATCTCTGTCCAACTGTGCAGCATCGTGTCAAATAATTAGCACAGGACACTGAAAGACAGGACTACTGGATACTACCACAGTAGTAACTCCCTGGTTGGGCCATATCCATCCCTTTCTTTAAGACTCTCCTTCTCCAATGGAGAAAAGGAGTTGCCCTTTGCAACCGGCAACTTGTAACCCATAGTATGTGCAGTTCTGGGAAACTTTGGATGGAAGCATCAGTGAAAATTTGAGTACCAGTGTTTGAAATGCTATCTGCCACCGGCACTTACCAGCAGCAGAGCTTCCAGGTGGCTCAGGTAGGTTTCCTCACTGGCTAGGATTCCTGACAGGACCCATTTTCTCATCTCCAGGCCTTTCTCCAGGTCTGGCTCACTCTACAAAAAAGTTGTTAAGGAGAAAAAAAAAAGAAAAAAAGAAAAGAAAAAAAAGGGAGAGGAAGAAAAAAAACAAGAATGAGGATGGAGAGTAAAAGATATCATTCAGCAGACCACAGCATACTTGGGATTTTGGTTTACTTTCAGAATAAAAAAAGCAACCAAACAAAAACCCCACCTGTGTTCACTGTCCTGTTTCTAGAAAAACGCAAACATGAAACATTGAACGAATTTTTATTTACCAGCAACTGATTTCACTTAGATTATTTACAGGTGTTAGCTTTTGTCATCCAACTTTAGTGCCTCAATTAGACACCCAGACTTCTTCACAAAACACAGAGCTTAAAAAACAGAATTTATTCTCCAAACAAATCTTCGGGACTCTGGTTATGTGCAATTTTCTCCTTCCTCCCACAAGAGTTCTCTATGATCTTACTCCAAAGCCATGTTTCTCTATGCAAACAGGATCACTTCCCCTGCGTCTACACAGATGCACATGAATATACAGCAGTTACAGCCTGACACTGCTGTTAAGATGGCTGTTCTTTCTCCCACTCTCTACTATTCACTAAATTATTTTTCAGTGCCAGCTTGCACAATGTCTATTTTTAGTTAGAGGATGGAATAATCAGCACTGCTTGGAACAGCACATGCTGATTTTCTTATTGGGATTCCATGAAGGGGTTCTTAACCAAAACAACTGAAGAAAGAGAGGAAAAAACCCAAACATTCACGGGCAAATGTACACATCAAGAGAAGACTAACACCACCTGTTAAGAGAAGCAGTAATCCCCTTCGTTGAATTTCAATTCTCTTTCCTCTCAAACTGTTACCTGAAAAGTGTTTAACCTGGTAAAATGAAATTGAGTATTTCCATAAACTCTGAAAAAAGTGTGGCTGAACAATGGAGGTTATAAATAATGAGAAACACTCCCTTTTACAGAATCCTATTTCCCCTTCTTTTTACTTCTGTCATTCACAGAAATGGCTTTTTACAATTCTTGCAACCTTTTATGTTGTCAAATGCCTCCAAGAATAGAGTCAGTAGTTGGATGTGAAAGGGTAGATACTTTTCAAGGGCTTTAGGTAGGTTGTTTCAAGCTCCATCCTCCTCCTCTTAACATCCAGAGGAGTTAACATTCAGCTATTGATTTCAGCAGCAGGAGGATCAGGAAACTGCAGTATGCTCCACTCTATTGACTGAACATAAAGCCCTATAGCTGACAAAAAAAGCTCCGTTTAGTTTAGGGTCCTCTGCTTTGAACCCTGGAGATGTATCCATGAGGTTCATTATGAAGAGACGGTATCTTGGCTATAGGTAAGCTTACAGTAACTATCACATTCTGAGTGTGATTTTGAGCCTACGCACCACATGAAGAAAGAAACGGATCCTCACGCTCCCAGATATTTCTGGATTCAGTCTCATCAATAACCATCCTGATTTTTGAATGCTTGCATTAAATTTCACAAGCTATTTTCTAAGCTAAAAGACCTTGCAGCAACTACTTTATAAAAATTTTGTGAAGTGTCAAATACCACCATCACCTCTTAAATAAAAGTGGCAGACAGAAGCTGTTCTAAGGAAATGAGTAAAATTTACACGCACATCAGGTACTACATGGAAAGAAGAACTTGTCTTTGTATCCCACCCTTCAGTGAGGTTCAGTAAGAACCACAGAGCCTTTTAAAATCTTGAAAGGGCACCTCAAAGAAGCTAGGAATTTGTTATTCAGCAGTCGTGTTCAGAACATTTCAGAAAAACACCAGTGACAAACTACACGGTAAAACAAATGCTGCAACAGATTCTGTGCCTCTACAGAGCACCCCTGTGACTGCCTGTTACAGCTCCAACAGAAACATGCAACAACATGATGACCATTCCTTATGATTTCTGTATCGGTACTGCCTGGATATTCACCTTTTTGTGACCATTTTGTAAGGCACGGTACATACACGTAATCAAGACAGACAGCCCCAAGATGTTTAACAAAAATTGCCTTCATCCAAGAGACAGGGATGTAGCAGCCCTGGTGCAAGAAAAACACAATACCTCTTGGTTTCCCAAGATTTCTTACAACACTTACAAAAGAAAAACGCAGCTTCACAAAGAAGCATTGAGAAAAACTAACAGTGCTCCAAAGCCCCTGCTGCTGAGGATGAGGTCGCTGGTCAATATTGACACAGTACTATTATTATCTTTAGCAGGTTCTCTTGGAGGAGGTGAGGATTTAAAAACCAGCTGGTTATGTTCGTAACATCTGTAAAGAGCAACACACAATGACAAGTTATTCAAATGATTCAAACTTCCCCATCACGACAGTGGCACAACAGTTTCCCTTGTAGCACTGAGAACAGTTTTCCTCTTCACAAATAAAAGCTTTAATTTACAAGGCAGTTCTTGCTGGGCACCATCAGCTGACAGAGACAGCATTTTCTGCCTGAATGTTAATTTCCTCTCTTTAAGAGAGATGTGCTTTGGGAGACAAACATCTCCCAGGACGCACTAGAGGCCTTCCTTCCTGGCCATTACCACAAGGTCACTTTGCAAAGCCACGGTATTGTCCTAACCCTGTTTAACAGAAGGATTTTCCAAGCGTGATGCTTGCAAAACTCTAGCCTCCGACGCTGCCAGACAGGGCAGGGCCTGACTGCTTTAAGCTACAGTGCAGCAGTTGCTGAAGAAACCCTCAGGGGAATTTATGCAACAATCACATCACATATTACAAGGCCTCCAATGCAGTACCTCAAATTTACATACAGATTCCTTATATGTGAAAAGATGATCTCCTGCTGCTCCTGCTGTGTCAGGGATCAATAAGACGCCAGGGTGCTGCTTTTCTGCATTGTGCTGCCACTCTGTCTTTCCTCCTGAGCGCCAGTGCCCTGACATGAGTTTCCTGCTGAGGGAAGCCTTTTCCGACAATGTCATCTGGGGCTGCACTGAGCAGCATCTCTTGCTGCTGGATGAGCATCTGGAAAACAGCCCCTGTGCTTCTTCAGCCTCAGGGTGCTTTTTAAGTCACGCTTGTTATGAAACATACTCCAGGACTGAGAAATTCACTGGGAGCTGGTGCCAACATCAGGAAGAAGAGGAGCAGGTTTATTATTTAGTATTACCACATTCCTCACTTGCAGAATTGGGAACAGGCTCACCTGCTCACCCAAAATAAGACAGAGCAATTAGCAGGCAGAGATACTGTGAGACTGTCCTTCCACTCTCCCCTTACAGCACGCCAAGATGTGATGCACCCAGTGCCAAGGGCATTTTCTGCTTTGCTCATATATGACAAAAAAGGGAAAGAAAGAGCAACACTATGACCACAACAGCTTCACTGGCTGCTCTGCTGCTGTACTCCAGGCAGAAGGGCCGTTAAGAGAAGGAACATCCCAGGTGTAGGTATCAAGCTCCCCAACAGTTGAGGGAGACCTGCCAAGGCTGAGGACTCTTTTCCCCTACCCCGGCAAGAAGCAAGCAGTCAGAAATATGTGAGCTGCTTGTGGCAAGGGGAGGAGCTGGTACCACATCTACCAGACCACATTAGCTAGGGGAAAATACACCTATTAACCAAAGTGCAGATGGGGTGTTCCCAGCAGGATGTGGGGAGCAGCCTGTATTGGCAAAGTCCAGCCACTCAGCAGGGAGTGCCAGGTGGTCAGCAGTCCATCCCATGCTTCCTACCAAGCTCGGTTAGCCCGTTTTTCACTTGTACAAGTCTGACTAGTATTTCATGCCTCTTTGATGCCAGCATCCATTTCTAGCCTTTCTTCATTGCCCTTTCATCTTCTGGCTACCTCCCTAACCACACATTTCAGAATAAATGTATCTTACAAGACTATCATGGGGCAGCAGCCAGAGCATTCCTGTCTGTCTGCCATGGGAGTTGTGAGGACCCAACACCCATCCAGTTCTGAACAAGCAAGAAATCAGTGCTCTGCTCTCACTCCCTGTGAACTACATTAAAAAAAAAAAAAAGGCAAAACAACCCACACACAAAAAGGAAGGTGGAAAGCTGTATAAAGGAAGTTTCACAGATTTATCTATTTAGCCTACAAGGTTCTGGTGTTTTCTTCTCGCTATTCCAAAGACTTAACTAAAAGATTGAGTTACAGTCATAAGCGCAATCTTGCGACCTGAACCAAGGCCAGTCAGAGTGGTTAGAAGCACTGAAGATATTAGAGAGCGTGCATACGCTGGCCCCGAGCCATGGCTGTTTTGAATGTGTTTACAGCTTGTCAGCCTAAGTACTTTAGTTTACTAACCAGGTTGGCATTGCATGTTGTATTCAATTACTGCAAGCCTGAGATTCACCAGCTCCAAGGATTAGACAGATTCAGCTCTTCCTTACTCTGTTTAAAGAAATTGGGGCTTCTGGTTGTTTAAATTAACGGCAATAATTGTTTTCTTGCAAATGTTAGAAGAACGTAGATTAAGAATCTAAAAACCACAGCACATAAGATTTGCAAAGTAGTTGCTGCCGGCACAGCTCTGTAACGAGAATCAGTGATTCAAAGTGGGCGTATAAAAGGCACTTTAACTCTCAGACCTTCCTCTGGTACAGTGTGTTCATATGCTGTGCAATGAATATGTTCAAAGGAGAGGTTTCCCGTAAGGACAGCTCAGAATCTCATAGAGAAGCTGACAGCTTACAAAAGAGAAAAAGTATTCATTTCCATTTTTAAAGCGTAAATATCTTTGAAAGCTTCTGCTAAACAGGCTGGAGGTGTCTCATTGTCTTGGTGATATTAAACAGGGCAAATTCTGTAATCAAGCCAATCATGCTCCATGCAGGGAGGGAAGGAGCAGGGAGAGAAGCCAACATTATTTATAACATCAGTACTGGTGTGCCAGCTCTCCTCAGGAAGGGCTGTACATCCAGGCAGAGCCCTTAAGGAGCAAAGAGTTGGAGAATAAAAAGGAAAAGTTGCATCTGTTGGGGATGGTGAGGGGAAAGTGACAGTAAAACAACAAAAACAAACAAAACCAAGTACTGAGAGGAAGAAAGCAGAAGGATTTGGAATGCTGGAGAGGGAAGGACAAGCTAGCAGCAGTAGTATTAAGCAGGGCAGTAATCCCATCTATTGATGTAGCTTCAGAGGTCAACTTTTCTGGACCCCATTGGGACCAAGCTAGGAGAAAACGCTACAACCTGCTCTGCCACAGCCCTGCTTTTCACGTAGCTGGCAGATAGTGAGAACAAAAGAATCTGGACTGAGGACCGGCAGTAGCTGCCAATGCTGCACCAACCATGGGCTGCACAGCAGAAAAGGGAAGAGACATTCTACCTGGAAACCTCTAAGTACCAGCCAATTTCCCCTCCAAACACAACAGAAAGTAGGAGTCTCTCAGCTTTAGCACTCCTGCCTCCCTGAGTGTGATAAATACAAGAATTGAAGAATCTGTTTTGGCAAAAAACTCATCTTCTAAACTCTTGAGAAGTGACTCCCCTCATTTCCTGGGGGGTGGAACCAGCCTCGCCTCTCCACCTCCACACAGCCCCACACACGCCTTTGAGTCTGGCTTTGTTGGCAAGCGGATCTTGAAAGGCCTTTCTTATTTCTACCCTTCCCATGGCTGTAATCTCTCCCCACACGAGAAGCAGCAACAGGAGCACAATGGCTAAATCTTCCCATCCTCTCAGTCTCTTTAGCCTCCAAGCTGCAAGCTACCCGGCTCCAAAACTCTTGGCAATACCTGTTCTCTAGTGCAGCATGTCAGCCACTAACTTTCCAGCTGTCCCAACACTTTCCTGTGCCCCAAGAATACTGCAGCAAGCTCTCTCTCTGTCCTAGCTCTATCTAGGTGTCTTCTCCACTGACCAACACATTCTCTCTCTTTCTGGAAGTGAATTATCACTACCTATTACAAACACTGTCTGTCATCTTCTGAAGCTACCAGCACTGTCTTATTTGGCAAACATTTGGGCTGACGTTTTCCAAGACAGGTTTCCAGAAACTCTGGAAAGTTCAATCACAACAGTTCAACTGTTACAGAAAGCAAGGTTCAGGAAAATTAAATCACTTCTGAAGTTAAATAAACAAACAACTTAAGCATTAGTGGAACCTATTTCTCCTTTCTCCTTTTTCCCCTGTAGGCTTGCTTCAGAGTAACAGTCAAGTTTGGCAAAAGCCCTGACTTTATGCCAGGACATGCGTCAGCAGCTCAGCACGAGATTCTGGAAGAGCCAGAAGAGGGGGTACGACCTAGCTTGCTCAATGTAAACATTTGTTAAGGCCTCTTTACCACAAAAATGATGAGTCAGGGGATGCTGAGATCCACACTACAAACACCCGTGTTGATTATGTCCTCTCTGGGTCACAGACAAAACTAATGCTGGTGCACCTCTTGTCACGCTCCTTAGATAGCAACAGATGTTTGTGCAATGACACATAGCAGGTGGAATATGAATACATAAGAGGTGGCTGTAGTGGTACAGTTTGGAGGCAGACCAGCCAGCATCTTTCAGTCTTTCAGTTAAATAAAAAAAAAAAAAATCATGGTTTGCAATGTTTTCCATTTGCTGGGCATCTGACCGTAATGTTGTTAACTCTTAGTCGCAAGTAGAATTAAAGGGATTTTACTTTAAATTTGAAGAAAACTGCATTAAAAGTCAGAACCTGCATTTGCGGAACATTACGCATCTCACATTAAGCACTCAAAATTAGCAGACGCTTTTCCTATAATCTGTCTGCCTTGATTACCTGTGGTTAGTGAACATACCATCCTCTTATCTCACAGGAACATTGCAAGGATAATTAAGACCTGTGTAGCATTCCAACTGTATTTGGAGTTAATGGTCATGCCAAAAGGAAATGAGTACTTTTGTACTCAGAGCTGAGTTTGCACAGTATCCTGTAAATAAGGTGTACACATAGCTCTAGAGATAAAATATTGAATCCAGAGAGCATCACTCTCTGTATACACTGAACAATGCAGGAGCCCCATAGGAAAAATACAACATGATTGTGTAACTGAAGGTTATCACAAAGATTCAAGACAAGGCTACAGACACAAGGCAAGGCTGGATAACCATAGTCATTTCTTAACTTCTGAATGACTTCACAATCTTAATATTTTGTCAAGTGGTGTATATAGTGCATGTGTTGTGTTGTTACATACAGTTAACTGCTGACTTATGGACTCTGGTCATAAAGTTCAAAATCCAGTCAAAAATGTAAAATTTTCAGAAGTAACAGCAGACACTAAGAAAGAAGTAAAAGGGCAAAGAGACAACTATAAAAGCAAACACATGTAAATAAGCAAATGTTATCTGCTAATCAAGTGTAGTGAAAAAGAAAACAGAAAAGACATACGTCCTGGTATTTTGGGTCCAATGCATTTTATATGCTTGGCTCAGCACAGTGCATTTGACACTTAATTTTGCTACTGATGTCTTTTCCACTACAGCTGAAAACATAACTACAGCAAAAGCAACCTAACAACTCACAATGACAGAAAGTTTAACTTTTTGGGGAAATACTGCAACCACATATAAATTAGTCTTTTCCTCCTTGTTACAGACCATCCTTCATGAGTAGGGTATTGTCATTTGTGGACTAATTACAGACAGGATTAATTGAAGCAGTTTAAATTCACGATTAAAAGTCTAATCTGTATCAGAACACCTCTTTCCTTTGGAAGCCATAAAACATCTTCTTATAGTTGGAGAGAATAAAGCAGCCATTTATGTTAAAAATTATTTTTTAAAAGGCAGCCTTCTAGCATTATTAAGGCCACTTTGAAATTAACTACTGTTAAATGCTTATGAGGCAAATTCAAACAAATAAAGAGTAAGATTAAATATTAGGCAGTGTCTCTTCCAGGCCTGCAGTCACAGGCACTATGACAACTGGTTCTTTGAAGATAACTCTCAGCCATACATAGTCACATAGCATCTTCCCTTCATCCTGAGAAACATAACCTGGAAATCTCAAGTCAATATTAAAACGTTCTTGGAGCTTTTGAATTTACTAACAATCATTTCTTCATTCAAAAGCCTCTTACATATTACAAGAATTCTCATCTTGAGAGATAAAAAAGCATCTCAGAATTAATAGACCAAAGCATAAGCAGCTGACTAGAATCCATACTTTATAGTCAAATAGAGTTAAGCAAACATCAACAACATATGTACTTGATAATGCATTCTTATAAATGAAAAAGAGGAACAAGAACCCTGTTTCAAGTAGGGTTCTTAATCTAACATTCATCCTACAAAAATTAAGGAAGCATATGATATGGCACTAACCCATAAAGCATGTATATAATGAATGCTAAGTACCAATGGTTTATGGAACTTGTCAGACTCTTGAAATTGATTTGATGCAAGATAAATAAAACTGTCTGATAAAGCTGGTGGTGTTGATTTACATGTACACTGATACCTGTAAAATATCCATCTTCTTCTCCCATGACATTTCAATTAAGAGGACAAAACAGTATAAAGCCAACACATAAGTTAAACCAGTTAAATGACAGATTTGAAAGTATCATTTACAACGTGTGAATTCAAGGTTGTTTGGCTACACTTTTTTAGAAATACAGTAGGAAGAACTTCATGCTTTTAAGCATTTTTATGAATGACTTGGGGAAACCAAAAGTTTGTAGATGACAAAGATAGTCAGGGAAACAGAAACTTGGGATTGAAGTGTTCTACCACCTAGGAAGCAAAAGGATAAAGAGAAACAAAGGCTGAAAGTCAAACAGATTAATTCAAGCTGAAACTAGGACATTTTTGACTGTGAAGACAGCAGAGTCAACAGTTATTTACCAAGGCAAAGAGCAAACTCTCTACCAAGACTACTGTAAAAACAAAAATAGAAATTTGCCTTACGTTCCAGACTATAGCCATGCTACTGAACCTGAAGCAAAAATAAAGCAAGACAGCCTGAAGGTCCACGTCAAACCACAAGTCAGGTGAGGTGGTCTCTTCTGAACTTTTGATTTATCTACCATATTTGATTACATAACTACCTATGCAGTGGATAGTCAAATTTGTTGTAAGAAGTGGCCATCTCCACCAAAGTCACCATACTTCAGAGCTGGCAGTTTTAAGTCCTCTTATTCCATTTTCACAGGGTGAAGGAAACAGATCTTATATTGTAGATGCTTTATCAAAGCCTCTATCCTACCTGAAAATAACTCGTGCCATTGTGAAAGGCAATGACAACCTATATGCCCATCATAATGTAAGATGTTTTGTTCCAGAGTCTCCTTTCCAAAATATCTGGTATATAGAGACCCTCTCAACATCAGTTAATCACCAATTCTCCCCACTAAAATTCACGAAGGGTGAAAAAACAAGGCTTAAAAATCATACACATACCATTTATCCCTGAAGTTTAGGCTTAGCATCAGCTGGAAGCCTCAATTTAGCTTTAATAACAATAACAATCAGGCACTGCTATATGATACCAAGTAATCTGTCCTACAGTGCTGGTAGTCTTTGTCTTTGCTCCCTGTTAAAGCAGTCTACCCCTCGCAAACCTACAAGGCTTTGCTGACTCCAAAATGGTAGGAAAGGACTCACTGATTTTGTAGATTCCAGAGACCCCGAAGATAGTGTGTCTCGGCTGCCCCGACTCTTGGAACTGAGATGGGGTGAGGACGATGGCGAGTCATCAATATAGGGCATCATATCATGATGTCGCCTCTGTTCTTCAGCACGGTCTGCATCATACGCATAGCTAGGTGGTGTGCCACTGAATGAAGCATCTGTAAGACACACGAGAAAAATCTGTTTGGTCAGAGTCAAGCTGGACAGGAGACGGGCTGGTCAACCAAGGCACTGCCAGCCTCCCAGCTATTATGATTACTTATCAGTAAACCCAGAATCAGTGATAGTTAAATATAGATAAAGTGGAGGCATAAATTTAATTAAACTCATGTTGTCATCAAACGTTCACTTCACTCATTACAAGTTCTAAAAGGTAAAGTCCTTTCTAATATCTAACATTGGCATTCATTTAATTACAGCTCCTTCCCTCAAGTTCTCCTTCAAAAGCATTAGTATCAAAATAAAGCCTTTTGCAGACTCCATAGAAGTTATGTAGTCTGGGGTTTGGGTATGAGTAACCAACCCTGTTTTTTCTGTAGAACAAGAACAGATGATGCCCCTGCCACTTTAGCAATCACAGAAAATCATAAGCTCAGGGGAGAAACATAACTCTTTCCAGGCCTCTCAGGAACAAGAGGACTAGGAAAGAAAGGTCTTACATGTCAAGTGAACCGGCCTACAGCCAAAAATAAAGTCCCAAGCGGTTCTCTTCTATTGGCTGCCCCAGCTCCTCAATTTTGAGACTAAGTCCTTAAATGAACGAGCCACCACCCTGCTCTCTCCTACCACCCCTCACCTCCCCCCACCCCCAAAAAAAAAACTAACCAAAAAACAAACAAAAAAGGACGATGGTATGAAGAGTCAAATTAACCATTACTGCATGAGATATCAGTGAACTCCTGCAGGGAAGATGAGTTTCTGGTATCTTCAGTAGCTGTGTGCAGAGACTGGTTTCTGCCAAAATCTCTACTAAGGACACACACTAAGCAACTCCCTCTACCGTAGGTGAAAAAGACTTTTACCTCTCTGCACAAAGAAACAGACACAGAGGACCAAAATTTGCTTTCTGCACAGTGGCACCGCTTTAAATACATCTTGCCTGAGAGAAGCTGGACACAACCTCACATATGAGTTACATGGGCCTGAGAAGCACTTCCACCTGCCAATGCCCAGAAGTGTCCTGTGTGTAACAGTAATAGCCATGCATGGGCCACTGAACGCAAAACGGTAGAGTTCCTCCTCCTCTTTCAGGTACAAGTCACAAAATGCCACTCTTCTCCCAAAACTGAAAAAAAAACCACAGGGAGATAAGCTAGGTCCACTTTTACAGTAGCAGGCGAGCCTTATGGAAAACAAAGCCACAAAAAAATTAGCTTCTTTGTCTTACGAGTTTAAAATTGCGCATTAAATTCACACTTGAACACAAGTAGAACAGATTTATACTTGTTTTCACAAATATCCAGGTTCTGTGAAAATAATAAGCAGCAGCTGCCAAGCATACTAATAATCCTGTTATACATCACTAAGGCAGGGTGGAGGAGTAACATTTTAAAGCCCACTTTCCTCCCTCACAGTAAACTCAGTTAAAGCATGACTCATTCCAGTAAAGGATGTGAACTTTGTGTGGAACAGAATAAAACTTGATCCATGTGGCTTATTCAGGAGGGAGAGCTGGTCTAGGGAATTTACGCAAACAATATACTGAAAATCCAACAATAAACTCACTGTAGAAGTGAGCCTCTGTCTCGGTTCACACCAAATACCACCCAGCTAAATAACAGCTGTGTACAAGGCCTTTAGGCTGCTGAAGGACCACGGCAATATTATTTTAACAAGCTCAATGAGTTTTGTGTCACCCACCCGCTTGTGGTATTACCTTGAGCTTAAGCTCTGAGCTCCTCAAAAGATTCATTAGATTGTGCAAGACCACAGCAATGAAGAAGAAGAAAAAAAGGGGGGCTGTGAGTGCAGAATGGGACAGGACACATTCCCGGGAAGGGACTTTTGTCTAGATGTTACAGGTTTCCAGAGCTCCCCAGTCATTTAGAAGACACCCTATTAAGTTAATTTGGTAAATGGAGGCTTGAAAGGGAGTTGCTGAAATAAGGATGCTCAGTCACAAACAAAAGAGGTTTTTAGATATCCCAAAGTTGGATGATGTCTACAACACCTACAAGCAAAACAAATTTCATGCTGGAATTTTCAAAAGCACTTTGGCTACAAGAATGCGGAAGAGAAGACAGCACAGCCCCCACCCTGCAGTACCCAAACAGCCAAGGAAACACTGAAAAGTAAAAATACCCTCCTCACACACAGGATGGATGGTCTTCTGTTTGGCTGGAAGGTTATGGGACCATTCTGACTCCAGAAATGAGAATTATGAATAGGAAGGAGCATGGGTGTCTCCTTGCCTCTCTGCACTATTTATGCCATATTAAAAAACCAAACCAAACCAGAAAACCCAAAACCGAAAACCTCATAACTTCAGTGGAGGAGTGTAGATACCTGTTTTCTGTTCAGCTGTGCCTTGTGCAACTTTCTAACCCAATACTACTGACAATTTAACACTGGCATTATCCAAGGAGGAAAATCAGTACTGGGCACTTAACATATGCTTCATGCCTTTCATCAAGCAAGAGTTCTTTTTCCTTCAGAAGCTTCTTCAAAGTACTGTCATCCAAACCAGTTTCTCCTGCGCACATGCAGTAACAAGACCGTGTTGCTGTGCAGAAATTAAGGCAGGAATATTTCTTTCACTCCCAATGCTCACTTTCAAAATTCATAGTTTGCTCCACTTCTGTTAATGGGGGAGTGAATGCAGACTAAAATATATTAACAGAAAGGCTTGCAGTGAATCACAGTATTTTCACTTTCCTCACTTTCTCCTGCTAAAAAGCAGGCTTCACACTTCTACCTTCCGTAACATGTTCTGTCTCCCACTGCACAGGGAAACCTTTATCTGAAACTGAAGGAAAGGGCAGGTGGAGGACTTGAGCTCAGAAGAAGAGATTTATTCCTACCTTTGCAACAACATTAAGTCTACCGTTGAATCATTTTGTCTCCCTCTCCATAAAAATGAAAATAACACATCTAAACCAGGAATGAATCTATCAGTGTCACAGACAGCCATGAGATCCATGCATAGAAAGCTCCGCACAGAATTTAAAATTTTATTTCTGGATCCCCATGGGATCCTTCACACATTAAAAAGCTCAGAAGTAGTTATAATCCCTCTTCTTTCTATTATTGCTGCGTACATCACTAAAATCCACCTATGGAGATGTTAATTACCTCCAAGGCAAAAGGACCTTCTTGCTTTTATTCTGCCATTTTTTTCCAACAGAAGCAAAGTATTACCATACCCAGATACACTATACAAGTCTTAACACTACTAACAGAGGTAGGCTTGTATCTCTGTGATTAAAGAGACCGCTGTTGCTAGGGAAACTAGGTTATTCAGATCTCCTAAACCCAGCACAATGCTGCACAGGCTGTTCAGGCTCTACCTGGAAGCAAAAAGACTACAGCAAAAAAAAACAGAGCCAGGAGGTCACCTGCTCAGACACCTCCAGCTGCTCTGGGTGCTGCTCCTGTAGATGGCAAGTGGAGACAGCAGCTGGGCCAAGCAAGAGCGCTTGGTTTCTTAGCCAGTGTCTCAGGTAGGGTGAGCACTAAAAGGGTTCTCACTCTCCTTTTAGGGCCAGCCAGTAAGTCATCAGCAACTGAGCCATCAAAGCCAAAGAAAGATGAAACACGGGAGCAACAGACAATTGCTGACAAGGGACAACTAAGGAAGAAGGGTAGGCATACAAGGATGATGGGCTCAAACGTTGTATTGAGAGAGCACCAGAGAGAGATACTGAGGACACTACTGCACTTCTCTTGCCTCAACAGCAAGCCCCTTTCTCCTCCTCTCTGGGTGATAGAGAACAGCAGCAGCATGTGACTTACAGAAATGAACCCTCTCAGCCCCGAAGAGTAGCTAGTTCTACCACTGACATTCCCTTCAGTACCCCTCTCTTGCACCAGCACCATCTTCAGGTGCAATGAACTACCTGAGGCTACGAAGGCTCATCATCAATTCACAAGTTCTGCTAAAAACCTCAAGCATTTACTTCTACCTTTGGTTCTGACATCAATGGCCTTCCTGGCCTTGCTTTGCTCCAGCTTTTATGAGTCTGTTCCACCACCCCCCTTCCCAGTCACTGCTTCCATCCTCTCACCTCCTTTCTCATCTTCTGTTCCATTTTCATTTTCTTTTGGTTTTCTCAAACTTCATATTCCTTTTCTTTATATTCCCGTTCCTCCCCTCTACTAAACTGCTCTTCTTCCTCACTGCCTCAAATTTCACCTGGCTGGGGGATAAGAAAGAATCTAACAAGTTTACAGTTAGTCACAAATTTACTGGCACTCAAGAGACAGCACAGCAACGCTGTTCCCTTCTCCTGTTTCCTACACCCTTCCTGCTGGGTGCCACATCTATTCTTTGGAAATATGAAATCAAGTCATAGATCTAACTTGAAAGCAGGAAGGGAAAAAGAAATTAATTTCTAAGTAAAAAGAAAGATTATCTGTGCGTAATCCAGGGCCACACAATGGTTCAAATGCGTGTGTCATACTTTCACAGCATCACAACATCCATGGCTGCTTGAGAGGCTTAACAGCAGCATGCAGAGAAGCTTCCAAGCTAGCTGCGCTCCAGCTAATCCTACTAAAAGAGCAGTGAAGCCACAGCAGCTCAGACCTGCCTAAGTAAATACCTAGAATCCTGGAGGGGGAGGGGAGTTGCACCTCATGCCAAAGCCCCACATCACTGTGGCTTCATTGTAAAGGGTACGAAGCCTAGCACAACTTTGTAATGTCTATACTCACTCCAAAAACATTTCCGCAGCTGCATATCAGAATAGAGCTAAGACAGTTTGCACCCCCTGACACTGTGTTTCTATGCCAGGGAATGTGTGAGGCCATAGTCTGACAAATGCATTGTCTTGGCAGCAATCACGCTTTAAGGTTTCCCCCACCAAGCCATAAACCACTGCATGGCCTTTTCCCCTCTTATTCCCTTAGTTCTGCAACCCCACAGATGTCTATGGTCCAGATAAAGAACTCAGCCAGCTCAAAGAAAAATATCTTTGACACTTCCCTTCTAAGCTGGATCAGCTTTCTGATCTAGTTCATGGCACACAAATCCAAACTGAAAGGATACGTGCATGGTAGTTCAGGGGTGGGTATACTTAAAAGCTTGTACTGCAACTGAAGACATAAAATGAGCAAAACACTGCTTGAGTTTCCTTTAGGCTGAAGTTTAGTCAGTTCCTGGGATTTACACATGGCTGGTTTGGGGATCAGTTACCAAAATGCCATACTCCTTTTTTCTTTTCATTTGTTTTTAGTTTTGTATCCTTTAAGTTATCAATATGCCACACCAACCTTAGCTCCAGCTTTTACATACTACTGTTTGTTTGGTGATAAACAATACAAAATCAGGTCATTTTATTTCTCAGTGCTAGCCAGGCTACTTGGAGAAGGATCAGGGATTCGGGCCCAGTGCTGAGCGCATATAGAAGTACATCGGTGTGGATGAGCTGGGAATGCAGTTGCCTAGGGAATACAGCAGCGCTTTCTGAAAAATAGAAGAGTTAAACTATGGAAAACTAAGTATCTTGCTTATTTCCTTGACAATTTCTGAATCATCATCTCCAAAACCAAGAAATAGTGCACTCAATACTTTGTACACTTTTGCACAAAACTGAGATCCACAAACAAAAATTATGCTGTCTGCCTATATCAGGAGTCTGTCCCAGAATGAAGATCAAGTATCAAAAGGGAAAAAAAATAGATACATTTGCCATATCAAATCCCTAAGGCTTCATTCTTCTCAGATTGATGAAGAAAGGCTTCACTAAGATGCCAAACAGATTCAAAACAAACCCTCTCCTTCATATTCTGTATCTTTTCTCTATGTAAAGGCAGTATATATACATGTAAAGATGTTTAGTGAAACCTAAATTCCCCACTCAAATACCAAACCAATTAATTCAGCAACAAAAAAATCCCTTTAGCTTGGAAATCCATTCTTTAGTATTAGATGAGCGTAAAAACAGAAAGGCCAAAAGTTAGAAGAGCTAGCTCCAAGCCTGCCTATGGCCTCAAACTGTATGCCTCCATTAAGCACATGAAGAGAATCCAGCTGTCAGTGCTAACTGATAGACTCCTACAAGGCACCCCATCATTTGCCACAGAAGAAAAGTGTCCACAGATGATGATTTTGCTTATCACCGCTGAACAAGCTGTTTAGAAGCGTGGGTTGCAGAAACAGAATTGCAGTGAAATACATAACACAGCCCATCCACAGGAGACACCCCTCAGCACACAAACCCAAGGCAGAGTTAAACAAGCTGTTTCATACATTGCAGCCACACTGCAGTTTCCCTTCTGCAGCCAGACATGAAATGAGCTCTGAAAGTGTGCTGTATGTTGACAACTTGCAGTGAAACACTCTTCAGGGAGTAGGACGTAAGGGGAACAGTATCCCAGGAAGGGAGGTTTCTAAATACATCGCTGGACACTGGAATGACAACTACAGCTTATATGCAGCAACCAAAAAAGGAGTTCTGTGAATCCAAAACTTCATCAGATTTTCCTGAAATCACCATATCCATTTCGGGTTTGCATCCTCCCCTCTCCCATTGTAATAGGTCTTCTTTCTCCAGCATGTTAAATGGCTGCAGAAACAAATATCTGTCACGTGTAATTTTACCCAATGTTTCTTTTTCTTTTAAGGGTAAGGATGTGTTTGTCTGTGCGCGTGTGAGTGCACAAGTATGAGTGCATGTAGAGACTGAGAACAGCATCTTGAGATGGTAGAAGGAGAAAGCAATGTATCTTGCATATGGAAGTAGCAAACCAGCTGGTGGTTCTCCACCCTCCCTCCCCTGGGGGATCTCAGACCATAGACATTAACCAGCCTCCAAGAAACTTCTGTCTCTGCCACAGATGAGTTTTATCCTTGTAGCAGGCAGAACTCTTAAGTCTTTAGGAGATGAATTAACTGCAGTCCACTTTTAATCTTTTAGGTGTGTCAAACCCAGATCATTAAACTTCTAAAAAAGATCAGAGTTCTTTAATCTGCCCATATGGCCCATGAAGAGTTCATGCAGAGACCAGAGGACAGGTCTGATCTGTTTGTAGCAGTCTGTTACTGAGAGATGCTGTTACATTTTGCTCCGATTGGCATTTTCCTGGGGACAGGTTTAACATTCACAGATTCACCCATGCAGAGTGAGGTTCCACAACATGAAAGCTGGGTCTACTGAGACCATTCTCCACCTCAGGGAAGCCTAAGGCATCCTCACACAGGACAGAAAGAACTGCTCAATAAGGCTTCTGAGAGAGTCATTATCATGAGAGAAAAATTCAGGAAGCTAACCTGATCATCTTTTACCAGACAAGGCTGCACTGTAGCATGGAAATTCCAAACATTTCCCTTCTGCCAAATAGCACAACCTCCACACTGCTCATCTTTGCTTCAGACATCTCCAGCTTAGGAACCTTTGAACGCTACATGCTAAGGAGCGTAGACCAAGCTGTCATCCACACACTACATTGAGCCAGGCTTTGACACACTGCATGCCACAGAGGTCGGCAAGGGAAGAGTAGCAGAGGTGTAAATTCCCAGCTCTCCAAGACATCTGACACTTGGATCAGTTTCAGTCAAACTGAAATACTGGGAGGGAAGCACAGCCATTGCACACCACAAAGTAGACAGAGGAGTCCAGCTGATGATAACAGTTGTGATCAGGAGGAAAACATGTTACGCATTTTTCCAATACAGGGTGCAACTAGAGCAATTTGTAAATTTTAGGATATACTACAAGCATGCTGTATGTAAGTAACATCAGGAAAGAAAGTTACCCGTAGTTACTGCAGAAGACAAGAATTGAACATTTGTCTATGACAGCTGACAATGCCTACGTCCTACATGCCCTCCAAGGCACTTAAAAAATTAAATCACCATCACTTACAGCCCTAAACATCAGTGAGTAAACATATACATATATGAATGAGGTATGTTCCCAGCATGACTGGCTGCAAATATGCTGCAAACAGGTAAAGGCAGAGAAATTCTGGTCAGGCCTGAATTACATAGGTACCATGAATTACATAGGTACCATGAATTACATAGGTACCATCCGTTCAAGCAACAGTCTGAGAATACTTAATTCACAGGGCAGGCCAAGGCCCAAAACAGTGAAACTCCTGTTGCTTTTTTTCTTTTTTTTTTTTCCTGTTTGTCCTGACTGTTTACCACTAAGTCATATGGAACAATATAACACCCCACAACGCGGATGAATACCTCTCAGACTCCTGCCTTGGAGAGAGCAAAAAGTGAATCTGTTTCCATCCAGGGCCTATGTCTTTAGATTCCTCTCCGGTTCTGTTTTCCCAGGCAGCCTAGAATGGTTTCCATGTTCAGTTCATGTTGGCAGTCAGGCCACTGGATGTTCTTGGCAAAGTAAATCCCAGAGAAAACTGGAATGCCTTTCCAGTTTTCTTTTCCATTCCTTACTCAGGATTGTGCACCAAGTTTAGCTGTTCTCATTCTCTGCAAGTCTAACAAGCAGAAAGTAAATTTTAGGACTGGTCATTCAGAATTAAAGATTTTTGTCCATATAAAAATACAGGGACAGATAGATACATTCATAAGTACATGTGGCTTTGCACCAAAGGCACCAGGAGCTTTAGCACTCACTGGATCAGAGGTACAAGCTGACTGAAATAGATAAAAGGTTTCCATGAAAAATAAGGTTAAAAAAAGCCAAAATAACCCAAACAAGCATACAACAATGAACCTCACACAGTTGTAAGGAGATGAACCCAGAAGTCAGACTGCCAACAAATGTAGGGGCTGCACTAGGAGAGATAAAGTTTTAGGATTCAAGCAGTCTCCATGCTCTTTGTAGGTTCTTGTCCATGTCTCCCCCATGTCCTCTAACAGACGTGTTTGCAGGGAGCACAGCAAAACACAGTAGGAGCTGGCTAAGCTAAAAATAACCAGCAAGAGTGTTATTTTATAAGCTAGAGCAGTCCCCTATTCCATTTCACTGATCATCTCCACACAATGCATCTGCATAACTGAGCACAGAGATGGGACAGAGCAAATGTGATTGTTCAGGTGAGCACGACTGCTGTGCTCAAACTACAACCTTGTTTCCATTTCTAAAAAGAAATCTAGTAACAAAGGCTAATAGGAAACTGCACGACCAACTACATTCAGGGGGGGCTGTTTCTCTCATAGCTGGTGTCACTCTACCATTTGTCAGGTGAATGGACAAAAATTCCAATCATGATAAACATACTATTTACTATTTTGTTCTGCACAGTTGTCTCAGAGTTTTACACCACTTCAAGCAATGTTTGGCAACAGAAATCTCCAGAGAAGTAGAAGATATTAGAAAATTAATAGAAACAAAATGTACCAACTGCCACAGCATGGTCTGTTACCAAAAAACCCCACAATGTATATATCCCATTTCCTGTATTTAACTAGAGCAGACCAGAAGTCCTGCCATGCAGAGAGGAAAGTGCCTGTTAAAACAAGAGTTTAACTGAGCTGACAGGTTTGCGAGAAGGGAAGGGAGGACCAGCCCTAGACAGCAGGGGGTATTAAAGTCTATTAAAAAAAAACCAAAAAAACAAAAAAACAACAGTAAACATGCCTGATAAGAATACTGTTCTCTTTCTAGATCTTCAACCTCTTTCAATTTGAGTTACTTTGTGTTTTTTCCCATATTGTCTTCTTACTAGTGCAGCTAGGACACTGAAAAGCCAATAAAGCTAGCCACCATTTTCCTGTTCATAGGTAAATCTAGCTATTGACATCTTACTTGTTACACTGTAAAAAAAAATAAACTATTGATTTACCATCTTGGCCAAGAACAAGCAACCCAAGCTAAGCGCCTTGCTAGGCAGATGGCTCTGCCTACACCACTAACAACCTTTTCTGAACACAGCTGCTGCCCAAGCTCAGTGTCTTCCTGTCATCTGGCTGGAGAAGAAAAAACAACAATTTTGTGTCATTCATAATCACAGCAAGGTAGTTACAGAAACTTTTTTTTTTTTAATTAAAGATGCCGAAGGTAGAACACAGCTCCCTACAAGCATGAATAAACACCATCTACTCCCCATCTCTTTTGCCTTGAAACTACTAGATTAGGTGACAGTAGCTGGAGTCACATGTCAAGGTTTGTCCTGGGCTAGTACGTTCTCACCTGACATACCATGCCACCTTCCATCCCAAACTGCGCATTCCTTTTGCAGAATCTGCTTTATGAAGTCCAAGTCCTCCTCTAATTATTATGATTGTGAAGAATACATTTTTAAAAACAAGATTCAAGAACAAGCAGCACAGTAGTGCCAGTCACAGTTCTCAGAGAAGCTCAAGAGCGGATGAAAGAGCTCTCAGCTTGAGCTCCTGGTGTACTCCAGCAGACACCAACAATGCTGTTTTATGCTTCAGCATCACTGACTGATTCATTGCTGTTCAGGTTTTATTAAAATATGGGAAAAGAAGAGAGCTTATTTTGGTAACACAGATGTGTTAACACCACCGTTTCATTAAGCCCTGCCATTCCACAGCATGAATAAGCCAACAAGTGATTTTCAAGCCATGCCAAGCCAATGAATTTAAACCAAAGGAAAATAGGACCACACCAGTCCTAAGAAAGATGCAACAGCCTTTCTAGATGATGGTGTCCCTCAACAGCTTTCTTCTGTACCCAAACTTGTATATACAAAGCAGAGCTTCTGCTCAGACAGTAGCTCTCAAAGCAAATAATTAGAGGTCTTCGTGGCCAGCAAGTCACAATTTCATACAGTAATTTTGCACCAAGGCTGAGAACTGAGCTCTTGTGGCTCCCTAATACTTCAAATGAGAGCTGTGGATATGCAGATGCACACAGGCCCAGGCAGGGTCAAAGCCTGCCAGCAGACAGCTGTGACTGCCACACACATGCTTCCTCAAGGGCACTCAGAAGCTGGAATTCTGATCAGCTGGTGCAGGAGAAGATGGCAAAGCAGGAGGACTTACCCGTGAAAAGAGCTGCAGGCCCTAGAGAAGCCTTTGCACTATTGCTGTACAGCAGGTGATGTAGTTAAGGATTGTCAACAGAGAGGACTCATTCCCAGGCGAGTCACAAAACAAACAGATTTTTCCAGGGGGTGTCCCCACAGCCCACTTTCCTGCACAAGACCTTCTCTTTCCCTAGTGGGGAAGGAAGCTTGTCAGGGAAACACTCTGGACACAAAGTATCAAGAAACACAAAATATATACACCAAGTGTGTGTACATACACACACACCTATATATACACACACACGCTGCACAGCAGACGATTGATCAGTTGTCCCAACTATCTGGGAACAGAATTTGGCTGTGCCAAAATACAGGCTGAACCCAAGAAATCCACATCAGACCCCTACTGAGCAGTCTGCACAGCAAGATAAGATTTTGAGAGATGAACCAGTACAGCATGGACACTCACATACAGAGCAGACACAGCCAATGATGATGCTTGCTGCTGCTGCTAACACTTTCATTTCCAAATTTCATTGCTTAATATAAAAAAAAAAAGACGTAAAGAGAGAGTCTGAGCAGCTCGTCCAGAGCCTAACAGAAGCCAGAAGCAGACCTAAAGAATTAGTTTATCCCAGAGGAGTTAGTTCAAATCAAGAAAACTTTAAAAACAATACAGCACCAAAAGAAACGCTTTCTCCATGTGGTTTTAGAGTTACTTTCTGCTTTTATTTACAGTGGCATCCCCCTCCCAAAAGAGCCAGCCAGCCATTCCCCAAGATGAAGCACTGAAATTCCAGAAGGAGCAATAATCACAGTGGTCTGACACTAGCACTTAAGGCCTGCTTCTGATTTCAAGCCTGAGGGAAGAAAAAAAAAATCAATCAATTATTTACCAGAATTACGACCTACTTAGCAGATAATAGCCTGGGATCTCCTCCCTCCCCCCTTTACAAGCAACGTTTTGCTAGAGAACCAAGCCTTAAAAAGGAAAGTAAGTGGGAGTAGCTGGAAGAGGGCTGTCTTGCATGAGCTGTCGACCACCAGCAGCACCATCACATCAACTGCTGGAGAAGAGCCCCAGGCAGTTCCCAGCAGGCAGGTGGTGATCAGAACCAGCTCCCATTGTGTCAGGGACCACTGTGCCTCTCATCCCTTTGCTCACTGCAGCACTCAAACAAGGGGCTTAAAAGCATCTTGGGCTCAGCCAAAGCAATGGGCAGGCCTGAGTGCCTATGATTGGCACCTGAATAGTGGCTGGAGAAAGCCTGGCTATTAAATGCTCTCATGAACTGACATTGAATTCTGTATTTTAACAGGAAAAAGAGTCTGCAAATCCAAGAATCACTAAGAGAAGCTCTAAGGAGGGCCATCTACAGCTATGAAAAGCATTAAGTTTTTGATACAAAATCCAAAATCTTCAAGGCATAGACACAGAGCTTCCAAAAGCCCTTTATGTGGGGCAAGAGATCACAGAACGTTGTGCCCAAATGCATTACAAGTACACATATGGTCTCAGCATCTAGATCAGACACTTTATAAAAAATAGAGACCTAAATGATTCTTTGGCCTCATTCAATTAAAGTTAACAGAGGTGGGGAAATGCAAATTCACATCAATTTGTATTGCACTGGAAGCTGATTTCACCCCACCTAACCCCAAACAACTGATTTAGGAATGGTGTCAGCCTAAACCCCTTATATGTCCGGAAGCAGGCAAAAATCTTAGATAGGATAAACTGCTTACTGGAAGGGGATCAATCACCTAACAACAGAAGAAATCCTCACAGTTATGATCCCTCCATCAGAAGGAAAGGATCCAGGCCACAGTTTCTGACTTGACTGGACCATTTTGGAAGGGAAAAAGATCAGCCAAGCACAGATACTTACTCTGAAGTGAGTAAATGGTACGTACAGATAATTTTTGTGCCAGCAACAGAGCACACACCCAGAAGGATGGCTGCGCTCCTCCATGCAGCACAGCTGTGGCCTGCTGGCTGCTGTAAAGCTGAGCTGCCTCATATCTTCATTCCTTTTATAGGAAATGTATTTATTTATTTTAATCTCTCGTCTTTCATATTGTGTTTATAGGCAGTCAAATATTTTGAGTGAAAACTTCAGAGAAAAATCTAACCCTCTTTAAATGGAATAAATGTACAACCAGAAGCAAGTAAAACACAACAGGGGAAAAATAAAGGAACACTTGTACATCAGCACTATATTTAGATACTGCTTTACTAGGACTTTTACAGAAACTTGGAAGGCGTGTTGTGTTGATGCTTGGTCCAGCCCTAAAAAGCTTCAAGCAATTTGACACAGCCCTGAAATAGAAGTTCTGACGTTTTAGACTGCAAGCTGCACAGAGCAGATACTGTTCAACAGCACAGTAACTGTTTTCTACAAAACCTCTGCACGCCGCTACGTTTCCTGACTTAATGCTTCGCTATAATTTTCAGCGGCATTTTTAAACAACAACTACACTGTCTGACAGACTCACACACTTTGATAGGTTTGAGAGAACTGAAGAATTAGGGGGACAAGACAAGATTGCTGTCAATATTATTACACTAGAAAGACAGAAATACTCCTTGTAAGTTGCTTTGTGGGACTAGCATCTGCTGCGCCAAGCAGGGTGTCCACTTGCATAAAGTGGAAGGTCGGTCCTGTCCCAAGAGTAGGGTTTGTCCAGAAGGGAAGGCAGACCAAAAAAAACCTCCTTGAACTGCGATTTATTTCTTCAGAGTGGTGCATGCCACAGTACAGATTTTATACAGTTCATAAAATGCAGCTACCCATCACTGTGGGCACATATTTTACTACAGAAGCTGTATGTGGCAATGGAAATCCCCTTCAGAACACCACTGCCACAAAATAACAGCCACCACCTTCAAGTGGCTCCTTTTCTGTCCCAAATACTCATTTCTCCTCCTAAAACCAAAAACATTAAAAATAGAAAAGAAGGAAGGTATCTTGGGAAGGTGAATTAAAAGGGCAGTACTGGTACAAAACACAGTGTTGAATTTTTGGGACCACACTGGTACCTCATAAGCCCAAGTAATTCATGAAAATAAGACTTAGACCAAATATACCTGGGCAACTTTTAGCCTAGATCCTTGGCCAAGAAGCTTTCAATCGAAAATGTGTAGATTATAAAAAACAGAAGGCATTAAAGATGCCGCAGAGAATGACATCAAGTAGTAATGGAAGGAACAGTCACACAAAAGAGAAGACAAATATCCTCAGGCACTTTTTTCCTCTTAATAATCACAACCGTTTAAGTTGTTAGTTTCACATCAGTAACGCAGGGCTTGTAGACCAGAAGTGGCTAGACACAGAAGGAGCTACAGGAAGTGAAGCATGCCTCTTCTATCCTAAAATAAAAATGGGCTGGAGCTCAGTACCAACCGATCTTTTTATAAAGGGCAAGCTGTCTTTTAACAGCAGCCTAGTAGAGATGAAAAATGATGGAATAGCCTCATGTTTGTTTTTAACAGATGGGAATGAGAGGAGAAGAGAAACAAAACAAGCATAACTCATTCCTTTGCATATTACTCCTGAACATAACAGCCAAGAAAAAAGCGTGAAGTTTCGTAAGCACCTGCACTGATGATCCATGCATATTAATGAATCTTAACACAAAGCTTTCATGAAGCTAAAGGCTGAATTCAGTGAGAAAGGTGAGAACTTCCTAGGTGAACCTTGTGCCCACCAACAACCTCTCCAAGTATAAAGTACGCAGTCCTCCGTTTTTATGTCAAGCACATGGGGTCTCTTGCATTTGATTAGTATGTTCCTCTTCAACAGGAGCATGAGAATTCACACTCCGTCCAACTCTATTGCAAGATTAGGTACAGTTTCTCCTCTGCTTATGATTAGCATCTGATGTTGACAAGTGGGAGGAGAATAAGAACGGGGAAAAAAAGCACAGCTGACCCTCGCCAAAGGGTGGTAATATGACAGCCTGGATATCACATAAACTGGATGTTAACCAAAGGACTTGGTTGCTCAACCTTACTCACTACTGCTATTCTCTACTAGTCACTACAGGACCTTACAACTGCCAGGTCCCTCTTCCAAAGCCTGGGAATTTAATCCCAAACTGAACCCAAAGTTAACTTGAAGTTCATGCACACCCGCTGTTCTGCCTCAGAGGCACAAAGGGTCACAGGAGCAAAGGCAGTGAGAGTCTCAGGGCCTAAAGTGCTCATGCAAGGGACAATTTTAATAGAGTACCACAAAGTATTCCTGCTGCTGCTGTGTCTTGGTTATGAGGATTTGAGCCTAACGTGTGAGCCTCCTTCCATGGCTGCGTCCCTCCCGCAGGGAAGGATGAGCACTGACTGATAGGTCCCTAGCGAAGCGCAGCCACTATTCCTTTTCTGTAACTGCTTCTTGGAAACCAAGTTCCCCATGGGACCTGGCAAAAAGCCAAGGGTGAAATGTAAAATTTAGTAACAGCAGGATCTTCAGCACAGCAGTCTCGCAGTGCACAGACTTTTCTAAAGGGATTACTGGCTATCAGCCACTCTCAGAGGGGGCTCTTTTACATAAGGCTGGCACTTCTCCCAGCAGAAGGTGTCAGGGGATGACACAGACGCTAGGTAACAGAGGCATAACAACCCAGCATGCACTCACTATACTATGGATGAACCTCTTTGAGAATCAGGGAAAAGCAGTTACTGCAACAGGGGGTCTTGTCAGGTGACAGTATTAACTCTACAGCTACCAGCAGTACACCAAATGGTGCTTAACCCCAGAGCACCCCATAAGCACAGGGGCTTAGGCCCCACTCCTCCTCTCCAGGGCAGGCAAGTGGCACAAGTGGAACCAGTGTTTACTAGAGACCATCACACATCTTGGCATCCCATGAACTAGTCTCACAAGGACATTATTGTTTGATACTATTTGCCACCAGGTATATGTAAACAACCAGCAGGTACTACTGGCACATGGGAGCGCAGGCAATCATGCTGTGCCTCATACTGGGGCATGTGGAGAGATGTCCACTAGCAGGCATTAAGAAAGCTTGTGCATTCAAAAGACAGGTGTGTAAAACCCGCCTCTCAGAAAAACTTGGAACGACCATAGTGCTAAATGAGCTTCCCTCTGGATATACAAACCTAGACTTGCCTTTCAGGCATATAAACAGCCCAGAACTAACATGTCCTTCTCTCCCAGTAAAGGCAATTTCTTTCTAATCTGCCCTCTAGATAGGACAGGCTTGCCTCCCCCCATCGCTTCTTCCTGAACAGAACGTAAAGAAGCTTCTTGCCTGATATCCTCCAAGAACCTAAGACTTCTCTTACTCAGACCACAAGGTCTGCCAAGAAGCCAAGGCTGGAAAAGTTTGTGTATGTGAATATCCTATATCGCTGTCCCAAGTATTTTCATAAAACAAGAATGCTACACCCTACAGCTGTACAGGTGTCAGGATACCTGGCCTGAAACACAGCAGGTTGCACAATGCCGCTTGAGAAGAAATTCTGAAGAGGACATACCCAGTAAAGATTCTCACCTCCTCCAAATTCTGTTAATAATCCACTTTCCTACTGAATGCTGTCCATACGTTACTGAGATCCTAAGAATGCAACAGCGTGGGTCATGTAGACAGCACTCCACATCTGGAGCCCTGCAAACAATGGGAGGCCAAGGCTGCATCATGTGCCAGGAAGCTTTAGGCACCATGCAATCAGCTCAGCTAGTTTTGTGGTTTAGTGCCCAGCCTCAAAACACCATGTTCCAAAACCAGCTCAACTAATAGGCCCAAATGCTGCATATAAAATACATATTTAAGGGAAGCAAGTGGTGAGGGGGAAGGGAAGAAGCCATGAATAGAAGCCTTTATGGTTTATGTCAGGAGCTACTCCCCATCTAGTTGTTGGGTATTTTAGAACTCTCCCTCTCCACTGCCCATGGTTATTGAGTTTGGTATAAGGGAAGGTGGGAACCACCTTGGACAAGCCCTTCCTTCTTAGTTCCTTTAAATGGTAACAGGTTCCCATCTAGTTTCACCATGTGTAACTGAAAACTAGCATAAAGCACTACTGCAGCTACTTTTTTATATATTGAATTACTTACAACACAACAACAGGCCTAGTGAAGCCCATTTCCCTGTCCCTAGTGCTAGCCTTTCCCTCTGTTCTCATGCCGGATACAAGAAGTATCATACACAATGGCATCCAATGCCAAAAACTCTTCCATTCTTTGAATAGCAGAGCCCATAAGAGCGATCCTACAAAGCAAGGCCCTCAATCAGGGATGAAAAGAGCTTGCACATGGAAAAAGAGGTATTTCTTGTGATGTCATTACTTGCAAGAAATGGAGCACAGACATCCTGCAGTGCTGTCCAGAAGACATGGAAGAAAAGACTGAAGGCCTGAAGTAGAAGTTATAAAAAAAAAAAGCAGTTGCTTTAAACAGAAACCCATCAAACAACTTTTTTTCCACACAAACAACTTAGTAATTTCAGAATGCTCCTTCAGTATTCCATCCAATAGGTCAGGCATTCCTAACTATAGAGATTTTTACTGCATTAGAGAAATTGAAACCTTTTTCCTCCTTTGATGGAGAATGCACCTAATGTCACCTGCATAATAGATTATACATCTGAGTTAACGCCTCTCCTGGCAGTAGTTAATGGATGATCCTGGTAATGTAAGAATTGTATCAAAATTCTATCACAAAGGATAAAACTAACTTACAGGGAAATAACTTTGCACCAAGTGACTACAGCGCTGTAAATTAGGAGAACTAAAGCTTAACTTAGATAATCTCCTCTCTGCAGGGGCAGGAACAAAAATTTAAACTGAGGAGAAAAAGCAGAGTAGAAGAGCTGGTGACAAACAGAGAATTCAGTCCAAAGAGATAGGAAGACAAAGAAAAGGTAGCTTCTCTGAGAATGACAGCTGGAGAAAGGGAGTCCCGGCGTGCAGGAAATCCAAAGCAGAAAGCCCTTTCCACGCCTCCAAGACTGCTGGAAATTAGGAGTATTCCAGTAATTTAAATTCAATTGCTTATAACATTACGGCTCTCTGAATGCAATCAGACTGCTCTGGAAACTGGTAAAACCTATCACTACTCTCAGTATCACTTGGGCAGTTCATTATTCATGAGAAGGGGCACAATGAACTTGTACTTCTCTGTGTCTTGCATATCTACAAAGTCTGATGTGAAAAAAACCAACCAAACCCCAGTCAGTGATTCACAGCAATCACTGGCAAAGCAGCTAGGAAACTCTTTTGCAAGGTTTGACAGTGTGGCACCATGGTTACTAAGACAGTACAAGGCACAAAATCCTGCTGTATATCTAATCCCTTTGTGTTTAACCATCTGGGACAGCAATTCCTTTCATGTAATAGGGATGAGCCCCCAGTATTTTAGAAATGTGGCTGTTTGTCCGATGTCCAAACTTTCCGTTAATTTTTATCTTTCCAAAATGCACAGCTGTGCCAAATTTATTACTTTCTTTGTTAGTATCAGGATATATGATAGAAAGACAACAGCTAAGGAGATCAGGTATTTTGTTCAGCAAGTGAACAGTCAGACTTTAGGAAGAACCAGATTAGTGTCCAGCTATGCCTTGAATTCTTCCATTTTTAAACTGAGATAATATGTACTTAGATGTGGAACTTTAAAGTTAAAAAAAAATATTTGGAGATCTTTGGGCAAAAGTCAGTTACTACAAGGAACGTTAACTCAACTTTTCTTAGGATAGCCACTTGCCAGAAAGTACATACGCAACAAATCAATTTTCTTAGCAGGGAGGGTCTGGAAAGCAAACTGGAATATTCTACATAGCTAAGGACCAAATTATTCAACTGCAAAGAGGGGGAATTCCAAGCACCATTCAAGAACAGCTTTCTGAGACATGGAAAATTATACACCTTTAAGTTATTATAGAAACAAACAAAACACACCATCACACACAACAGCAGAACTTCAGAATTACATAAATCCAAGATCCGCAAAATCTTACATATATCCCCATCATCACCAAGCTGCAATGCAGTATTTTGCAATCAAGCTCTTACAGATGCCATGCTTTACTCCTCTTTTAGCTTCCTGCTAACAATCCTTTAATCAAAGCTTCTGCAAGGGCATGGAGAAATAACTGCATCAGTCAGAAATTCGTAATATTTATAGTTTTTACCCCATGCACTCCCTTCAGCTGTGATTTCATGGATGCTAATCCTAACAGCCAGTCTTCAGACAAGCTTATACAGTAATTGACTAGGCATCTTCTTTTACACAGTTATGTGTTATTATTTTGCGAGCTTACAAGTAGGAAGGCACTATATGAGGGCATCCACTCTCTCACACATCCTCCACTTCTCTTAAAATCATGCTTTGGAACACATCACATCCACTGTCAAGGTACTGCAACATGAGGAAGCTTAAAGAAGACAAAGATTAAGCCAGCTCCTGTATATGTTCCACCACTATCCCTCTGCTCACACATACAGCCCACATAAGGACAATCTGAAGTCTCACTTTCTACACTGAACTACAATCTGCTATGCATGCTTCTACACAATAACTTTTCAATAATTAAATAAATCTGTAGGATGATGCTCTTTGACCTTCATCTGCTAGTTCAGCCTGAGTAGTTTCCACAGCTCCAGGAGCCCTGTATTTGCAGTGGGCAGGCAGCTGGGTCACTGCCATACCTCAGCAGAGCACAAATATAGCTTCAGCCACTTGACACCAATCTCAATTTTATTTTATTGTTTTTTGTTGTTTTCTCCAATCAATCATCCCCTTTAAGTCAAATTCTGGGTTTTCCTGTTGTTAAGAACTGGGATTCACTGCTTCAGCCTGGCTTCCTCTAGGACACATGGGGAGGAGAGATAAGCCCTCCCTTTCAGTCAGTGCTGACCACAGATAAGCACAGGGGCTTTATTATTTTCCACCTGGTCTCTACCAGCAGAACATAAGCAAGGATAAACTTAAAACTTGACAGGTTGAGGAGTGGAAGAAGCAAATGCTTCTTCAGCAAGTCTCAGCTTACTAACAAGGTTTAAGCAACAGGGCACGTTATTTTAGGCTCAGGAAGTAACCAAATCTTATAGTTCCGCAGGAAAGAAAATTAGTTCTCCTCCCTAGCAAAACTGAGGGCAAATAGCTGATGTGCATAACCATTCTTTGGAGATCGACATGTACTGGCAGAGCTTTTTAAGCCAGCCTTTAGCCACATTAATTCCCTTTAACGCAAAGGAATTTGAAGACCACGGTCTAACAGATGAGGAAGCTTTGCCATCTCATCCTTTGCTGGGATGCACAGGTAGCAACACTTGAAAATGTCAAAGAGGGGACTGAGAAAAAAAAGAAGAGGGGAAGGATTTAAAAACATACTGTAGTTCCAATGCTTCAACAAATGCCAGGAAATTCCAAAGTCCTGCCTCTTATTTTGTCCCAAAATACAATGGTATGATTTAAGAAGGATGTGTGGAAAGTTTTTTGGTGCACCTTAACTGTGTATGCTGTTACCCACAGGCAGAGAAACTGTACTCCAAACAGCACGGCAGCCTTGATTTCTTATCACCTTAAGCTATATTGGAATAGATGCGCTTTTAAATTTTGTTTTTGTTTAATATCTTGTATCTGTGTCACCCTGAAGATCTTGCTAGAGAAAAGCTTGTCTCCTGGAATAAAAAAAAGTATTTTGAGAAATTCACAAGCAGATTAACTGAATTCCTAAACCCATTTCAGCAACTGTGCTTCTCATTTATGCTCATGCACTGCATTCTCCAACACTTAAAAGTTTGTTGCCACATTCCTAAAGACAGCTATCAGCATGGCAATTGCCCTTATAAAACTGGAGTTCCATCTTTAGACTTAAGATGAAATAAAGTCTCAGAAATGAGATACAAGAAAACAAGTCTGTACTATGAAACATTTGGAAATTCTTAGTCAAACAGCTGAGACAATGTTTCCGCACTGGAAGAATGTGCCCTGTTCATCAAAATGCTGCCTAGTACTTTTTGCAGATTTTCTCCATGCTGCCACTTCCAAGCTGGTTTCTCCCGAATTGAATCCTATGTGGATGCTTGTCAGCACTGATCTTCAGCAGATAGTCTGCATTTCAGAGACATTTCTGATCTGAACTCCAGAGGTGATCCCTACACATAACATACTGAAATATTTACCATGCACTTAAAAATACACAGACTTAGTCTTTCCCTTAGAAATGGTTTTGTTTTTTTCCCAATGAAAGTTTGAGTTATTTGTGGGCCAGGACAGAGAAATACGGAAGAAATCGCTGTTAAAAAAATTATTCTTGTAATTCATTTGAGCAAATTCTTTCTACTGAAGCCAGTGGGACTATATGTCAGAACATATGGTTAGAAGAAACACTAAGAACACTAGAAGAAACACTAAAAAGTTAAATACTCCAGTGCTTTGGAGCATGTGCTCCTTAAGAGAAAAAAGTAATTTGCAAAATAATCCAATTTAAAATGCAACAAAACTCCTCCAGAAACACAAACACACCAAGCAAGATGCTCTCAGTATGTACAAGCAGGCACAGCCAGCATTTGCAGATCATTTGACCTATTTTGATTCTTTATAATGTATTGATAAAATAAAGCACTTAGACAAGTAAATCCAAATATTTTGTTTAATCAATGCCCTCCAACAGTGTGCTACGAGACTGCCTGTCAATTTAAAAAACAATACAGTATTTTATTTAACATAAAATGAAGAAACACTCGTAATTAAAGTAAGTAGGGAAGTACCCTTCAGTGAGGAAAAGGAGTAACCCTGGGGCAAGTCATTGAAAACTGGTTTAGATTTGACAAGCTACACAGTGAGCTCAGGGACTATAAAGCAGTACACTCTGTGCAGCATACACAGATAAGAAGACCACACTGCAGATACATCAATGGGTAATCTACACCATGCAATTAAATATTTAGGGAAATTAGGGACTGCATGAAGCTCTGCAGGAGCCCTCACCTCCTTTATGGAGGCTTTGGAAGAGAAGGTATACGTTAGCCTTTGCACTGACTCTGCCCTGAGTAAAGATAACTTTCACCTTCACGACAATGTTTGCGTGAGTAGTTGTGACAGAGGAAGATGTGATGCTCCAGGTGACCAAACTAGTCCACACTTAGCGAGTAGGAAGAAGATACGCAGTCCCAAAGACTTACAGGGTCAGAGGTCTTACACTGACTAAACAAACAAATTTACATTATATGCATATGGACGATAGTTGGATGCCAAAACATCAGCGTGTCAATGAATCAGATTGTGTATCTTTCCTGAAACAAGAGTTTCAAAGGAACCCACACTTTAGGCACTGCAGAGAAGTGAGGAGAAAAAGCCTTAGTGCTGAAGCACACACACACAAAAAAATCTGCACATTGTGATGCAAAAAGAAAAAAAAAAACACACTCTGTAAGACATTTCAAACATTTGATAATGTCTGCATGGTAACCCATAGCATCAGAACTATGTCTTTTATAGCATATGTAAGGGAGTGTGTCTGTCTTGCTTTTAGAACATTATAAAACCAGATTTCCTAGAGAAAGAGCCACACAACATTGCTACAGTAGAGCAAGTAAGACCAGACTGCAACAGCTACCCAAAAGAACACAGATAAGGACATTATGCATGCACAAAAATAGTGTCAGCCACCAACTTGTACATGCATTTGCCTGCAATTATAGCTTATTATGGCTGCAGCCATAACACAGTTATTCAACAAATTCTGAAGACATTAGCCTCCTGGAGAGTATGAAGTAATTTTTCACCACCAGAAGAAGCAGCTGCCTGAGGATTACTGCAGTGATAAAAACCTCTTTCCCTCTACATCACCTTACAGTGACAGCAGGGGCATCAAGCTAAAGGGACAATGGAAAAGCCACAAGTCTGTTTAAGTAGACACCTATGGAGTGGGAAAGCGGCAAAGAGGTGGTTCTGAAAACAACTACCCAGAGGCAACACAGACCAGAAAGGATGGATGCCAGTTCAAATGAAGAATCCTGCCTGATGATAGATAGGTCCACACACATTCACAGATTACAAATCATTACAGGAAAAAAGTGGCAACATTACATGCTTTATATTCTGCTTCTCTGACATGTGGAACTATGAAATTATGTAGGTATTTCTGCAGCCTTAGTTCTGACCAGAGCAGATCTGCATTTGCGAGAGGAGTGGACACGATGGCAGGAAGGAGCAGCTCCTGGCAGGAGAGGTCACAGTGTGCCAGGCTGGTTGGATAGCGCTGTGGGAACATCACTCCACTGTACCAGCACCAGGAGTCTGGCTGCTTGCTCAGACACAAATCATGTTACCGGGGCGTTCCCAGAGTCAATTAATTTATTAAATTACCCTTGTCTCATACCAGTTTTCAGCTTCAGTCTGACCTTGATTAAGCTGTAACATTGGACTGGCAAAAAAATGCTACAGAAAAGTACACCAGAAGAGGCAAATCGCCCACCAAGCTATTACGATAATTTTCATTTATAAATCCAGCTTTGCAGCTAAAAGAGGACAGAGTCTTCTGTAAAAAGGGTATCCCTAATTAACCATCATCATAAGGGAAGGTACTGAATCAGTTGCAACAATTCAGCTCTAAAACATTCTGAAATCAGACTTAAATAAACAGTGTCATACTGTGCAGACCAACTTATTTTGAGAAAAAAGGAGTTAATTTCTGTTATGTTCACATGCATAAATCAATGCTTGGGACAGGAACAGGATTTCAGAGCTGGTATTACAAGGCTTTTTCTTTTTCACCCAGTTTCACACAGACAATGGTTCAAATATGGCAGGCAGAGCTTTGAAGAACTTCCTTTTCCAGGATTTTATAGGTGTACATGACACATTTAGATTTTTGAGGTTACAGTATGTTCTCAGATACTTCAACTCATGCAGAAAAAAACATACTCTCCCAAACAAATTTATTAGCACTTTCTGGCCAGTATTTTAGCAGTTTAAAAATCAGGAATGTAAAGTGTGCTGGTGCTTGAACTCTGGGTGTGGTTACCACTAAAGTGAAGAAAAGAAACAAGCTAATGCAAGAACCACCTCATGTTTTGCCAGGGAGATAGAAACAAAACTAAATAAAAACGAGAAAATTGTGGTAACAAATACTAAGTGTCATCTTGAGTAGCACTGACTTAAGACGTGCCAAAGTTACTGAACTGACTGTGCACCTGAGGACAGCCAGCCATCATTCTGTTCCCGTTGATTACTAATTTCTTGTCAGATGATGCATGAAGCTTATCAGCAAAACCAAACACAATAAATGAAAATTTTAGTTTTGTTTCATCTTCAGAGCTTTCAGTGAACGTCTGTCCAAGCCGTAATTGTTGAAAGCTTTATAAATCCAAACTATATGCATGTAATAAAGTGACGTTTTTCTTCTGAACACACAAACAGAAAATTCTCTGTCACACTTCACACTATCCTTACCGCGCTCCTTTGTAACTGGAGATAGCACAGTCTCTGCAGTACCTTAACACAAGGACTACAGACAGAAAGTCTTTCTGTTATCAAAGATGATTGCTCCTTCACCCCAGCCTTTCCACAAAGAACTTCTTTGCATTCCTATCACGATCAAAAATAGTACTGTCTTCCTTACTCCTCTCTACTTGTCACCACCTTCTAGCCACCCCAATCTAAATAAATATGGAAGAACAAAGTTTGCCTGTACACTTTAATTTACAACAGCTTCCAAACTGATCCAAGTGGCTGTTAATCAGAGCTGAATTTGCAGCTTCCAAGATGTTTTCTGTCTAGGAAGAAATCAACTTTCTTGTGTAGAAGAATTCACAGTGTTGTTGTTCAGAATGTGCAATTAAAAATACATGTATTTGTAGGGTAGGTTTCTTATGAAAGGCTCAGAAATACCTTTGCTAATCCCTTTGAAAGTGATGAATATTTAAAAGGCACAGAGTACCACTGAAACAATGCACAGAACTTTTGAAAAGCAAACCAGGCCCCAAATCCTCCCCTTAAAAAAGGAATCTCTTGTTCCAGACATGCACAACCACCTTGACAAAGGCACTTGTACTCTAAAATCATTCTACAGCTCTTTCACAAACAGATCTGTGTAGTTGGCAGAGGAAATCCCATCTTGCTACACTGGGCAGAAAAGGGCTGAAGATCCAAAGGCTTCATAGCGTGTATGTGGTGGGAGGAATCCTTCCTGTTGCTCCTCACTGCAGCAGATAAAAATTCAGGAATTTCCCCCAGTTCCCAGGAAAAGAGCACCAGAGTGTTCATTCCCTGCAACTCCCCTCCCCAGCACCTGTAGCAGAGCATAAGTTTCTAAAGCACTGCTGAGCCGTCAGCTGTGCCAACGAAGCAAGCAGACAGACATCTTTTGTGCCTCTCTCATTTGGCAGCTGCAGAGGACAGGGGGGCTGGAGAAGGGTGTCCTCCCCTAACACGCTCAGGGGAGAGTATCATCAAGCATAGAAAAAAGGACTCAACAAAATGCAGGGATGCAACGGAACAAGCACACAGATGCCCACGTATTAATGTCCTCTCCTTCCTTTCAGCTTGCACTTATTTATTACAAGGGCTAATTTTTAATGTTGGAGAAAATCCAAGCCCACCTAAGGCTGGAGAGTTTACAAAAAGAAAAAGCAAAGCACAGCACAACCTTACCTGCCTGCAGCCTTTCTGGGATGAGGAAAGGAGAAAAGCCTGCCTGACAAAGCATCTTAGTCAGCCACAGTCACCCACAGCTTCCATCAGCCAGCCTTTGGCAAGATCCAGGTGACTAACAACTGGAACAAACCAAAAGTGCCACCGAGCACTACGCGAGCGCTGGCGTGCTCCCAGGGGCTCTCAGTCCTGCCCCACAGCCAGGCAGCCAGCACACAGATACCGTAATGGGGTGTGCAACAAGCTCCCATATCACAGGCAACAGGTGGATCAGAACAAGTGGCAAGTTTAAGAAGTCACAGAAGGGGAGCAGCAGCTGAAGAGGTGAAAGCTCTCAGCAGACCCCAGCTGGAACCAAACACAGGAAGTTAGGAAGGCAGTTGCAGCAGCAAGTGAAACCAAGGAGCAGGAAAAGCTACAGTTTTCTGCAGAGCCAAGTCCTCCAAATTTAGTCCTTCAAACATGAGGAAAATTGGTAAGCAAAACTAGCATACTAACCATGGGAGGGACAATAGGAGAATCAACATACCATGCTCAGATAACATTTACCACATTTAGTGGCAACACACTAAATGTGTGTTCCCTTTTTGAAATATTTGTGCACCTTCCCCTAGTTCTCTGTGTTCCTCTAACTAAACACTCACTATCCCTCTAAAACTCAAGAAACAGTCAAACTCAAATACAGACATACCACACTTCTCAGGCATTGGCCCATCCTGCAATTTTCAAGCTAAGTACAGAGTTACACTCTACAGCACAAGTCAGTTAATTAACACCAGCTCAGCTCTGACAGCACCTTCTGGGTTTTAATGCTGTCAGCTGGTCTACCAGCTGTCTTCTGCATGTCCCCTTGCAAACTTAAGAGGCAGGCCAGGCAGCAGAGGTTTGAGCACTAAACTCTTGGATTAACTGGGGTTAAATGGGGCAAATAGATAAGCAGCAGCACTCTGAGGAAGTTAAGAATGGAAGCAGACCGGAATAGAGGCCAGAGTGCAAGAGCCATCCAATTGGTATTTCTCAAACTCTTACAACGTTTACAAACATACAACTAATGGCTGAAATAAACTGAAACTCCCTAAAATAGAGACAGGTCAATTTCTCTAACATTGACTTAATTACAGTTAAATAAACCCTGCTATAGATCCATACACCACCAAGAGAAGTCATAAGAAAAAAAAGAAATAAAGAGGCAAGTCATTCAATTTTTCACCTACCCTTCTTGTATCACTTCTTGTATCCAAGTCCCTGCCACATTCCATAGAACTACCAACCACTGAGCAGCTCATGCACACAGGCATGAGACCACTTCTTCCCTTCACAGAGGCTCCACTTCGGAACAAAAGGTTCAAAGTACTAATCCATATAACTTATTTTCACCGTCTAGCTATTACAGAGGAGATATTATACAGCTGCTGGGGCCTCCCTTATCCATACAAGAAAAAAAAAAAGGGGGGCACAACCATGCCCAGCATGCTTCAGGAAAGGCATCCAAGGCAAAGTTAACTGGAAGAAGCAAACACAGCCAAGGCTCTGTAGCACTGTTGGCCATTCCTAATGAAGAGACCTGCCATGGGGTGGAGTTCAGACACACCCACAGGCAGTTCTGGCATGGACTTGGTCTCCCTTTACATTAAGTGAAGTTCAAACCAATTTACAAAGGAAATCATCACCTTCATCTTCCATGAGAAGATGACAGAAGTGCAAAGAGGAAAAGCTCATTCCCCCTCTCAACAGTCCCACTTTCTTCCACGGTACCTGCCATACTAAAGGGATCCCAAGCAATTCAGGCTTTCTTGTATTACCATACAACAGGACTCTTTGCAGTCAGAAGACAAATTGCCTTTTACTGTCCCCTGTAAAATGATCAGCAGATGGGAGCTGAGGAAGGCTGGATTGGAACATGCTTTAGAAGAACCTTGTTTACCAATTCCAGGTAAGCAGGCTTCACTGCTCCAACAGCTACTCATCTAGCTTTGTGGTAACCTTGAGCCTTCAACCTTGCCAACCAGCAACGCAATGCCTCCTAAAATGTTCCACAGAGAGGCTTTTGTTGCGTCCATCATAACTCTTTCTGTCCTCTCCCCCGCAAACAGTAACTCTGCTGCTGGGCAACAAGACAGTGAATCTCCCATCTTCTTTTACTTGGTAGCAGTGAATGAATAGGGCCCAGAGGTAGCAAAGTGAGAAAAGCAGTCTGAGGCAAAACAGCTCCTGCTGAGCCGCCCCGAACTGCTCTAAATGGCTGCCTCCCTACGCAGATACAGCTAATGCAGTCACCTCTCCTCCACCCCTTCTGTTCTCAAATGACTGAATGATAATACAGCAGCAATGCTCTTTTCCCACAGCCAGAGAAAACTGAGGGCCTCGGCAACCTATAAACAATATGTGAATATAAAAGACATCCCATCCAAAACTCATACTGTAGTCAAGATAAGACAAATGGTTCCAAACCTTCTTTTCAAAAAGAAACAAACCAAAACAAACAACAAAAACAACACTGGAGAAACCATAGTTCCCCTACTTTCAAGCTTTCCTCTCCCTACCAGGAGTTCAAGATGATCCCCTGGTATCCCCAGAGAATAGTAGCTCCTTCTCCTTGACAAGCCATTAGATGCTTTTTGGGGCCGCCTCACAAAAGCAGGGGTTCCTTTATTTAGTTTCTTCCCTCCCTTTCCCACCAGTTATTTTTGAGGGATTATGTTTCCTGTTTTCACTGCTCTGCCTCCATTTGTCATTCATCAGGGCCATTAAAGTAAGAGGGAAGCGCAGGGGAGCAGACCAACATAAAGCAAACCTTCATGGTTCAGCAAGCAAGGGATTAAATGTCACCTCTTCCCACCTCCCCTTCAACCTTACCTCTCTTTCGCACACCCTCCAAGATGTTATGCAAATACGGTTTACTCTCCAGTATATACCCAGATTCTGACAGCTTTGACAGGTCAGACATTTCAGGATGGATCAAACAGGCAACCTATTCATCCTGGTTCGTGACAGCTACTTACCCTCCCTCTGGCCGGTCCATTTTGGTTCATGAACAACTTGTTCTGGAAAACCCCTGCCTATACCTTATATCTTGAAATGGTGATGCAACAGTTCTTAGAGTTGAAAGCAGAGCAATATAAAACAGATACTCTTTCTTGTGCTGTTTATTTGCAGACATTGTCTCCCGACCACCTCAATACTGGGTGTCCAGCTTTCAGAAAAATGCAGCCGGAAAAAAAAAAAAAAGGAAGAAAAATAAGAGTCCTGGCAACAATTTAGAAGGATGCAATCCACAGAAGTCCTGGCCTTTCCTTAAGCCTTTGCTTATACATTCCGTGGCAGCAGTCTCACAAACCTTCCTGATGAAAGTTGTACTTACTGAGTAACTCAAATGCAGTATAGTTGTTAGAACTATACGGCTACTCAGTACAGCTGCTGCTCTTCTACAACTTATAGAAGTACAGTGACCCTTGAGGGGAATAAACACACGGAGTATCAAAGGTAATGTGGGTAACAGAGCAACTGGCTTTGAGTAGATAAAGGACAGTTTTACTGTTTTGACACCCTTTCGGGTATCGAGCTATTTGCTCTCCCTTCATACATTCTTCTTTACTATAGCCTGACTCCCATCAGTCACCTGAGACTCTCAAACACATGTGCCATCTATGAAGGATAAATAATAACCATTTTAGCAAAGTGGAGCTAGAAGCACACACGCCAAGTCCATTAGCCCCCTCCAACAGTCCATAGGCTCCTATTCACATGATGCACAGCTTCCCCAAGGCTGCTGCTACAGTTGCAACCTGCCCCCCATCTTCCTCCCAGCCACATTGCAGGGCTGTCTCAAAGGTGACAATGCATTGTAGTAGCAGCAGATGATGGTGAGTGGATGGAAAGAAAGGAAAGACTAAAAAGCATGATGTTGAGATAGGGACACAAAGACTCAGAAATAAAATGCATTTGGTTTTTTGAAGACTGATGAGAGTATGGCTCAATTATATGGCTACGTTAGTCTAATAAGCAAGCGTGGGTTCATGCAGCAACAAATCATACACAGAAAGGATTCTTACCTAGGCATCAGAAAACAATTAGGGTTTAATTAGGCTCAGGACAGAGAGATCAACACCAGAGGAAACTAATCACATGTGAAACTGAGCCATAGATGGCATGTAAAGACAGGAGATCAGGAAAGACTGGAATGGTAAAGGACACTGAGAAGGGAGGAAAATGTCATAATCGAAAACTCTGTCAACAAGGAGGGAAGTCAGCATCTGAGATGACCGCAGCTACTTCTGAGGAAGATACATCTCTGCTCCCAGGTGCAGGGCAGAAGTAACCTTAACTTCATGGGACTGCAAAAAGTAACATCTCAGTGGACAAGAAAAAAAAGCAACTAACATCATACCAAAGGATCAGAAGACAGACTAGGCTCAATATCCAACAGCTCAGATTGCACAGCTGGGCAAAAGGGAGAATAATCCTGAAGATAAAAGCAATTTCCCAATGTAGAAATCAAGTTCTCAGGTAGGATTCAAGGAATCCTACCAACACTAGCTCAAAATAGGAGGCTAGTCCTCTCTAATAAACTGCAGCTGTGTAAGTTGCACCAATGCCTGTGCATCAGAGCACATTCTGATGATTAAAAGCCTATGATGACTAACAGGTTGTGCATACACAGGAGGGCTTAACACTGCAGAGTTATTCACAAGAAAGTCGAGAGAGTCGTGTAGGTACCGTTCCACTCAGATGGTATATTCCCTGAGGGCTGGGTATTTTTTTACCTTTGAACAGTACCGCCTTATTTCGTGATACTAGTGTAAACAGACTCACTACAAAGACCGGTTTAGGGAGCTGCTGATTCAGAGCATTAGCAACTTAAGATTTTAAAGTTCTCCCTAAGAGGTAGAACAAGCAGAGGGCTCAGTAAAGGAGCTTTGGAAGCAATAGTCATAGGGGAAAAAAAACCCCAAACCCACCAACAAGTATAATGAGTACAAACAGACCACCTGACAGCGAAGACCTGGGCAAAGCTGCTGCAAGTAAGATAAAGTTTGTAGGCTTCGCTAGTATACCACAGTCACAATACAGTTCTGTTCCTTCACTGAGTAAGTACACCAGCTTCTCTCTCTGATCTTAGAAGAGAATGTTAATGAGACCTACCTGGAAGGCTTTAAAATTTAGGGGGAGTACTGTTCTGGCAGGAACTTACTGGTTAGTAAGACAATCTGAAACACAAATGACCTTTACTGTAAATGCATCTTTCCAAGCAGTTAAAAAAAAAAGTAACACACACCAAAAAAAACCCCAAACCCAAACCAAACGTCAACCTTCCCCCAAAAAAACCCCCAACATAGAGATCTGCCTTTGGAGAAATGTAAATAAGAAAAGCTGGTTGGTCTAGAAGTCAATCTTGCAGCACAGGAAAACCAGAATTTTTTTAATTCCTGTCTCCTTTATTGTTGCCAGCTAAAGGCTGGGTTGATTTCTTAAGCAAACTCAGGGGAGGAATAGACTGGACTTCCCTGAAATGTTCTCCTGCTGCATAATATCTGTATTGCAAAGTATCATTCAGTCAACAACAGTTATGGGCAAAAGAAGCATTGCTCTGCACTGTAGTAAGCGAACAAAAGTAAAAACCCTGGATTCTACTGTGCTAGGTGCCATAGAAATGTTTGGCAAGTAAGAAGGCGGCAGAAGAGCTTCCTAGTAAGGAGTCTGGTAAGGAGACAAATGATAGCTTCGGTCCATTTACATGCATTAGTAACTAAAAAATAGCTGTTTGGTTGGTTACATAAAAGAAGCTGTGGTCACCACTATGGTTCTTCATCATTCAAGAAACCAAGGAATAAGCCAAGAAAAAAGGGAGTAATAATGGAAAGACAAGATAGTTATGTGGATTCAACCAGCTTTTCCCTTTAGGCCCGATCCACTGCAGGACTCTAGAAGAACTGGTGAAAACAACAAAGGTTAAACCATACTTGTCTAACCACCACAGACAGAGATGAGCCAGGATAAAGCTTATTTAGCATTGATCTTACCACATCACTTCACAGATGAGATGTATGTAGTAGAGACTGTCTTACAGGTTACATTCTAGAACTAAGAACAAAACTTCAGGATGGAAATCCCAAAACTATGATCTGTAGTTGACCTTGGACACTTTATTTGGAATTATCAGAGCTTCAGTTTCCCTGGATGAACAGGCTATCAATAGTTGAACTTATCCATGTTTCTGAAACACCTGCAGATCCCAAGAGCAGCCAAGCCTATATCATTACAATAGTGCATGAGAAGATTTGGCAAGAAAAATCCAGTTTTAATGTGTATCCTTCCTCTTTTGTGCAGAAAATCCTAGACTGAGTTTTTTCCCCCCTTACTCCCTAGACAGATATATGATCCTTATATGCATTTTTAAGCCAACTTCCAAAACAGTACTTTGAAATGTTAGAATGATAATTTATCCCTTTAAAAGTAAATAACTGGCCCTACTCACAAGCTTCACAGACTTTAATATAATTACAACTATATTTCAATATACTTAAAACAAACCCCAAGATTTTTAAAGACAGGACTCGCAACATCTTAAACACTATTCCTTTCTACAGGCTTGCTTCTCTGAAAAACATTCACCCACCCAATTTTTGCTTTATCAGGAACCTGCTACATTCCAAAGGGCTGTGCTCAAGGTTGTAACGTTCTTTTCCAGGCATTTTGCTGACTATTTCACTGCCAAATATGGCCCTTTGCAGGATGCACTTGTTTGCAAGAACTCAAAACCTGAGACATTACAACAGGGCTGCACAGTATGCTGACGGGAAGAAGCAGACTGCTGTTTACTTCAATCAAAGGGAAAAAGTGTGTCACTTTGTGTATTTTTAAAACCAAGAATTAATAATTGACATTTGCCTTCAGACAGTCCTTTGATCCCAAAGCAAAACAAGCTAAAGGGATACATACAGTAGCACAGCTGCCCCTGAGGTGAGCCACTAGACAACTGCACACTCTGTAAGGTGGAGAAGAGGCGGAAGAACATGAGTTTGCCCTTGTAACAGGGAAATAACTTCTGAGCCTTGCAGAGCAACTAGACTTTGAGTATCATCCGAGAGACCAAGCTGTAGACAGCACGATGGTAAACACCGTAAGTGGTTTGCTACTTCTCGTTTTCCCCTATAAATAGCAACCCCTCCCCACTGCCTACAGCACTTCCTGACATCTCCCAGACACACTTGGTATGCATACAGAGATCTGACAGAACTTGACAGCAGCAGGTTTCATTTGGAACCATCTTCAAGGACATATTAAACGATGCAGTTAAATCCACTTAAATACCCAACAGAGTATCAGAATAAACCTGTTAAAAGGATTATTCTGCATAGTAGTTATTTCTACAACAGTTGTATTTGTTGCAAAAGCCCTTTAAATGAATACGAGATAAGAAAATCACCTTGGGGCTGAAGGCTGGAAGAGCACGTAGGGAAGATTCGTGGGCCTAAAAGAAAAAAACAGCTATTTTAAAAAGAGGTTTGGCGGAAGACAACCAGACCCATCTCTGCTGAGTTTTTCAAACTGCCTCAGATATTAATCCTATTTCAGGAATATAGGGAGTGCTCTGGGCACAATGAGTCAGTAGGGTGGGGCATTTTTTTCCATGTTTGTGGACTGAACAGGAACAGAAAGAGCAAAAGAAGCTGGAAGCCAGAAATCTAGCACCTGGCTGCTATACAGGCAGGAATTCGGCAGGGTTAAGTCAGAAGAGTTCATAAATCTGTGCAGAGACAGTGCTTACAGGTGAAAATAGAAGTCTTATCTGAGAGTCAAGTAAACATCCTAAATAAAATTGAAAAGAGAAACTGTAAAGATGTTTCAATGCTGTAAGCTACATATATTTTCTCTTTATGACCCTTGCCCCTTCCTTGTTCTAGACTAAGCTTTCTAAGCAGATCACGCTATTTAACATAAGTCTTAGTTGCACTCTTAGGCCAGGACAATGACATTTTATATTTCAAATGCAAACTAGTGTAGGAAGGCCTAGCAATAAGCTCTAAAATGCCCCTCCCCAAAAACACTCATCAAGGGAAAATATTCAAATACTATCTAGTTATAAGATGTAATATTGCAGATGTCTCATTAGAGTAATTATATCATAAAAAATAATATGAAATCTTAGCCCATGAACACTCACACATACACTCCTAAAACCAAATGCAAGTTACTTAAGGTGATCTACTCTCCTCTAAAAGCTGTGCTGACCTCACATTCATACAGTCCTCCTTCCAGATGATTTATGACCTAAATAATCTTTTAGCAGAAGCTAGAGACTTTTTTTTAGTCTTCATAGAAAGGAATAATTATATCTTCTTTTCCATTTTCTCCTGGACATAAACAGTCAGTGTATTTGCTGATGTAATAATTAAAAACATGAAGTACTTATATAGGCAACCGAAAGGGGAGTCACTCACACAGACTAGGATGTCATCTGGTCTGTCTTGCAAACAATACTGACTGTAAACATATCTTTTCCCACATTTTCAGTCCTAGCATTCTACTTAGATTTATTCAATGAAATAAACTATTTCAAACATCAGCAAGCCTTTTAGCTGCCTCTTCTTCCTCCCTCTCCCCCCAACAGCAGAAACAAAGCACCTGACTAGGGAAGAGGCACTCTGTTCAAAGGACACCCCAAACCTCTTCCTGAAATCCCAAAGCAGCTGGCTAATCAGAAGTGAAATTGTTAAACGCGTTCCCATTGTTATTTGGATTAACAACCTCAGAGTCCCAATAGACTAGGGGTTTAAGCATACATTGTCTTTCACGCCATTACACTCTCTCCCCTCCAACACCAACCAAGCAGTTGTTGCTCCAACACAAACATTTGTGAGGAGGATGGATGAGATCCGTGGTTAGAGGGGTTTTGTGTTTTGCTTTGGGGAGTTTTTTGATTTTTCTTTGGTTTTGGTTTGGCGAAAAAAACAAAACAAGAAAAACAACCCACAGATAAAATTCCCTGATCCAGTTCTCAGGGTGAACCTACAAATGAACAGTTGTTGGCACAACTGACAGGGCAGCGTGCCACAGCGTGAAGCATTATCACCACAGACAATTTAAGTCAAGACTTAGCCTCAAGGGGCATAATTTGAAAATACTGGAAGACATATACCAATACATGTTGTAAGACAAGGCAGCCCTTGCTTCAAATTTTAAACAAATAATAATTTTTGAAAAAAGTAAGAAGTGGAAAAAAAAAAAAAAGAGAGATCAACACATTAGCAGAACCTGTCACACCAATCACAGCCATAGGCAGGCAAATGCAACCCAGATTTTGAACTTAATTATTTAGAGGGGAAAATAAATAAGTTAATAGAAACATGGAATTAGTGGAAGAACGTATATTAATTGTAGGAATCAGTGAAAGGGCAAGCCTTCAGCAACAGAATTGAGGGGGGTTTTGGTCATGTTTTGTTTTTTTCTTTTTTACAGTATTTTCTTTTAAAAGTTATATATGAATATAAACTAATTTCTAAACATACACATATGGAGAAAGTTAAAAGAAGTGTGGTCCAGGAGTAACGCACCATACTGGATTCCAGGACATTAGGGCTAACCAAAATTCAGCTAGAAGCCTGAGCTTCAGAATCCCAAAAAAAAAAATCTAGCTGCATACTTCCTTGTTAAAACACTTGGACATGAATGTATGCAGATCACTATATAAGATAAAAACTTGTTATAAACCCAAGGCTGTTCTTCTTTCAAAGTTCACTTTTCATTCTTTACATGCATTTCAAAAAAAACTTGCAAATGACTTGTTCCCTTACAAAGGAAAAATACAAGCACAAAACAACCAATTCTCAAGTACTATTAAACAAGCCTATTTGCAACATGCATCAGCCCCACATGGCAAGTGCCCATTAATGGGAAAAACAGTTTTAGCATCAGAACGTTTCCTGAACCAGCTGTTGATCTAATTACAAGAAAAATCTTATTACAAAGTTTAGGTGGAGCTTTATAAGGGTGCTTGATCTTTGCATCAGTGCGTATTTGCGCATACGTTGAAACCAGTCTGAAACACATACATACAGAATAGAAGATTTAAGTTCAAGAATTATTCTTCAGATTTTCCTTTGCACAGATGTATTCAGAACATATTTACATAACAGATAATCAAGTCATCTTCCTTGCTTTAAGAGGAGACACTGAGATTTCCTACAAGTACTGAAATGGAGGACAGGCACTAACTGGAAAGATGTGTAACCCTTTATCTGCAGTATGAATTTTATTATGTTTACATATCGAACACAAAACAGAGCAGAGCTTAGATCACATTAGTATGTGTTTTAGTTTGACCAGACGGTGAGACCACAACAAATTATGTATAGGTCAGTGCTCAAGCCTGAATAAATTTGGGGTAGTCAAGGTCGGGGCTAGGGCATATTTGCTGAACACAAACATGACAGGTCAGTCACAATCAAACAATTAAGATCACACCATGGTGTAACAAAACATGAGTGTTGCAGACAATCGCTCAGCTGAAAGGAAGGCATCTTCTGTTGTCTCAGGTACTCTAAAAACATAACAGAGATATTTTTCTCTCCATGCACACTAAAAAAAACCCCTACCCAAAATTAATTTTGACAGAGTCTTATCTCAGAAGACTGGACAAACTGAAAAAAGCATATGTGATGTTTTGATGTAAACACTATTTTATCACTTTCTCTTGCCTTTCTACCTCTTAAGATAGCAGAGGCAGAGTGGCGTTAAAGGAATTATTAAATAAAGTAAAAACGCTTTTCCAAAATGCATTAGTGTTTCCATAGCACCCATCCAGGAGACATGGCAGATGCATATGGACAGCTAACACAGTTCTTTAAAAGGTAAGAGAAACTTTAGAACAGAACTATGTTTTTGAATTGCCTGCCCAGTATAGCTCACAGACAGCTCTCAACTGCATCTGCAGTATCGTTACTGAAACTCAACAGCATAAACTGCACGCATGTAAGTTATAAAACATTTATAACACAGGCCTGTGAAAATCCTATCAGTTCTTTTGAAGTCAGAGATCAAGCCCACACTTCAAGATAACTTGGGAAATTCCGTTTCAGGTAGTTATATGGAAATATACAGCTAGTGCTGATTTCAGTCACTGCAAAACAGTCCCTAGAAATTCCCTGACATCAGCAAGTCTTGGATCAAGACTTTCCCGAGATACTGTTACAGCTCTCAAGAGTAGCCATTGGTGTATCCAACTGTTAAATAAAACAAAACAGTCTTAGTTAAAAAAAATCAAAATTCAGTAAGGTCTCTCATTCTTTCCTTGCTAGTTATTCCAAACTCTACCTCTTTTCCACCAGGATAATATTTTTTCCTGCTGGGAACCCCGACCTTTTTAACAATACAGAAAAACTCTGGTAACAAAAAGTTGACTTCAGCTCTGTGACTGCATGGTAAGAATTCATATTCTTACCACATTACCAGATGTTTTTTACTGGAGGTGTCCTTCAGTGCCCACTCCTCTGGATGTACTCGAGGGGCTCCCTTTGAAGCCGAGTTCAGTGCACCAATACCTGCCTGCCCTCCACAGCACAGGTATAGGCACCACCTTCTTAAAGCACAGCCGGTTCTTTACTTACATTAGGGAGTACTAGATTTTCTCCTCTGCTGGGGTCAGCATTATCTCACCCATTCACCACCCTGGTGGAATGTTTCAGTACAATGCAGAATTTTTCAGTGGTGAGAGACACTGAATACAAATAGGAGTATAAAGATAAAAATCAACGTCAAATTGCAGACTCTGTCATGGAGCTCTTAAGCTAATAGCAGGGAGTACTAGAAGAAACATCGTGATACTATTAACCATCTACTAAAAATTTATTTAAAAGACGTGCAGATATGGTGCTTCAGGATATGGTTTAGTGGTGGACTTGGCAGTGCTACCCAGTTAGTAGTGCTATCAGTTGGACTCAACGATATTAAAGGCCCCTTCCAACCTAAATGATTCTATGACTCTAATCTAATACTGAAGTATAGAGGGATCAGCAGCAACGTCAAGTTTCTGATACAGTTTCATGGTAACCAGTACTCCAGTAGCTCCAAATCTTTAGTTTACTACGACCATCAGTTTACTAATATAAAGTTATTTCACTCGGTGCATACAGAAGTTGCAAAATCAATTTGGATTAGAAAGGGTCAAAGTGACGCATAAATCCTATGTATGTATTTTTATACAGAGCAGTGTTGTTTCTCAACAACTTAAAGGCTTAGCAGGTTTGCGTAACTGCTCAGCTGTGCTTAAGAGGACCTTCAAGAAATTCAGCAAATCAGATTGAGAAAATGCCGCTCCAGAGACTAAATGACTGCAGTGAGAGGTCTGCATTCTCTGGGATACATGTTCAAACATCACTCAGGAACACAGGAAAGTGGAAAATAATTTTCTTCAATACGCCCTGATCTAAATTTACCAGATATTTATCAGTGCTCCTGCACTCACATGAAACAGAACCCAGCCCTCATCTGAATGACAAGAGCATCAGACCATGTAAACAATCTCAAAATTGCAATCAGCCTCTCATTACTGTCATTCAGTACAGATCAATTCAAGAAGGCAGCTCCATACTCCACCTGAAATACCAGAGGAAAACCAGTGAATTTTCTTGATCACTATCATCAGAAAAGAGCATGGGGACCATCAGTCTGGTCTGACAAAGGTCCTTAATGCTGGAAAAAACTGAACTGTCGCATAAGTGTAAGATAGCAAGTGGTTCCTTAACTCCCTGTTTAAGGGAGCTAATGCTGGCTCTTATGAAGATACTTGAGAACTAAACACAGTCCCCTTTCTCCCACACCATACCCCTCCATCTGATCAGATACATGCTCATCATGCAGTTCTGCTAGCAACATCTGCCTTCTGGCAAGGATCACAGGTTTCCTAGGAAAGAGGGCAGCAGCAGACCACGAACACCCAAAGCAGTTACGTGATTCACAGCATACTTCATTCCTATAGGTAAGTTCCTTAGGAAAGAAGCTAGCAGAGAAAAGGCTGAAAAAAAGGTTCACCTCCACAATTATTCAGGCAATTGTTAGGCCCAACATATTGCTTGTGTGAAGTGTACTAGTTTTCTATCACAGAAGCAGTTCTTGAAGGCCTTTCAGGAGCCTGCTTATGTGAGCTGAGAGATACTTGTTCCAGCAAGTTAGGAAGCCAAGAGCACCTTTGAGATAATACTCTGGACTTCGCTAAAGCATTCTCTTCCAGATATCCATCTACCCCGTATCAGGAGCTATGGATGAACAATATTAGACTAGAGAAGTGGTATATGTCCCAAGGCCGAAGAACATACTTTCATCAAGGCTACAGCTTGTCAGATTTTTTCCCTCTTTGCAATTCAGATTTCACTCATCATCAGTAAAACAAAGAACAGACTGTAAGATGTGCTCTTCGCTGCAGTCACTGATGTGGTGCAGGCTGCACACCACCTATACATGGCACCTTTAATCACAGCTAAGCACTGGGCTTGATATCCACCACAACTGGGGTTAGACAAAAGAACTGCAATAGAAGTTTACAACAGGATGTTCTCTGTTGGCTAATCTACAAATTCAAGTAAATAACTAGTACAATTAGCACAGATAAATATATCCATCCAAATACCATTATTTCCTCAATGGCAATGATAAAGCATTACCAGATTAAGGCATTACTATGTTGTCTTAGACTGATGACAATGATTTCACCCCCATCAGACTGAGAGTTCCAATGACCACTTCAGGAGAATGTAGGGCAAAAAGACACCCAGGGAAGGGAATTCTCACACTCAAACATTCAACCTAGAAGGATTCAAACAAAGAGGACGTCTGCTGAAGAGGTAAAGGGCAAGGATGGGGGCAACACACAGACACAGAAACTTCCACCAGTGATCAATTCACTTTCTCAGCATATTATTTTCTGAAACTTCATGTGGTAGTGTCAGTGTTGACCATTACAAAACAGTTTCAGGAACAGACACAGGTTAGCAGGAAGCAAAAATGAAGATTGCTGTGAACTGAGGTAGATACTAACAGTCACAGAAACATGTTTTTCTGTGCCTTGGCTCATACTAAGCATCATAATCTAATCTCTTTTGGGAAGCCCTGAGCCAAGCCAGGCTGACAGGCCATTACTATCTTCCTGGGCAAAGTCATACCACGGTATGTAATTGTAGACTGCAGCAGATAGAGTCCTCTATGTTTGTATGTTACACCTCCCTAGTGACAACAGACCAATCACATTTCCTTTTTAGCAGCTCAGACACGTTGGAAGCCTGATGCTCCAGGGAACGAGGTATTTTTCTTCAGAACAGATTATTCTAGGAAGCGTCTGTCCCATTTTAAAAGAACACACAGATGTGACTATAGGTAACTGATGGCTTTGTTGGGTTTTTGTGGCTTTTTGTAGGGGTTTGGTTTTGGGGGTTTTGAGGGGGTTTGAGTTTTTTTGAGTTGTTTGTTTGTTTGTTTTTAACCGTCCTAACAACTAGAACCTGCTCCAGCCTCACCCATATTGTGGATTCAAAAACAGGCACTCCTTACCTAGCTTTGCAGCCAAGGGAGTATATAATTTCTGATAACACAATAGCTGGCACATATCCCACCAGAGAAGTAGCTGCATTTCAGTGTTGAGTGTAGAATATTCTGACATCCTTAAGAAGTAAACAGACATATTGAGCCAAAGCTGCACAGTGCACTTCTCCACACATCAAGAACAGCTCACAAACACAGAGGAGGGGCTGAGGACAAATACACAAGTTGCTCATTATTAAGTAACTACTGCAAAAGCTGGCTTCTTAGTTTTCAGGTAATACTGTGTGATCCACAGCAGCCTGCTACAGTTGTTACTACCCCATTGTCACAGATCAATCTGCAAGTAATTTGGGGCTTTCAGATACTTCAGGGTGAGACCTAACCTATGCAGAAGCTCCAAAGGAGGATGGGGATTTTTTATATATTATTTTTAAAAGAGGGAAGGTTGTAGTGGATTTATTCTCCCTAGAAGAGAATTCCTTCCTCCACAAAATAAAAAAAAAACAAAAACAAAACACCCAGAAGCAATAAGGATTGGTGAAATGACTACAAATAACAAAATAACAGAAGACAACAACTAGGCAAAGGGCCTGCAATACGAACAGACACAATTAAGCAGCATAAACCAACAGACTGAACTTTACTAATTCATTCTTCCTACAGGGCAATCATTGTGTATTCTCACACGCAAACTCCTCATATTCACGTAGCCATGAGCAACTAACTCAGCTCCAGCTGCCACATTTGGGCAGAGCTTTCTCTGAAACACAGATTCCAATTACATTTGCAATAATCTGATTACTACATCAGCCGTAACCTGGTTAAGAAAGGGTCTGAAAGATAGCATTTTGACAGCTGGGAAGAAGACAAAAGGGAGACGTGCTTTTGTTATTTTAGTAACAGGAAGATTCACAAACTGCAACCAGATTTTGACAGAAATATACCATGCTGGTCCCACTGTTTTAAACACACACAGTACAACCCAAAACAAGTTTAGAGAAGTTATGGATTTGTAAAACTGCCTCAGCAGTTAGACAGACCAACATTCAATGATTTACTTACAGTTATGGTTGCTTTCTCATCACATGTAATTTAAAGATATGATCAGGAAAGCAATCCACTTTGTTATCAGTGAGCTGGCCAAAACCTGCTTTGTAACTTAAGACACTCAAATTGTTGTTTTGGAAGTACTTCATTCACTTGCAGTTCACCCAAACTAATCCATGCCAGCATTTCTGTTGTCACTTGCAGTCTGCCCCTCTATCTGCACAGCAAAGTTGCCATTAAATCTGTACCAGAACACCATTTCTTTTCCTACATGTGCCAGCATGAGATTACTAAAGTCAATGACATTTCACCACGGAAAGAACAGGATCAGGTCCTTATTGTTCTTTCCATGCTTATCTGACTGGGCAGAACAAATCAAAGAGGAGACAGTCAAAAAAAACCTGCTAGTCTTAGTTTCTCTGGGGGAAAGCAAGCTCCAGATAAGCTCTGCCTCCAATCAACAGTCTGATTTTCATGAACAGCAATATGCTTCCCTTGGTAATTGAAATGGAGCAATTCTCCTCAAACAGCTTGCCAAGTCTCACCTCATTAACCTTTACGGACTGACCTCCAGAATTCCTTGAAGCTGAAATACAGGTCCCCCTTGCCTCTGCACGGTAACTGTTTATCCCTGAGAGGTTGGGGAGAAAGGGAGGGCGTTAGAGAGAATACTGCTAAACATGCTAGAACTGGAAGATAGATACCTGTTTCCAGGCTGTTAACTGAGGCCTAAACCTTCACAGCCTTCTGTCTACTTTGCTGGCCCATCTTTCAGATAGCCTGCAAAGCCAAACTTGGATTACAAATTACCCTCCCCTCCTCAACACTTCTTTTAAGAGTCAGTATCATTAGCTATAGCGTGCTGCCCAGTATTCAGATAAGCATTTCCTAACCCACACTTGATGGTTTAGCAAATTTTCTAACTAAAGCTTATTTTCCGCCACCCTCCCCCCCACCCCTCTCAACTCTTCCCCCAGCCAAGTCTGTTACTCAGGATGCCTACTCCACATTCCACCCACTACCTTTGCTCACACCTCATGAAACTTTCTGGTAGCAGTGAAAAGCAAGCTGTCAATGAAGGAGCAGCTGAACACACTACTTAGCATTTTATCCAAATATCCAAACCAAAGATAATAGATGAATGGAAGCACTTCAGAAAGGTGGTAGAGCAATTAATTCCACAAATTAGAAGACTCCCAGCTTTTCTTTGTCTCAGTGTTAGCTTCAGAGGGCATAACTGCAAGAATCAAAAGTACAGTGTTCCAGTTCTGCACCTCTGCAAGTCTGTATATAGGGTCATGTATACTTTCACTAAACTGAAAATCTTCCAGGCTAAAACAACACATTTGCTTTGCTAGAGACGAGAATACAGAGAAAAAAGCACCTCATTCCCCAACACATTTCACTGCTTTAAAGTTCTTCACCTACATGCACAAGTAAATCACTTCATAAGCCACGGTCAGTGCTTATACCAAGCTAAAGACAGACCCATTTTCTGCCCATGTTTGCCTATTCCTCCACACTGCAATTAGTTTCAATCCACCAGCCCAGTCCCTTCATTAGTTCCAAACCTTAACCAATTCTATGATACTCATCCCCCTCCTCAGCTCTTTAGTCCCTTGCTCACCTTTGGTTCTGCAAGGGAAAAAAAGCTTGAAAAGCTTTCACATCTAGAAAATGAAGCCAGTGCAAAAAAGTTCCGAGACATCAGGTTTTTCCACTCCTCCTTTCTCTTCTTTTTCCTTCAGCCACCTAGAAAGAAGCCTCCGTCTCAGAGGAGGTAGTGCAGTGGGACAGGCAGTAAGCCCATGGATGCTCCCAACACTCCCTGCCACTTCTCAGGGCAGGACCACAATTTTGTACAAAACAGCAACCTCTCTGCATTTTTATCTCCGAAACCATTTGGGCAGAGGCTGACAATTGTGAAGCAGAATAGATGCACATTTCATACACTCACATGACAGTTCAGCTGCTTTGAGCCTAAACCGGTGCTGTTTCAGTACTTTGAACAGAGTCAGTAAGGACCATAGGAACAGCTCACTGAGCCACAAACTTAATATTATGGTTCCAATTGCTCACACATTTCCTGCTCAAATGAAAGGCATTGTCATCCTGTTGTGTGGCATTCACTGCAATGCTTTAGGCTCTAGCCCCTGGTTCTCTGAAATCACCATGCTGAAATCACCTTGGTCCCACTGTTTTGGCATACATTCTAGTCCGTAGTCGTCACAGTATGGATGCTGCATGGATATCCAAATGGATCTGTTGCAGCTTAGTCCTAGCCTTGAGTTCCTGTAACATTCCCAAACTTTAAGTGTGCACTGGTACTATATGTCACCTGCCCAGCCACAGATCACTGCCTCTTGCAGCGATGGCAGCTGCACAAAGTGGGCTCATCGCTACTGCCAGACAGACCACTTTTAAAGCTGTTGGTAATTACGCAGGGATGACAAGCAGCTTTCTACCTAACCCATTACTTGCAGAATTCATAGCTCTCCATCTGCTTACTCCGCGGGAAAGCCAGTCCCACTTTGATGTCTCAGTCGTGGACCATGAAAGTCAGTTTCACACAAACAGATCAAGTAACATGAGCATTCTCCAGGGCTTCCCAGTATCAGGCAACTACTAACTGGATTGGTTTACACATTTCAAGGACAGGTGCTTTGTGATTGCAGAAGAACCTGAATGTTGTAGTGGGAGAAACTCAATCATCATCATGAGCCTAAGAAAAGCAAAAATAAATTCTATCTGCATGGCAGTACTTATGCTAAGGCCTGAGGTAAAGGTTAGCAACTGTGGAAGAAGGAGCAAAACAAACAGGACTGCAGAGTCTACTATAATGATTGGGGACATAAAGCAGAAGCTCCAAAGATTCCACTAAACTCAGCTGGAGAGAAAGAGAAATCTGGCAGAGAAAGAGAGGGAGCTCNAGCATCTTGTCATGAGTGCTCCTAGGAAATCCACCGATCATCACAACAAAGGATTAAATGTGTTTAAAAAGTAATAGCAAAACAAACTAAACAAGTGTCAAAGAAAATTTAAGCCTCATTCCTGACCCAAAGTAAGTCACAGACTGACAGCAGGACCTGTGGCCAGCAGCCCTTAAAATTAACAAGAGCTGCACATTATGAAAGATCCTGTATGTCAGATCCTCAGAAGGAAGAATCACTACACTGTGGACTGAAGTCTGCCTCAGCTGCTCAAAGGAAAGTTGTGTTTCTAAACAGCAGCAACAGCACTGGGATGTTCCCTCATGAGTCACCTTTGTACTGCTAAAACATTGCAAAGCACCTTTCAGACTACATCTTGTAAAATCCACAGAATACAGTAGTGGGTGGAAGAAGTGCAGAATTCAGAAACTTGTCCAAGATCTCAGAATGTGCAAGTAATTCAGGAATGGACCCTTGCAGAAACTGGTATAGAACAATGTCCTTCCATGATGACATATTGCATGCTTTTGGGGGCTTTAAAATTAGCTAGTGTCAAGGGTTACCCTAAAAGCAGGAAATTCAGATGCTTGCCTATCTGTTTGAGCATTTAAGGAATACAAAAACCAAAAAATCTACAGCTCTAAGTAAGTATGCACTTTAAAATGGCATTCTGCTCAGATAACAGGAATTTTGAGTCTTGCAGTTCACAGGCATAGATAAATTCCACACTCTTTCCTCTGTCTACATCAAACTCACTAAAAACATAGAGAACACTCCATGCTCTTCAAAAAGGGTTATTCATCACTCCCACACTTTGTAGAGGCTAAAATAAGTAAAGCTTTGCTCCCAATGGAATTAAATTACACACCCCAAACTGATCTTATATTGAGCATTATGTCTGTTGGTAGCTTTCTGTAGAAAGACCCTGGCAGAACTCCCTGGAGAGCACTATCAAGTCCTCTCAAGTGAACAGAAATCACTACTGGAGCACCTCTAAGGAAGCAGCTTTACAGGTAAATATTATCCATATGGACTCCAGATAGAGTTTCCACGTTGTTATGCAGACAGATAAAATGATTTCACACACAGAGCTATGAAAGAGCATGCACTGATTTTATGAAGCAAGCTATAAAGCCAAGCAACAACTCCAGTGTGCTCCTCAATTAACAAACTGTTACTAGTTAAAAAACTGACCCAACTGAGGCCATTGCTAGGCCTCAGCACTGCATAACAGCACTATGCAACTCTCCCCTTGATTATAAGCAGAAACACACAATGGGTGGCTTCTCTTGTGTCTGTCTCAGCAACTAATGTTTAACAGTAGACAGGATTTAAAAAAAAATCTTGTTCTTCCTCTGCAATCATAGTAAAAATACTCACGCTTAATGCAGAGTTGACGTGATTTTTTTTTTCCCTATTCCCACTACAGGAAATTAGTGATACATAATTCATCCTAACATAAATATCTTTGCTCAGGCTCCATTAAGTACGTTTAATAGAAAGTACACTTATTACCAAATCTCAACCCCATTCTGCTCCTTGGGAAAAACTGAAAGCCTGCTACCTTGGTCTGATTAAAGGTTTTTGATAACCCAAGAACCCANTTCACTCCCACAGACTACGAAGAGGGGAGTGGTAGCTCAAGCAGCCTGATAATCTCAAAAGGCACTAAATCGCTGGNATGTCAGATCCTCAGAAGGAAGAATCACTACACTGTGGACTGAAGTCTGCCTCAGCTGCTCAAAGGAAAGTTGTGTTTCTAAACAGCAGCAACAGCACTGGGATGTTCCCTCATGAGTCACCTTTGTACTGCTAAAACATTGCAAAGCACCTTTCAGACTACATCTTGTAAAATCCACAGAATACAGTAGTGGGTGGAAGAAGTGCAGAATTCAGAAACTTGTCCAAGATCTCAGAATGTGCAAGTAATTCAGGAATGGACCCTTGCAGAAACTGGTATAGAACAATGTCCTTCCATGATGACATATTGCATGCTTTTGGGGGCTTTAAAATTAGCTAGTGTCAAGGGTTACCCTAAAAGCAGGAAATTCAGATGCTTGCCTATCTGTTTGAGCATTTAAGGAATACAAAAACCAAAAAATCTACAGCTCTAAGTAAGTATGCACTTTAAAATGGCATTCTGCTCAGATAACAGGAATTTTGAGTCTTGCAGTTCACAGGCATAGATAAATTCCACACTCTTTCCTCTGTCTACATCAAACTCACTAAAAACATAGAGAACACTCCATGCTCTTCAAAAAGGGTTATTCATCACTCCCACACTTTGTAGAGGCTAAAATAAGTAAAGCTTTGCTCCCAATGGAATTAAATTACACACCCCAAACTGATCTTATATTGAGCATTATGTCTGTTGGTAGCTTTCTGTAGAAAGACCCTGGCAGAACTCCCTGGAGAGCACTATCAAGTCCTCTCAAGTGAACAGAAATCACTACTGGAGCACCTCTAAGGAAGCAGCTTTACAGGTAAATATTATCCATATGGACTCCAGATAGAGTTTCCACGTTGTTATGCAGACAGATAAAATGATTTCACACACAGAGCTATGAAAGAGCATGCACTGATTTTATGAAGCAAGCTATAAAGCCAAGCAACAACTCCAGTGTGCTCCTCAATTAACAAACTGTTACTAGTTAAAAAACTGACCCAACTGAGGCCATTGCTAGGCCTCAGCACTGCATAACAGCACTATGCAACTCTCCCCTTGATTATAAGCAGAAACACACAATGGGTGGCTTCTCTTGTGTCTGTCTCAGCAACTAATGTTTAACAGTAGACAGGATTTAAAAAAAAATCTTGTTCTTCCTCTGCAATCATAGTAAAAATACTCACGCTTAATGCAGAGTTGACGTGATTTTTTTTTTCCCTATTCCCACTACAGGAAATTAGTGATACATAATTCATCCTAACATAAATATCTTTGCTCAGGCTCCATTAAGTACGTTTAATAGAAAGTACACTTATTACCAAATCTCAACCCCATTCTGCTCCTTGGGAAAAACTGAAAGCCTGCTACCTTGGTCTGATTAAAGGTTTTTGATAACCCAAGAACCCAAATTCAAATTTTGGCTTGGATCCCATTCACTTGAGAGTTAGGTGACCTCCTTCTGGTCCTTTTTTGTAATACAAAAGTAGGAAATTATCACTTGACTGGGAACTCAAGAAAGAATTTGGACAAAACAGCACAGGTCTGCTGGCCAAGCTCAAGATGCACTGGGACAGCAGATCCAGACAGCAAGTTCACATCACACCTGTCCACACCACATTCAGCATTATTAAGGCCAGGGTCATGAAAAGCAAAGCCAGCAAGCATACAAAAATCTGAATGCACAAAGAAGCCAAATACTATTGAACAAATCCCACTTGATGCTAATTAACATTAAGGCTGGCCAGAACCTGCTGTGATTCAAACTTGCACTCTCTGTTCAAGCAAAACTTCTGGGAAGCCTGGCAGAACCAGTAACTGAACCACAGGTGCAGAAAAGCTGGCTGGATCCGTGAACTGCTTTCATACCACGTGGTGATGGAGAACAGTCCGCATCAGAGCATGATAGTTAGGAATGGTAGCCAGCCAGCTAATCACACAGTGATCTCTCATGCCTTTTGTTTGTTTTACTAAAAAGCAGTTCTGCCAGTTGGTTTCAGATCAAAATTCTTCCTAATCAGGAAAAAAAAGACATTTTTTTATATAAAATGATGCTCAGTAGGAATTAACCAGAAACACAGTTCTCCTGAAAGCGTAAGCCTTTCTGGTTAAGTAAAAAGTTGCCACCAGCTAATGTGCAAGACAGTAATGATTAGCCATCTGGTGAAGGTTCCTGCTAAGCTTGCCACCTTACCCCCTATGCTGAGGGAAGCAGAAGGTGGATCAGTTACATTCTGTCCTTGCCTGCAATTGTGTGGTCCTTAGGAACAAGACACAAAGGTTTCCAGCACAACCAGGGATCGTAACTGTTCTGACTTTTCGGCAGACCTTCTTCTTTTTTTCTTTTTGTTTTTTAATTAAGATCACTGCATCCCAGCTAAATTATTTAAAATAAAAATTATCTATTGCCTTTCTGAAAGCTGACTGTATCCTCAAGCTTTATCAACCTTTGTTATTTTTGCCTCTTTGTTTCCTTCTGCAAAAACTGCAACTGCCAGGAGGCTTCCCAGTCATCTAAAGAGCATCAGTAAACACGAGCAGAGACAGATGGCTGCAGCTCAGTTTAAACCAGCACAAGATCCAGCCTCTCCCCTGCATTGCAAGTACTACCCATGAGATACAAACACATACATAAAACCAAACAAGAATGCAGTGGTCCCAGATAGAAGACACATACATGTATACAATCTCACAAGGAAGAAGTCACTGTGAGGACAGGGTGCTGAGGTTTCATGTACAGTGACCATCCATTACAACTGTACAGCCTTCATACAACAACGGGATGTCAGGATAGCGGGGGGGCAGGGGAGAGCTCTCCCTCCATTGTTGCTCCCAAAAGTATTCCTGGGAAAAAACAATCAGCGGGGCAAGTAAAACCAGGCATCTCCTTCCAGCAAAGTTACTCTTCCGAGAACTAACACAACAAACAAACACAACCTGAGAAAGTGACAACATTTCAAATAGGCCTTTCAATTCACCTACTACTTCAGGAATTGAGTCACACTGACAAATAACATGTTAACCCCTTATTAAAATGACAGATTCAAAGAGACAAAGAAAACCCACAGGATAACTCACAGATTTCAAATTATAGAAGTCTATCAAAACAATCATACTAATTTTTTTTTCATTCCTGGATTTAATTGTTTTTCAATTACTGCTTAGAAGACTACTGGTGTTAGCACAAGATACTGTTTATATTATGTGCCTTGCCTCGCTAAATAGATTCAGATGTCCACATACATTCAATAAATCTATCTGAATCAACACAGTTCACTGTTTGCCTCTTCCACCAACTATAAATCCACTGCGATTCCACAGACACACCCGCATGCCTGAACAGCTTATAGAAGAACGGGTTTAAACATTGCCCGATCTTCCCCAAACAAAAATTTTGACTCTGCTGAAATTAAACTAACAGCTCTCCCTCGGGGCTTCCTGATATTCCAAGTTCTTCCTTCACCTAGTGATAGCAGAAAGCTTCAAGAACAGGGTTGCACAATCACCACCTCCAATCAGCTGTAATTGAAGGATGACACGAGACAGAACGAGAAACTAGCACTCCAATTAATACAGACAGGAAAAAACAAGATTGTGGGAGCAGCATTATTATTGGTAAAGCTCCAACAAAACCCTCAGGTTGTAGCATGTTGGCACTCTACCACCTCTGAGGTAGAGTTTAACTACTCCTCAGTGCAAGAATACGAGGGAGGGAACAATCTGGTGGTGAATACTGAATGGTATTCACCCTTTTTACATCAGTGTTCACGCTGAAACTTTAAGAACCAATTAACTTGGCACTCTGTTGATCGTCTCAAGAGAAGCCTGAATCAACCCTTCTGGGAATCAAATCTGTATTCCTAGAATGTAGTCTGATGTATATTTCTGCAGGACCTTCCTAAAACAGGACAACTGCAAATTAACCACAGACTTCTCACACTAAACCGTTGCCCCACTTACAGCGATTCACCCAGGGTCACCTAAAAAACCTCTCTATTCATTTCCATGATGCAATTTCCTGCTCCATACATTTAAAAGACTAAATAAAAAGATGGTACACACCTGTATCCCCGTGGAAGCAGCTGTCCTGGTGACATCTCCCAGAAGGCAAATCTCCATCACTTGGCCAGATCTGTCCTGTTTTTCGTACACCCACAATAGTAGCCTCAGACACAATGACCTGCTGCTGTCTGTGCCGTTTTTGAGACTGGGGGGTTGGTGGACTGCTACTGTCAAAGGACTGTTGAGAGTTCTGTGAGGGAGAGCGGCTTTTATCCCGATACATGCGGTAAGTGGTGGGGCTAGGAGAGACATGGCTGGACTGCCCTGAGGAGAAGTCTTCCTCACTGGAGGTAAGGTTCTCATTAGAGCTACAATCAGGAGTATATCCTCCTCCAATGTCTTCAAAACTCCTGGGGGAATAAGATCTCCTGGGCCACGTTAGATGTTTTTCCTGGTCAGTCGTGCTCTGAGTTCGCAGAATAGGTCCTTTCCCTTCTCCTTCCCCCATCATTCCACCAACATAGATACTTTGATAGGGTTGAAAGTCCATGGGTTGCCAAGGTGAGCGGTTGCTGCCATTGGCATTAATCAAGTTATCTTTGAGAAACCTGGGGTTCAGTTCAGCATCCTCATATTCTCCATCATAGGCAAAGCTACTCTCCGAGGACCTTCCCCTGTAAGCAGGCCTCTGGAACTCGCTGAAGCTGGGTACCATGTTAGAAGGAAGGGAGTGTAAAGATTTTTTGCGTTCCATTTGCATGGCCTGGCTACCAAGGGAGCTTATTTTATCAGAAACATCTTTATCGTTGACCTTTACGAGACCCTTCTCATGATGATACTCCATATTCACATAAAAGGGCTTTTCAACAACATCCTTGTTATCTCCAGAAGAATGTGAATTAACCTTTTTAATCCTCTCAAAATTAGACCTTAGGGCTGCCACGCTGGTGCTGTTTCCTCTCTCCTTCGAAACAGGTTCAAATGATCCCTCCTTCTCAGCAGATCCCACTAGCCTGCGAGTGGAAGCCGATCTGTGTTTTGAAGGAGAGCCATCTGTATCACAGCGATTCTCCATATCTTCTACAACTCTCTTCAGTTTCTCTTCACCATAGTACTTACACCTGTCCTGCTCTCCGTCTCCATGATGGGGGCTGTCCAAAGGCGACAGGTCTGACCCATCACTCTGGGTAGACAGCTTCCGCAGAGAGGGTATCCTGGGTTTGAACTTTTCCTCCCCGTGGTGTGACTTGCTTTTTTCATATTCATCTTGGTCAGCAGACTGGTGATGCAGGTCTTGGATTTGCTGTTCTGCACCCCCTTCAGGCAACTGAGAAGCACGCTTAAAACCCCATCTCTGTCTATCATAGCTTTTTTTCTCCTTTGCCAGAAGAGTCTGCAGGTAAATCATGCGGAACCTCTCCTTGTTGACCTCCATCTCCAGTCTCCGAATAGATGCTTTGCACATCTCCAGCTCCTGTTCAATGTCTCCCACAGATTTCAGCTCCATTTTAGGAGGCTCAGAGTCTGCAAATTGTGCTTTCCAAGCCTCCACAAACCCCACAGGGTCCACCATTTTGCATACAGGAGTAAGTGGAGAATAGGGGAAGGCGGCTGGAGAGAGATAGGTGGAAAGAATAAACCAACCGGATCTCACATGTAGAAGCAGAAACAGCTCCGGCAGGGTCAACTCAATGCGTCTCTTTCACGGTCCATGCAGGGAAACTGGGAGGCAAACGGCAGTCCTCGGAGCAGTCTCTCCTCCCCGTCTCC
>VXBO01012663.1:9518-27582 GCA_013400135.1 Rhinoptilus africanus
TCCCTTCTGACTTTCCTTCCTCCTCCCTTCCTTCCTTCCTTCCTTCCTTCCTTCCTTCCTTCCTTCCTTCCTTCCTTCCTTCCTTCCTTTTTTCTCTTTCTCTTTTTTCTCTCTCTTGTTTCTTCACTTTCTTTCTTCCCTTCATTCATTTTTTTTGCTTTTTTTTCTTTCATCCTAACTCTTGTTAAAATTAGTATCATTTTAAACTCCAAACCAGAAAAGTCACTTCAAGTAAACAGGAGATTTTTTAAAATATTTTTTTTTTATTTAGATGCCTTAGAACTTGGTATCTTGAATGTATTTTAGGGTTTTGCAAATTGCAGTGGGAGAGGTGAGCATGTTGGAAGCAATCTTGCCAGGAATAGCTCCACTTTGAGTCATCGGCATTTTACAATAATAATAAAAATGAAAAACATTTCCTCAATAATTCCCAGCTTCCTCTCATTGGGTTTACTTTAACTCACTTCCAAAGTTGGTGGGAAGTTTTGTGACATTATAACAAAACATTTGAGCTCGGTGGTGTTTGAGTTTCTCTCTTCATTTGAAAAACAAGTAGATTTGATCTTGTAACTGTCTTTTGAGGCTTCTTATGGAGAATGCAGAGAAAGGCATGCCTGGATTCATCCCATATTTCTTTCACTATTGAACCAAAGCATCCTTCACCATGGAGCCTTTGTTACTGCCTCATCTCTCTCCATTTACTTTCCTATGAGTTGTTAAGTTTCCCTTTAATTTGGCCCACTAATATGCCAAAATTGAGTTATGCATCCAAACCCAGGGCAGCAGGAAGCGTGCACCTTCCTCCTTTGACAAAGAGCAGCAACTTGTCAGATACATGTGTCCCAGATGAACTTTGGTGCGTGACCACAACCTGTGGCAGACAGGAAGCAAAGCGTGGTTAGATCACGATGGAGCAGCACACGTGCGTTCAGTTCCTGCCATTTAGCTGAAAAAATGGGAATTTATTTGGACACAGCAGGCCTGGTCAAAACCCTGTGTCAACACAAGACCAAATAGTTTTAAGAGATCTAAGATGTTTTATACATGACTTAGAGGAAGTTGCCCTGATTTTGTTTAACTCATGAGGAAAACAATAAATTATGAAGGTGTTTTCTTGGTGGCATCTTTCTACTATTCAGTTTTTAAAAGAAGGATTGCACAGTGGTTAAATGTGGCTAAAATTTTTTGGAAGCTCCAGACAGATTTTTTTTCCAAGATATTCATAGGCACCCGAAATTTGAAGTTAGGCACTGAGATACTTTTGAAAATCCCATTACATCTCTGATTTGTATCTTTAAGCATCTCATTACCTTTAAGAATGTTGTCCCTGGTGCCAGTGAGAATCGCATCTTTGGCATGTATATGGCCCTGTTCCATAAAATGTGTAAAAGTTACATGCATTTTGTTGTAACAAAGGGATAAAAAATGTAAAAGTTGAAAGTTATCAGCTGTCAATTTAATCTCAATCACAAAACAACAGCACAATGACTGCTCTTTTATTTCTTTGTTTCACTTTCTAAAATTCCTGTAATTATATGCAATTACCTATTATGCTGGAAATTGGTTCTCCTAGACAAAGAATCTGATTTTTTTTTTTTTCTCAACTGTACAAAATATGCAATTTAAAAAAGTGAGCAGTTTGAGTGTGGAGAAAAATGAGGCTACAGCTGTAGGATTTTGTTATGCTTTTAGTACCAAATCACAAAACCCATTACATTATTTATCCTACAGGCAGGCCTTGCGCTGCGAACATTGAATACAATTGCATACCCTAGGAAAAGAAATGTGTGCTTTTTAATTGACCCTGATTTAAACAACCTTTAATTTCATTAGTGGGGTTTTTTCTTTTTTTTTTTTTTTTTAATATGGGAAATCAAAACAGTTTACTTTAAAACGTGGATACAAACCACTGATTTTTTATAAATCCTAAAGACTGCATTACACTATATGTAATATGCATATGCATATACACAGACATAGTTAAAAAAAAAGTGTATAATTTATCTTAGACACGTGCTTTTCTGTAGCTGTAGCATCCAAAACCCCCAAAAATACAACTTTGTAAGATTCAAGAGCTTTCAAAAAATAAATCCCAGGAAAGACATACTTCTGTCCCGTGTTTGAAATATCTCGATTTTGTCATAGGCTATAATTCAAACTACTGAGTCGTAAAATTAATCTTTTTTTGCAGTGTTTTTTTTTTTTTTTCTTTTTAAATGCTGCTTTACTTCAGATATTGAAAAACTCTAAGCAAGCTGTAGGCAGGAGGATAAGTTTCAGTGTGCATCTGTCAGATGTTGGGGGGAGACTCCTTTTTTAAGAACACAGATTTCAGCCCCATTAACGCCAGCAGGATTGATGCAGGTTTATCATGGGAAAAAAAAAAAAAGTAATTGTGTAATGATATTATAGCATGTTGCATATTCAGAACCTTCAAGCCCGTATCGTATGTGGGAGCAAACAGTCAAGCTGGGAAATCCTTTAGTGTTAGCTGTGTGTGTGATACTGGTGTTTGGTTAGCGGGTCCTGCCTATTGCACGTGTGTAAGGATGCGTATGGGGTGCTGCTCTTGCTGTGTTTTTACACTGTGGTTGCATCTCCTTTGTATTATCTACGAGTCAGCTTTAACCTGTATGACTTTTGGAAAAAATATATGTACTCACAGGCACAGACACCAACGCAGAGTAAATCCCGAGGAAGAAAAGCCGCTGATGATGGCTGTGATTGATGACAACCAAATTATTTACTTTATCTAAGTCACTTCCAGGTTTGATCCTGCACAAAGCAGTTTTGGCCCTTGCTTTCAGCAGATCCTAAGTGAAGTGTCATATCAAAATCTGCTTATTTAAGCCAGCTTTTCCCATAATGTTGAGCCACTTCAGAATTCCCTTCCTCTGTGGAAGATTCTCCTACTTTGAGATCCCTGTAGTCAAAACGTTAAATACCAGCGGCGTTTGTCAGAGACGTACAATTATTGCAGCAAGTAAAAAAGCCAGGTGCTTACTGGAGTATTTTGTATTTTTCACTCTGGTTTCATCTCACTCAGCTAATCCAACCCACTCAGGATGCTTATTCTGTTTTCACACACCAGTGCATTTGTCCAAGATTCTAGGTAACACGGAAGCTATTGGAGGGGTAAAAATAGGTTACAACAGAGATTTGAGCTTTGTCCTTTGTAAGGGTTAAAATTCAAAAAAGAAAAAAAAGAAAAAAAAAAGAAAAAAGGGAGGGAGAGGAAGAGGAAAAATAAAAGGTTAGTGTTTTCTGTCCATTAAAGAGAGTATTCTGCTCTGAAACCGAATTGGTCATGCATTCTTCCTGCGTTTCCTGGCAGAGAGGAGAGTGACTGCAGCACCTGCTTTCCCCAAGTGCCCATCCCGCTCCCTCGCTGCCCTCACCCCGCTGGATCTGTCACTTATTACCCATCTCGCTTACGGAACCAAAGGAGCTTTGAGACGCCGATTTTCCTTAGTTAGCTCCATATGAAATTCCTCCCGAAGCATAGCTGGAAGTTGTTGGTTTTCTTTTTCTTTTTCTTTTTCTTTTTCTTGTCTTAATTTATTCCTCTTTTTTTTTTTTTTTAATTTGCAAGAAAAGACTGTGCTCAATCTGGGTGAAGGGTCTGGATACCAAACAATTTTTATGGAAGGAAATGGACAATGCTCTGTCCTATTCTTTTCCCTTACAATTTCCCTCCGACAAATGCCATCAAAACATGTAAAAAGATTTTTAAAATTTTTCTGAAGAGGTACTTATAAACTTTTATTTTTTAAAAAATTCTATTAAAAAATTCTTCACATCAGTTTCTGTTTAACAGTTTGGATTACCTGGATTCCATGTTTCTTCATCAGATTTATCCCCATTTTTAATTTCTAACTCAGTCATTGCATCTGGGCAGTGAAATGTTGACAAATTCTGACACAGAGGAAGGTGCTTTTACTGAAAATTATATTTCTCTAATTTGGTCTCAAAGTTAGGAGAAAAATAAAAGACAGTTAACACTAAAAATTTCTGTCTGATATACTAAATGGCAAGAATATTTTTAAAAATCCACTGTTTTTCTCCAATATAAATGTACAAAAATATTCCACTTCAAAATGGAAGTGTTTCCTTTGTGAATTTCCTTACTGAATTGTTACGATCTGACAAAGATCGAAAAAACAGTAATTTCTAAAATAATTTCTAGAAAATATTGTTTTAATGGTGAACCCTTAAGGTGTTTTTATTTCTTTTCAGTGTCATGTAGAAGCACTTTCTTGGGGCTGAATCAATCTTCCAAGTACCTCTCCAGTGAAAGGTCCATATGCCACAGCCTGAACTCTCCCACAGCCTAACAGGAGAAAGACAAAAGGCAGTAGGTGTCCCATCTTTCCCTTGCCACTGCTCATTCCAGGACAATTTTTAGGGAAGCAGGCTCTAAGGGAGTGTTATGATAGGACATGGAGTAACAGCTTCAAACTGGAAGAAGGTAGATTTGGATTGGATAGCAGGAAGAAATCCTTTGCTGTGAGGGGGGTGAGCCCCTGGCCCAGGTTGCCCAGAGAATCTGTGGCTGCCCCATCCCTGGAGGGCTTCAAGGCCAGGTTGGACGGGGCTTGGAGCAACCTGGGCTGGTGGGAGGTGTCCCTGCCCAGGGCAGGGGGTTGGAACTAGATGATCTTTAAGGTCCCTTCCAACCCAAACCATTTTGCGACTCTGATTCTGTGAAGATCTACAGGTGACATGGATTAGGTGGTATGGATTGCACACTGTAATGATTTCAAGACTACAAACCAATCTGACCCAACCTGGTGTGCTTGTGCCCCATGTACTGGGCAGATTAAGTGAGAATGGCTCTGAGCAAAGAAGCCAGCCCAGACAGAGAAAAATGACTACCAAAAAAAAATGTGTTGGTCTGACCATGTCTCATTTCCTGCTCCTGCTAAAGGCACTCTCATCCTTTCTTTGCTCCTGTCTACGCTCATTGCAACAGGACAAGGTTAATCCATCTCTTAGCAGAGACAGGTGAGGTTATGCATGTTTATGGACAGCTTGCGGAAAAGGAAAATACGGATGATTCCCTTTGAAAGATGAAAACTTTTTTGGTTTCAATGGTCATGTAAAATTGAAAGGAAAGAAACCAGGAAAAATTTCTGACCTCATTGGTGCTGATGGTACATTTTGCTTTTTTAAAAAAAATAAAAACAAGGGATATTTTGAATGGTGGAAAAATCAACTGTTTCATTTAAGCATGACAAAAATGAAATTTACTTTTTCTTTATGACTGAAAGAAGTAGCCATAGAAAGTGTAGCCAAATGTGAAAATTTGGAGGCTGATGAAACAATATTTCTAATGAAAGAGATGTGAAAAGGCAAATTCATCCTGTTCTTATGATATAGGCATGATCTATTAGGGCTAGCAAAATGCTTTTGACACTTTGGGCTGGAAAGGACTGGAGGAGTTTTGCTCTGCGTCTCACTGGAAGAGAGCTGAGGGCTTTCAGCTGCTTGTTTGCCGGGAGAAATAGGGAAACCACAAGCTGGCTGCAGGTGGATCCTCTTAACCCTGTAATAACACATGTCAACAAGAAGTGATCCTGAGAATTTAGAGAAGATTTACCTGGTGTCTCAGATGCGTTTTTCCATTTTGCACTGAATGCAAAGGCTGGGGTTGTATCTCCTGGACAATGTAAGCAGGTTAGGAGCCGCATTTTCTCTAGATCCAGATGCCACATCCTCCTCTACCACAAAATTACCAGTTCTCTGGAAGATGCATATTGGAGTGAAATAAAAAAGTTAAATCATCAATTAAAATCCATAATATGTCACTTAAGAGGAAAACATGCATGCATTGTCCTCTGGAGCATACATCTTCAGGGGTCGCCTATGGCCTTTTATCTGCATGAATTTTCTCGCTTGTTTTTTTTCAATGAAGTAGTGAGCATGCTCACAGCACCAACTCCACCAATGCTATCTAATTTTAGTACGCTTGAAGGGCACTTTCTCTGATGAGATCCAGTTGTGTCCATTTTGGTGCTGCCAAGCCTTTGGCAATCTGTTTAGATTAATGAAAGGTGCTCCTTGTAACCAAATCCTCTTCCCTGGGGGTAACCCATTCTCCACCTCCAGAACCATCCCCAAGAACACACTAGGCTGAAAGATAGATGGTTCTTAAATAATTTCATCTTTGCTGCTCAGATTGATATCTATGAACAGATGTTAATTATAAGGAAAGCAATAGTTGAAATGCAGATGGTATAGAAAATGTCTGTGAAGATTCAATCTGTGTTGCTTTTTATAATACTCAACACTGTTTTTATTCAGAGGCTGGGTCTATAGGAATATGTTGCAAGGTTTTAAACAGAACACCCCTACCCCCTTGTGGCATAATGGCATTTCTGGAATGGAAATAAACCTGTATGAAAATTGCTTTCTCTGGTTATCAAAGCACCTTAACCAGGTGATGAAGCAGCTCTGGACAGCTGTCCCCTTCCCTGCTTCCACTGAGCTCTCTAGGGCTCAGCCTAACTCTTCACGCGGTGTCCTACAGTGAGCACTCAGGCCTATGCTAAAGAAATCAAGCCAATAAAAACAATAGACGAAAGCTGAAGAGCTGGTATTTTTTGGCTTATGTCCACTTGTTTGTTTTCCTTTCTGTTGTGTTTTAAATGTCAGTCCTTGTCACTGAACCAGCTCAGCTTTTACCCATGTATTATGCAGAGGGTTATGGTGCATCATGTTTCCAGGGCATGGCATGTGGTGGAAGGTCGGTTCAGGATGATTTCAGATGGGTGATATTTTCACACACAGCAAGGTCACGTAGAGCAGTAAAAGTCATCTCAAACAGATTTCATCACAGATGCCAGAGCTGGCCAGATTAGAGCAGTCCTTCCTTAATGCAACGGCAAAGTTACTTTATCTGCTTGTAAGTGAAGCAGCACTATTACTCCAATAATAGTTACATTAATAGGATTAACACTGTGGAGTAAAGATACTATTAAACATAAACAGGTGTCTCAATATCTCTGTTATGCCTTGACTACATATCTTGAATAAAGAATCTCATGGAGGGAATGTTTTTGAGAATTTTAAAGCAGTTAGAGTTATTTTTCTTGGATCCACACAAACAGTTGGTTATGTCAGTTGTCAAGACTGAACTTTCCACAGTGACAACTAATTTGGGGCACCTTCATGCCTTGTTTCAGGCAGGTTGGACTTTCAGAGCAGTATAAATCCCTATTTCATCAGCTAGAGGGGGAGCTGTGGATGGGTCCTTTGAACTTTTCGAAATGATCACCCAAAGCTCTCTAACTCTGACCATTCAGATGCTCTTCTACAATATCTCCTTATCAAAGAATTTGAGTCTTGTGTTTATTTTTTATTTTATTTTATTTTTTTTATTTAAGCATTTTTATTTAAGCATCACTTAATATGCATTTGGTACTACAGAGAACCCACAAGTAACCTCAAATGGCAATTAGATGCTAGTCTTAGCAGCTCTGGTTCCGTTCCACATTTTAGGAGTACATATTAGGTGTCTTTTGAAACCTTCCTGTCCAAAACATGACAGAAGCTCAGTCATATTTTAGAAGAATAAGTTGTTTGGCTTTTTCATTTGCAGATAAAATATGGAGACCATATTTTTATATGGGCTACCTTAGTGGCTCAGAAACCAGAAGGCAAATAAAATGAACCCAGAATGTACTCCTTTATTAAAGATCATGTTTGCTAATATAATCTCATGCTTTTTGAGGCCTGACTCATAAGAATGCTTGAGCTGCAAGATATTGCAGTCTACCTGCCATCCTCAAGGCCTTCTTTCAAGGAGGATGATCTTTGATTTTGTGTGGCATTTGTTTATACAAGTAACAGCAGCTGCATACTTGATACTTTGCCCTAGTGCACATGGCTCAGAGGAATTGATATGAACGGCAACTTTGACTTCTTCATCTTTCTTTTTTTAATGTCCAGGACTCAAGAATAAGTGTAGGTCTCACTGGGAGCAGTAATGTCCTTCTATTCTCAGAGAACAAAGCATATATCAAAAAATTAGCTGAGACATTTTGCTTTCCTTTTTTATTAACAAACCCATGACTGTCATTTTTGGACCCTTTCACCCATGTAATTAAAGCATCAGCTAGATTTTTGTTCTTTTCTTTATAAATTACCCAAAGAACAACCTGTTCTTCCTTCTAAAAAACTATCTGAAATTTTGATTAGAGAAAAAAACAGATTTTCTGCCTATGCAGCTCATGTTGAGATTCAAGTTTAGAGAGGTAAATGCTGTTTTTTTTCCCTCAAATGTGCACATAAAACCAGCCACAGATAGTGATCCGGGTGGTCTGATAGAATTTGCTGATACCTCTGCCCAGTCTCAAGCACTGCACACAGCTCTATGTGCAGTTGCAGCCCACAAAGACTATTTTCTTTCTAGGAAAAAAAACCCATGCAATTGCAAAATTTTGGGGCCTGCCCATCTTGGAAGATGGGAATGGATGGTTTCCGTGATAGGGCAGAGTTGAGATATCCTTCTCACCAGTCATTCATTCCCAATTTCTGGGTGGGTGAAGTAGTTTTCTGGACTCTGGGATAAGTCCCATGAGACACATTGCACTGGAAGAGTACTGTCAGCACCATCATATCGCAACCTTGGAGAACAAGTCTCTCTCATTTTTGGATTAAGCAGACAGCAAGAAAGAGAGAAGACGAAGCAGTACAAGTTCATGTAACATTTCTCCTTTTCATATGTGCATAAACAAAACCAACACATGGCAAGAGCCATATGCATTCTCCTGAATGGGACGTTAAGAGATGACAGCCTATCAAAGACAGACAAACTGTCTTATTTATGGGTCAAAAGTTCTCTTGTAAATTGTGTCAGCCGCTGTGCTAAACCATGGATTTGCTCTCTTTCGTAGACTTATGCCCTGGCTGTATTGGTTGGAGAGGTATGAAGAGTCTTACCATAAGCTTACAAAAATGACTAAGCATATTTGTGGTTTTGTTCAGAGGGGAATTGCTGAAAAAAAAGCGAACTGTGTGTTTAACACGTGGACACCTCTCCAAGCTGACTTCCTGACATTATCTTACCTGCTCTATGCTGCCGTATAGCACAGCTTGTTGCCTTTCAAAGGTGGAATCACTTTGACTTCTGCTGTACCTGTCGCTGGACTTACTTGATGGCTTCAGATACATAAGTCACTATAAAAGTCATTTCAAAGAGCAAACCTTAGCCCATAAACCCTATTTCTTAAGATCCTTGGCCTTGCCCATCTGATCCCTGAGAACTTCAGCATGTTGCTCTGCTCAGAATCTGTTTCACCCCATTCACTTAATTTGCCTGGTGTTCACTGCTTAGTGTCTAAGCAGACAAAATAGGTACTACATCCATGTGCGTCCAGCTTAGATGGACAATTTTATTTCCTAAATGCTCGACAAATGGTTAAAGGGGATAGCCTAAAGTCTGACTATGTTAAGCAGAGGAATGCAAGAGAAACACTACTTAGTTTGTTATTCATTCCAGAAAGAGAAAAGAGTTAATTTCATGCAATAATTCATTTGGATCTAGTTAACATGTCCCTGTATGAATCATTGCACTGCTCTATTAAACAGCTGCTTCAGAGGTGACTGAGTTGCACTGATGGATGACTTGATATTTTAATATATTGGGTAAAAAAGCTTTCCATTTCTTTTAGCGTGAAAGATGAGATAGTAAAGTGCGATATACTTCTCTGCTGTTTTACTCGGGAAACTGGTTCAACAATGAGGATGTAGGTGAATAAAATATTTCTAATGTCGTTTGAGAACATGTCTCCAATTGATTTAAAAAACCTCTCTAGGGGTAGTTTCTTAAATTAAACTTAATGATAGCATGCATCAGTTAAGATCTATTAGATACAGGAGACATGATAACATTTATTAAAATGATGGGTTTCATGCTTGCACTGTTTATAAAGTTTAAACATAATTTTTCCAATTAACCTGCCCCCCTTCTTAGCAACGCAGAAGCATTTAATAACAAAGATAATGAGGTGTTCCTTTGAAGTAGTCACAGGAATGTTCACATCAGTTATTTTGACATGTAAATAGCGCCTCCTGTTCTTCTTCATTCCCTGTGTGACCTGTAGCCGTGCTGTCCAGAGCTGTGGAGTTGTCATACTCACTGATCGAACCCCAGTGGGTGGAAGAGCCATGAGAAGAGACATGAAAAGATTTCAAACAGTGTTCTTGCCTCCTCTTTTGCTGGGAAAACTCTACCACTCCTTCGTATAACCAGCATTATGCTGGCAAAGGATTTAATATGTTAAAGGAGTGTAAACTGCTCATGGCAGGGCCTTGCCTTTACCATAGATTGCTCAAAGAGTGTTTGGTATAATAGATCCCAACTTGGTTTGGGCTTCAGGATCTGCCAAAGAACTAAACCCAACGTGAGCTGTGATCCTTGGCACTTCTGGCTAAGGAGCCTTTGGCACTTCCAATGAGCAGGGTGAGAAATTAAGTGCCAGAACCCTGACCAAATTACAGCTGCTCATATAAACATCTCTCCACTCTCTGTGAGGTAGGAGAGTTGCCATTTTTATCACTGCCTTGGCTTCTGCATTTCCTAGCCAAGCCTTTAAGAAAAATCCCCCTGGGCTCTCATATCAGCTGTTCAGTAGCAAAAAAAAAGAGCTAGTTTGCAAGGGAAAAAAAAAAATTTAAAAAAAAAAGATGGAAGGCTTGAAAACCTTTTTAGAGCATAAAACAACTTCTCATTCACTAGTTTTCAACCACTGAGGCACAGCAGTGAGAAAGAGTGCATAGGGAAAGCACTGTTCACATACCACTATGTGTTAGTAGATATATATATATATATGCTCTCAATATATAGAATCAGAATAAAAGCTAACATGAGCTCTAAACCATTAAGTTGGTGGTAGAATAAGGGGTAGGTTTGAGGAGAGATGCAGGAGAAAGAAAACACAGAAGGGGGTAGCAAAGATGATGAGAGGAAGCTTGAAAATGCAGAAAGCAAGCTGTAAGGTCTGGAGAAATGGGCAAACAAGAAGCTGACAACTGGGGAGCTTAGGATGAGGAGAAAACAGCTAGGAAAGTGTACCAGGCAGGAAAAGTAGCAGCAGTGTTAATGTATTGAGGCAGGGACATGGGGTTATAAAGATGGGGAAAGGTGGGAGCAGATGGGGTTGGGGAACGTAAGGGGAGGGATGTGGGTGTGGAGGAAACAGTAAGATCTGGGGAAGAGGAGTAGTGCATGAAAAACGAGGAAGAAGAAGCTATAGAGATAGCAGCAATGAGGCTTCCCTTGGGAAAGGTGGAACTCCTCATGCTGACTGATCACGGTTTCTTCTGTCTTCTTCTCTAAAAGATACAATTTAGGCCACAACTGGGTAGCAGTTACAGAGAAGACAGACTTTAGGATTATCTGGTGTATCATAATAATAATCTTTGCAGAATGATAACTGTCTTTTCAAGCAAGGCAATATCTAAAGAACTTCTTATCTAAATCAAACATGGTGGTAGGGATGGCAATGAACTAGGAAAAATCACAGAGGGAACCAAGACTGCAGTACCTAAAATCAAATCCAACTGCAGTTGGGCTAGATGATCATCATAAGTCTCTTCCAACCTAACTAAATTATTCTATTCTATTCTATTCTATTCTATTCTATTCTATTCTATTCTATTCTATTCTATTCTATTCTATTCTATTCTATGATTACGTTATTAATCATACTGTATGCTTCTCTTTAAAAATAAATAGAGATGCTTTCTTTTGTTTAAAATAAATAAGCACAGGGAAAAAAAAGCAGGAAGATTGTGCCCAAGGAGGGCAAAGACGGAGGATTGTTCAAAGCACGCAATATCAGAAGTGTGAATGTGCTGATGAGAGGAAAACAAAAGGGTAGCAATAGCATGAAACTGGCAATAGAGAAAAAAAAATTAAAGGGTTTAAGAAGGGGTGGATTGTTCAGCAAGACTTTTAACATGTTTTAAGAAGGACAAGGCTTCATCATATATCTACACAGAGCACCGTGCCTCGCATAGGTCACTCATACTCACCCAAGTTAAAAAATTGAAGATTGGAAGAGACAGAAAGGAAGCCACCATAGCTAATAAGAAGAATGGAAACTCTGACATGTACAAACAGACAAGAAAAGCAGGATTGTTTTAGTTTTACATAGAAGGTTTCGAAGAAATAGGTTTACAGACGACAGAGGAGAATAAGCAAACGGAAGGGAGAAAAGCTTTTTAAACAAATGGGCAAAGCTGGCAAAGGAACAACTGCTTACAAACAAGTAAACAATAACTTTAGGCTGGAAATTAGGTTTCCAACCACCACAGAAATAAAACCCTGGAACTGCATTTCAGTAAGACCACTAGGACACAACTAATATAGCTAGTTTAAAGATAGGACTTGATAGAAGTTATAAAAGGCACCAGATGATATGCTTGTCTAAGTTAAAGGGTAACCTAGACTCAGTGATACAAGCAATCCACTCCAACCCTATATTCTTTTTATTTACACTTTTTCTGTCCTGACAGACAAAATAACAGCCTGTGAATACATATAATATCATCAAAAGGAACTGAATGCGTAAGTCAAAGTTGCCCTGAGGTGTTTTTAACTTGAGCAACTAACTTTTGAAGGGCCCAGCTCCTCTCTTGTGGTTGTGGAATTCTTGCTGACATCCTTAGGAGGCCCATGTGTGGACAGATTGCTGCATATGAAGTGGAAATTTGCAGAATGGATCAGAGACGAGAATATAGCCCTCAGCAAATCTCTTTGCATCTTGCTGACCTTGGCAAATGTACAGTTATTTTTCCCATGTAAAATCAGATGCTTTTTAACCATCTTCTCCAGTAAATAAAGCACAAAGATGGGAACGTGCACTCAGAGACTTTCAATCTCCTCATTGCTTGCACGTATTCACAGAAATTTTTCATTTTACACTGCAAAGAAAACAAAAAATTAGATTCTATACTTGGCTCCAGGTGGCCTTGGGTGAGATATTTTGTGATGTAAATACTAGAAAGGACAACCAGGGTCAGTGCTCTGCTAGCTCTGCTGCTCATCAGCAGGGAAGAACTGGTGGTGTGTATGGCCACAGATGGTAGTTTGGACAGTAGTGGTGCAACATTGATACTGCAGGATCTGGAGGAAGTTTTGAGAAAGTGGTTGCAAAGCCAGAACTGTGGACTTCTGGAGCACAGGCTAGGTCGGTGGAAACTGTTATGCAGACTCCCATGAAAGTGACCAGAAAAGAGGGAGATGCTGTGGAAAACTGACATATTTTTATGAAAGAAAACTTACTGAAGAGCTCTGGAATAAATGCTTTGCTTGTACAGAAAGAACAAAAATTTCAAGCAAGTCTGCTTGGCTAATCAAGGAACTTCCTGATGAACCAAAATGTTGAAAGGCACTATACGTAAAGTCAAAATACGGAAGAGAAACAAAGGAGGAGCATAAAAGCTCTCCTTGGGCTCTTCAGAATGAAAGGAAAAGACAAAATCCCATCTGCCACTAAGTCAGAGGATAATAATAGCAAGAAGGGAACACACAGATGTGTCAGTAACAGAAGGAAGGTCGAGGAAGATGCAAGTCCACTGCAGGAGACAGTCAGTTTTTACAAAGACTGCTCCAGACCTCTGTGTGTATTGACACAGCTTGGTAGGGAGAGGGGCAGCCAAGACTGAGGAAGGAACAGAAGAAGCTATCAACCTCAGCGCTATCAAGTCCACTGAATCAGGTAAGAAACACTTGAGAATACTAAAAGTGTTAGCTGATGTAGCTGGGTGAGGTCTCTGTCTATCATTTATGGAAAATTGTGGCTATCAAGACAGGTTGTTCATGACTGAAAAAAAGGCTACTGTTTTTCCCATCTTTAAGAAAGGAATGAAGGACAAAGGCCAGCCAGGCCTACAGTTTCTAGAAAGGTCATGTAGCATTTCCAAATACTTTCCAAAAACATAAAGGACAAGAAGGTATTCAGAACAGTCAATAGGGATTTACCAGGGGCAAATAATATTTGAACACTTTGTTTACCTTATTTAATGAAATGACAGGTTATACAGAGTAAGCAAGAACAGTGGATATAACTTATTCTAGTAAGGCTTTTTCTCCCACAGCATCCTCATTGGGAAACTGAGGAAACAGGCTGAACAAACAGACCGTTGAATGGATTGAAATATGACTGAAACAGCAGGCTCAAAGGGTTAGTTATAAATATCTTAACACACGAGTGTACGCTTACATGAAGTGGACTGATCCGAGTTTAGATACTAGGACTTATATTGCTCAGTATCTTCATCAATGACTTGGACAAAGTGTAGCCTCCACCTGAGACAAATTTTGCACCCTCAACAAATTTGCGGATGCTATTAAGCTAGAGGGAGTGGTTGACAGAGCTAATGACAGCACTTCAATCCAGTGGAAACATGAAAAATTTAAGGACTGAGACAAAAGAAACTTTGTGAACTTCGACAAGGAGAAGTGCAAAGTGATGCACCTGGGGTTGAATAAGCCCATAGGAACTGACTGGTTGAGTAGAATCTCCAATTAAAATGATGTGAAGACCACAGCAGTCACCAGGTTACGTGTGAGCTGGCAGTGTCCTGTCATCCTGAATACAGGAGAGCATATACTGGTGTCTACACCACAGAGGAGTGTATTCAGCACAATAGTGTACCCAGAAGACCTGAGGGAACTTATTCCCTTCTGCTTAGAGCTGCTGAAGCCACACCTGGAATTATGTTTCCAATTTAGGACCCCAGTTCAAGAGGGAGACAGAGAAACTGTAGAGGGTCCAACAGGCAGCTGCTAAATCATAAAGATTTTAGAGCAAGTGACCTACAAGGTGACTTTGCAGAAGCAGGTCTTGCGTAGTATGGTAAAAAGAAGTCTAAGAGGTAATTTAGTAACAGTTCATAGGGACTAGACATGTAGCTACAAACACAACAGACCAAAACATTTCTCAGTTGTCTGTAGATAAAACAGTCACAGCCATGGTTGCAGCTTGGAAGCTTCAGACTGGATGTCAGGAAGATGTTTTCACTAGGAGGTTGGGCAGCACCAGAATTGGTCATAGAAGCTCCATCCTTTGACAATGTCAAGGCTTGGTTACACAAAACCTTGGCTTAACCTGGTCTAGTGTTTGTGATAGTCTGCTTCAGGTGGGAGGTTGGACATCCAGACATCCCTTCCAATCATCTTCTATGACTCTAGGATCCCTCTGTGTCACAACTTCCATTTCTCTAAAATGGTGATAAAGATGCTGACCTTCTCTGAAAATAGTTCAATAGCTACTAATGGGAACAGACAAGTAAGTGGAATACATTAATATTAAAATAACCATCTACATGTGTCACTATAGATAAACTCAATGCCACCTTTTAATTTAATATATAGCAGTATTTTTTTCACTATTAACCATATTTTTAATGAGAATGTTTCTGGCTGAAACTTGGAAATTTGAATTTTGAGGCTAGGAAACACAATAATTTGGCAATTTTGGCAATTTCAACCCCAACAAATTTTAAACACAAATTTTTTTCCAAAAATCCCAAATAAGAGCAATTTAAAGAAGTCATTCCTAGATTTCGACTACAGTCAGTAAAGACAGAGATTCTGCTGGGGTGTGATTCATCTGACCTAATTTAGGCATCTACTGTAAGCTTAGATTAATTGCTTCTACTAGTGCCAATTGCTTTACAATGACTATAAAAGGTGTCAAGGGTGACCAACTTCTGTACGGAAGTCTGCATTTAGCTGCATCCACCTTACACAAACAGAAATGTTCTAGCTCATTAATTATATATTTGCAATTAGGCTACCACATACAGCGAGGTATTGTTGAGTTTTATGGGATATTATTCCAGACTTTTGCATTGTGACCCTCTGAAAACTGGACATTGTGCTGGTCGAAAAGCATTAAAGAGTGCAACCATCAAGATTTGGGGATGCCTCACAGTCATCATCATCCACCATCCACATCACATATTAAAGGCAAACAGGAATACTAAGACAGCCATGCTGACCTTACTTTGAGCAAAGGATTGGATCAGATGACTTCCAGAGCTCCCTTCCAATCTGGATTAATCATTATTCCATTATTCTGTGATTAGCTTTCATCAATTTATTTTGGTTTGTTTGGGGGTTTATACTTTAATATTCCACAATATCTCAACGCAGCGACTTCTGCATTGTAATTAGTTGTTATGAAAAACAAACAGAAGCCACAAACCAAACAAAAAGGAGAAGTGCAACCCTCTATTTTAAATCTGCTGTCTGATCATTTCATTGGACCTCTGCTCTCTGAGCCCTCTACTGCACGGTGCCAAAACCAAGGTAGGTTGTACAGTACACAATAATGTCACTGGTATTAACTGTTACAAGGAAAGTTAATTTTGAGCAGCTTTCTTAACCAAGAAACAAATTTAGATTTTGTAATTTTTCTTGCACTGCATTCACAGAAAAGGACAAAATTACAACAATTGCAAGAACAATTGCAACAAAATAAGAAAAAAAACAATTCCTAAAAACTGGTTTGGATCAGCCAGGGTAGTTTACTTCAGTTTCACATTTTTTTATAATATACACCACTGTATGAATGGATATTTGCAAATGAAACCTGGAACTCTGCTTTAAAGCATTTTGAAACAGGAGGAAAAGGCAATTAGAAAACTGGAATCAATGATTTTTGGGAACAGAAACTTTGTTGAAAGCAAAATGTTCTTATATTGAGGAATTTGTAGTATATAATGTGAAAAAAAATACCCAGAAATTGCCATTTGGCCCTAGCTGTTAAGTATAAAAAATCCAGCAGATTTAATTAACAGATTGCTTCCTGCTAAAGTCTTCGTGAAGTTTAGATTCATTCAGATGTGCAGAAAATCCATTTAAAAAAAATACCTAAAGAAAAAAAATATAATTGTCTTATGCAACCAAAACTGGAGGAAACAAATCCCTAATGAAGCTCTTATTACGCTGAGAAAAGTCTTCTGGAGAAGCAGAGAGTGGCTGAGCAGGGAGCTGTGCAAGCAGCCAGCTACTGAGAAACCAAATTAGCACTAATTATATTACAGCTTGCTGTGGCGCGATCAGTGTGACTTCACCAAAGGATGGAGGCAGCGATGTCACTAGGTGGCACAGTTCTGACACATTTACAGATCATTACCCAGCGCTAATGTCACCTCGCAGGGTGCGAGGCTGGGGGAACAAGGGGGTCTCTGAACATCACTCAGCTGTGTGTGATCTGTGAGTGGAAACTGCTTATCGGCTCCCGACGGGTACGAGATCCAAGCTGAGCTCTGTCAGCCGGGCTTGAAATTAACAGCAAGAAGTTGAGCGTTTTGCAGAAGCGGTGTTTAAATCTAAACGCGGCTCAGAGATAAAGGAGGAAAAGGGTTATAGGATTCAATAAGCACTTGCTGATTTTGAGTTTTCAGTGATCGGCTTCGGTGAGGTGGCCTGTTGGACCATCAGGGCTCAGAAATGTTAATTTCTTTAGGCAGCAGTAACCAGCAAAAGGATGCACCTCTTCCGTCCATCTTTGACTTACAAACCTATTTGACAAAGTAAATCTTTGCATCTCAATAATCATAGAATCATAGAATCATAGAATCCTAGGGTTGGAAGGGACCTTAGTAGATCATCTAGTCCAACCCCCCTGACAGAGCAGGGCCACCTTAGAGCAGGTTACACAGGAACGCGTCCAGGCGGGTTTTGAATGTCTCCAGAGACGGAGACTCCACCACCTCCCTGGGCAGCTTGTTCCAGTGCTCTGCCACTCTCAAGGTAAAGAAGTTCCTCCTCATGTTTAGGTGGAACTTCCTATGCTCAAGTTTGTGCCCGTTACCCCTTGTCCTATCACTGGGCACCACTGAAAAGAGCCTGGCCCCATCCTCCTGACACCCACCCTTCAAGTATTTATAAGTGTTAATTAGGTCCCCCCTCAGACGCCTCTTTTCCAAGCTAAAGAGACCTAATTCCCTTAATCTATCTTCATAGGAGAGGTGCTCCAGTCCCTTAATCATCTTAGTAGCCCTATGCTGCACCCTCTCCAGCAATTCCTTGTCCCTCTTGAGC
>VXBO01012664.1:9057-28468 GCA_013400135.1 Rhinoptilus africanus
AATAACTTCCTGTTCCTCAACGTGTTTGGAGATGACATCCAGAATGAGTCGCTCCATTACCTTCCCAGGGACAGAGGTGAGACTAACCGGTCTGTAGTTCCCTGGGTCCTCCTTCTTGCCTGTTTTGAAGATTGGAGTGATGTCCGCCTTCCTCCAGTCCTCGGGCACCTCTCCTGTTCCCCAGGACCTTTCAAGGACGATGGAGAGTGCTCTAGCAATAACATCTGCCAGCTCTATCAGCACTCACGGGTGCATCCCATCAGGGCCCATGGACTTATGAGTGTCCAGCTTGGCCAAGTGGTCTCTGACCGGGTCCTCATCAACTGAGGGAAAATCTTCCTCTCTCCAGACCTTCCCCCTTGCCTCCAGGGTATGAGATTCGTGAGGGACAGCTTTAGCAGTGAAGACCGAAGAAAAGAAGGCATTCAGTAGCTCTGCCTTCCCTGTGTCTTCCACCACTAGGGCACCCGTCTCATTCATCAGTGGGCCTACATTTTCCTTATTCTTCCTTTTTCTACTGATATACTGAAAGAATCTCATCTTACTGTCTTTAACTGCAGTAGCCAAGCTGAGTTCTGACTGAGCTTTGGCCCTTCTGATTTTCCCCCTACAGAGCTTCGTTATATCTTGATAATCCTCATGACTTGCCAACCCCCTTTTCCAGAGAATGTAACCCTTCCTTTTTTTCTGAGGTCCAGCCAAAGCTCTCTATTTAGCCAGGCTGGTCTTCTTCCCCGTTTTGGCAGCAGGCAGCCTGCGAAAGGGTCAAGGTTGGAACAATAACGGCAATCACAGGGTCTCAGCTCGTCCCTCCCAGCCCCGTCCAAGACCCCCAGCCCTGGAGGGAAGGAAGGGCCAGGAGAGTCGTGCCATCAGCTGCGTTGCCCCAGGCTGGGCCAGGGGAGATCCCTCCTGGGGATGACCATGGAAAAATAATGCCCACACAGTCTGGTGCAGACATCTGGGACCACGAAGATCAACTCGCAGGACCTTTTGAGCTGTGGTCAGCGGGGAGCTCTTTGCACAGCACACTCATTATTTGTTTATTATTGGGAGCCACATATTAAAAACACTGAGACATTCAGAGAGAGGCTACAGACAGGGAGATGAAGAATTGAAGCAATGGAAGGAGAAAGCCAGGGCAAATGTCCACTTCCTTTGCACTAACAGTCCCCTTCCAGAGCCCCAAAAATGAATGGCCAGTGTGCAGCTAAGTGTCCCCAGCAGTCAATAAAACCATCACCCGGACCTCCCCCAGGGGAGACCTGCACAGCCCCATCAGCACGCTCACAACCCTGGTTACTTACCTGGTGTTTCTGAAGTAGGAGGCAGATGATAAATAGAGATTACCCCTGGCTAAAGATACCACTTGTAATTAGCAATTTCCTGCTGCACTAACTGATGGTTAAGCATTTACCCCAAGCAATTAGAAAGGGAAAGAAAACCAAGCCCCCAATCCTAGGGGTCCATAATTTGGCAGGGAATGGAACTGCCAAGAATGACCCAAGTTTCATTCAACCAATATCACACCAAAGCAGCTACAAAATATGGAAAAATCTCATTTTCCACCAGGACATGGTCTCAAGCATCTTCACCGTGACCCCCCTCCTTCCCTGCAGCCAGGGACATTTGTCCACCAGGACCCACAAACATCCCAGCACCCAGGCAGCATGCCAAGTTCACAGCTCCTGGGAGATTGCTGGTGTCACGGCCACACAACTTCAAGGGCTAACACACCTGCAAGAGGAGGATGATGCAGTCCTTTTGGAGCTGGAATTCAAGCACCCTGATTTACCTGAAGGATGAAAATCCTTGAAGGAATTCAGCTATAGGGTCTGCTCTTACCAGGCAGGGGTCACAGAATCATGGAATCGCAGAATCCCAGACTGGCTGGGGTTGGCAGGGCCCTCTGGAGATGATCCTGTCCCACCCCCGGCCAGAGCAGGGTCCCCCAGAGCAGGGGGCACAGGAACGCCTCCAGGCGGGTTTGGGATGTCTCCAGAGACGGAGACTCCCCCACCTCCCTGGGCAGCCTGGGCCAGGGCTCTGCCACCCTCACGGGAAAGAAGTTCCTCCTCAGGTTTAGGTGGAACTTCCCATGGTCCAGTTTGTGCCCGTTCCCCCTTGTCCTGTCCCTGGGCACCGCTGAGAAGAGCCTGGCCCCATCCTCCTGACACCCCCCTGTCAGTATTTATCAGCGTTGATAAGGTCCCCCCTCAGCCGTCTCTTTTCCAGACTGAAGAGACCCAAATCCCTCAGCCTCTCTCCATCCCAGAGGTGTTCCAGCCCCTCAGCATCTCGGTGGCCCTTTGCTGTCCCCTCTCCAGCAGTTCCCTGTCCTTCTGGAACCGGGGAGCCCAGCACTGGACACAGCGCTGCTGCAGGTCACGGATGTCAGTAATGACGTGGGGGTCCCCAGTCTATGGAGAGAGGCACGACCCTCTGCTCACAGGACTGGCACCTTAGGGAGCCAAAGACTTGCTGCGCTATCAAGGCTTGTCAGAGCGAAGGCACCTCCCCACGAAAACCCGCTCTGTCTGAAATGAAGAGCTGCTTGTTTCCACTCTCACAGACGGCTCCTTCCCTGCAACTGCACATGCTGTACAGGCAGCCCAGGCATCAGAAGGGCAGCAGTAATAAAGATTTCCTGGGCTGAATTAGCATTTTTGCCTGAGGCTTGAATAGGGAGTGTTATTTTCCTTATTCGCCTAATATCAAAAGCTAAAACCCATTTCAACTTCATGGTGTCTTAGGAATTTTCCTCACCTCCATAGGCTGCAAGCCTGCACCAAAGGAAACACGGCATCTACTCAGAGACACTTAAGAAATCCCCTGTGATTTAGGGTTTATTTTAAGTCACCGTATCAAAAAGACACTGCCTAACAGTGCTCAAAGCATCTCTGAGGCTGCACAGGGAAGACCTTGCACTGAACAGCGCGGACCCACGTGAAGTGTGTGCAGAGAGAAATAAACAAATCCCAAACCCAGCTAATTATTGATGGGTTTGCATCTCATTAAGGCATAAGTGATTTGCTTGCATTATTATTCTGCTGACTCCCAAGCTCAGCCGTGAATTCTTTCAGTCCGCGTGAAAACACGCCTCCCTCCACCCCGCACGCCTGGTACCCGGGACCTGCTTCGGAAACGAACACTGAGCCATTGACCGCGTTATCTGAAGGGTCTTTGTCCCCTCACAAGGACACCGCTGAGACACAGACCCACTTCTCAGCCCTCCCAGCAGCTGAGTAAGAGGCACTTGCTCCAGCACAACATTTGGCAAAACACAGGGAGGCCAAGAGGGTAGTCAGTACAATGTGACTTGTTCAGAGAGTGGCCAGTCCAGCGCTGGCAGCCTGGGGCTCACCGGGGAGAGCAGCAAGAGGAATTGCTGTTCTGTCGTGCTTTTCACGCCTCGGTGTCTCAGCGAGATTCACAAAGGAGATGCCAGCCAAGACTCGCCTCTGGGAAAGGATGAAGTCACCAGTGAGCTGTCTGCAGCTTTGCTGCACAGCGGCGAGAGCTCCCTGAAACCACAGCTCCTGAATTTCACGGAAGGAGGCAGGAAACGGACAGAACCAAGGGATGCCAGTGGCCAGGAGGCCATTTACCCTCTCCCCTGGGCAGCATCCTGAGTTGCTGGACTTCATGTCATCTCGGAGTAAAGCCTCGCGTGGGGACCTCTCCCTGGGTGCCACCTACTCCCCCAGCACGTGGCAGGCAGGGACCGCTGGGGGGGCAGCCAGCCGTGCTCCCCGGCAGGTCCCTGGACCTAACGCAGAGCGTGGCCAGGCAGCTCCGCAGGCAGACACTGCTCAGGGCCCGGCTCTCCAGTCCACTGGCATTCTGCCATCTCATTTTTTTCATTCCCGGCCTTGAAATTCAGTGCCACAGCTCATTATCCTTGTTGTCAAGCTACAGAGAACCGACTGCCGTCTTTCTTACTGTGCAGATGCTGAACTGAGGGGACAGCCAAAAAACCCGAGCTCTCTGCTTGCATGGAAACAGGCACCAGGGGCCAGTTCTCCACTGCCCCAAGCGATCCACAGCACACTCACCGGTGGATATGCTAACCAGAGATGCACGCCACCTTCCAAGGTCTTCAGGAAAAACAGAATAAACTCCCAACATTTCTCTCTGTCCCCACATTTGTATGTGCATACACACAAGCGCCCCGCACATGCTGCAGGCTACCATTCACGGGGCTCCTTTCAAATGGAAATATCTCGCTTTCTGCTGCTGGCAGTGGCAGACCAGTCTCATCCGAGCACACAACCTCCAGCCAAGGCTTGGCCACAGGGCCAGAGCTGTGATGACAGGCGCAGGGATCCAGGATCCCAGGGCGACTGCGGCAGGGGACCCGTCTCCAGCTGGCAGGCAGGCCAGGCACTCACCTTCTTGAGCACACTGTCCAGCGTCTCCGGGCGGCTAATGTCAAAGCAGATGAGCACAGCATCCGAGTCTGGGTAGGCCAAGGGACGGACGTTATCGTAATACGCTGAGCCTGCAGAGAGGAGCGGGAGGAGAGCGGTGAGCAGAAAGTCCCATCCCACTGACCACTCGTGACCCAAAGGTAGGAGCCCCATCCCTCTCCGCCAGGCAAAGATCTTTAATTACAGTAAGAACTGGAGACATTGCCACAGGATGCAATGCTCTGTGGGAAATAAAGGATGTTGACCCAAGCTTTTGACCAGTGACCAGACACCATTAAGGTTCAGCAGAGTTCGGTTTGCAGAGGATTTGGTCCCTTTGTTTAGGCAAGAAGTCAGAGGTTTGATCCTTGTGCTCTTACATTTATCCCTTTGCCAGGATATAAATGGCGAGTTTTGCATTCCTCTCCCTCCCTAGGAAACATCTGGCAATCCGAGGTTGGCGCTGTGCGGCCAGGGCACGCGGGCTCACCGCAGAAAAGGGACCTTGGCAGAGCTACGACACCGAAGAGCAGCACCCGCCTCTCCCCGCCACTTGCATCTGTACCCAGTACTCGTCATGCTGTTGCCGTACCTCCGACAGGGGAAAGGTGTGGCTGAGAGGAGACAGGGAATGCTGCTGCTATTTTTTATCCTCTCGTGCTGTCTTTATACGGGAGAGCTTGCTCACATGGATTGTGAGAATTTAAGGCAAGTAAATAGAAAAAAAAAAAAAAAGAGTTGCCTTTTGCTGTACATTTGTGCTGGAAAAAGTCATCCAGATTCTTTTTGGTGCATAAGAGATGTGACAGGATTTGGTGAGTGAGCTGGAAATCGGAAGGGATGATTCTGTATGCTGCAGGATTTCTCAGTGAGCAGGCAGAGAGCCCAGCCTGGATCCTGCACAGCTTCTGCGGCACACTTGCAGGCATACACCCCCCCCAACACACACACCCCCCTTCGATGCAAATTTCAGGCATTAAAGTCATTGTCCCATAATGGTATTTTTTGAAGTGCATTCCGTGCGCGACTGTAGATGCCTCAGTAAACAGTAATGGAGCAATCAGCTCATTGCTACTTAAAAACACTGTTTCAGCTTTATATTTGGCTTTTCAATGGCTTAAACTTCCTGGAGGGATGAGAAGCAGATGATTATTTATGAAAAGGGGAAGCGGAGACACCAGAGTCCTTGTTGAATCTGCCTCCTCTGAAGGAAGGATCGCCCACCCCGAGGCCGAGGGAACCGGACGCGCATCCTGCCCCGGCCCCTCGGGATGCCCAGACCCGGCACTTTTCCACCCCAGGAGGAGGGTGGAGCACCCATCCCCGGTGTCAGGTGGCTCCTTGATGAAGTTCAGCACCTGATGAATTATGGATGATGGTGGCTTATGTTTCCGGGAGGATGGGAATCTGCCTGGGATAAGCATGAGAGGAGAATAGGCTGATTCTCCACAGGGGCTCCAACTCTGGCTCTTGCCTGCAGTGTGGCTCTCAACCGATGCACAGCAGAGAGCGGGGCACAGCCCTTCATCACGGCTCTGCACACCAGGCGCTTTGCAAACACCCTGGAGCCCTCTGCTAGACTCACCCAGGAGAGCAGACCTGGCCGTGGCCACTCCATCCTGCGCCCAGAGCCCACACGGGCAGGCTGAGGGGTTGCATTGAATCCCAAACCCTGCCCAGCTCTGCAGCCTGGCCATGCGCTCTCCCTCGACACCAGCCAACAGCGAACTTCCAAGGGCAGCCACCACTGGGACCTCCACGGCACAGAGCCCGGGCACGCACAGCCAGCTCAGCCCTAGCCGCGCACCGCTCTCGTGGCGGGGTTATGAATCACCCACAGGGATTCTAAATCATCTACAAAATCACCAACAGGCACCTTCAGCTCCCCCAAGGCAGCCACGCTGCCACCAGCCTGCAGGAGCAAAGGCACCCCCTGCTCCCATCAGGGAGAGAAGCTGCAGCCTGTGTCTCTGTCCCTGCAAAGTCAACGGGAAGAGAAGCAGTTGGGATCCAGCACAGAAAAAAAACCCCGGATCCTGATCTCTGCAGAGCCCAGCCCTCTTCCCAGAGGAAAAGTCATGTTCCGGGCATGGAAAGGAGCCAGCCCCTGCGGTGCCTTGGCCAGCACCAAGCTGGGGCACCGGGCACAGAGAGCCAGGGCAACGCTGCGTCCCAGGCGTGGGGATTTCTGACCTCGCTTCAGGCTGAAGCTGCTTCAGTCCACGACTGGCAGAGCTGGCACCAGAGAACGCTCCCTCCCGTGCTCCTGCAGCACAGCAAGGTCACCCAGCTCCCAGTGAGGACACTTTTGAAGGCAGCACCAAAGCTCATAGAATCACAGAGTCATAGGGTTCAAAGGGACTTCTGGAGATGATCCCGTCCCACCCCCGGCCAGAGCAGGGTCCCCCAGAGCAGGGGGCACAGGAACGCCTCCAGGCGGGTTTGGGATGTCTCCAGAGACGGAGACTCCCCCCCCTCTCTGGGCAGCCTGGGCCAGGGCTCTGCCACCCTCACGGGAAAGAAGTTCCTCCTCAGGTTTAGGTGGAGCTTCCCATGGTCCAGTTTGTGCCCGTTCCCCCTTGTCCTGTCCCTGGCACCACTGAGAAGAGCCTGGCCCCATCCTCCTGACACCCCCCTGTCAGTATTTATCAGCGTTGATAAGGTCCCCCCTCAGTCGCCTCTTTTCCAGACTGAAGAGNCAGCAAACGTGCTGAGGGTGCGCTCAGTAGTGCTGAGCTCCTCGTCGGGCCAAGTTTGCAGTCTCCTGCCTGGTGTGGGTTTAAGGGATGGGATGTGAGATACAGCACTGCTCCGAATGCTTGGATTTGCTGGGTCCTTTATCAGAACCATGCCCTCTCCCCCACGCACGCAGGGGCATCTGCCTCCAGACTGGGCTGCCCAGCACGCACTGGAGGAAAGCGTTCCCACACACATCCTTTCCCTGAAGCTCCTTAGTTTTACATAAACACTGCAGATAAATCTGCCCCCTCCCAGCCCAGGAATGCTGCTTTTGTAGAGGTGGTTCTGGCTCCATTCAGCACAGACTTTGCCACACCAAACTGCACCACAGCAACCCACTGCTCTCCTCAGCAGCCAGCCAGCTCCGCGGCCACCGACACACAGCAGAGCAAGCCCCTCCGCCACCCCGCAGGACCACCACCATCCCCACCCCGGAGCCAGCAATCAAGCTCTCCCCCCCTGGGACCACGGGAGGAAAGACCCCTGTGCTGGTGAGAGGAGCTGATGGAAGGGATGCTCCAGGTCAAGAACCTCATTTTCTTCATGAGATCGTGATCACGTCCATTTACTTCCTGCTCCAACTCCGAAGCGCAGGAGCAGCCCCTGGCCCCTTGGCTGGTAGTTCAACTCACCATCTGCTCCGGCAGCGGTAACAGCCAGCGCTCCTGACCTCGGACCGATGGTCAGAGCTCCCAGCGGGGCAGGAGAGCTGCTGTCCTCCAAACTTAGGTAATCTCCAGCTTTCTTTGGACACGTCTCTACCGAGTCAACAAATTCTTTCTCTTTGGGGGATTATTCTTCTAGTTTTGGCATCTATTACTTTTTCATTGAGCACGGCAATTAAAAAGCAAAACCCAAAACAGTCTCAGTTCCCTCAGCTCCAGGTCTTGAGCTTCATTGGTTCTAAGCACTCGACACCTTTCAGCTATTCCAGCAGGACACCCCAGAGACCCAGAGTCTGGCACTTCCGAACAAAGAAGCACCCAAGGTTGTGTGTCTGCAGATCCGTCCTTCCTTCGCCGCATGAGTCATTCTCCCACTTGGCACCCAAGTTTTCAAGAAACGGGACGTATGTGCATCTGTTCATGCTTACGCAGAGAAAACTGAAGCAAGCCAAAAACCAGCTTAAAAATAAAATCCATGTGGGTTGTTGTCTGAAATTCAGGGGCTGATACAGCCTCTTTCTTATCAGCTGGCAGCCCCTCAAAATGCCTGGCACTGTGACGCAGGGATGCAGCTCTCGGGCAGGGGACTGAAATGTGCTGTTTCATCTATACCAGCACAGTGTTCATCTTCATTTGTTCCTTATTAGCTGTTCCGAGCGATAATGAGCCTCCTCACATGGGCACCCTCCATCCAACAATAGCACATTACAGACCGGGAAAGCAAAGAGGCACGCAGAGCCACGATCTGCTCTGCAAGGGGCTCCCGCAACCCCAGCCAGCTCTGGCTCAAAACAGAGAAGAGCGCTGCCAAGACCTGAATTTTCCAGCATCGCGCTTGTCTCGGAGGGCTCACTGTAAACCCTCCCCGTAGAGCCAGCAGCGCTGTGGCGCGCGCTGCTTTCAGCGGGGACAGCCAAGAACATCCTTCACAGAACGAAGCAGAAATTCATCCCAGCTTTCTGGAGTGCTGCATCGACAAGCCTGAATTGCTTCGAGTTACCTCCCTGCACAGCGGTGCCAGGTGAGCAGTGGTCTTTAGGGACTACAGAGGATGTTTTCTTTGCTTGACAAATCCCACCACCAGCTCAGACAAGCCTTTGTCCAGAGGATAAAGCTGTCAAAGGAGGACGAAGGTGCAGCTGTCTCAGTATCCTTTCCCCATGCATGGCAAGAAGCCTGTACCACCTCTCAGCCGGCATCAGACACGAGGAGACCGTCCCATCTGCTGCCAGGGGTCCACACCGCCAGCCACATGTCCCTCCAGCACTTCCCAACACAGGGGCTCACAGAATCCCAGACTGGCCGGGGTTGGCAGGGCCCTCTGGAGATGATTCCGTCCCACCCCCGGCCAGAGCAGGGTCCCCCAGAGCAGGGGGCACAGGAACGCCTCCAGGCGGGTTTGGGATGTCTCCGGAGACGGAGACTCCCCCACCTCCCTGGGCAGCCTGGGCCAGGGCTCTGCCACCCTCACGGGAAAGAAGTTCCTCCTCAGGTTTAGGTGGAACTTCCCATGCTCCAGTTTGTGCCCGTTCCCCCTTGTCCTGTCCCCGGGCACCACTGAGAAGAGCCTGGCCCCATCCTCCTGACACCCCCCTGTCAGTATTTATCAGCGTTGATAAGGTCCCCCCTCAGCCCTCTTTTTTGCGGACTGAAGAGACCAAATCCCTCAGCCTTTCTCCATCCCAGAGGTGTTCCAGCCCCTCAGCATCTTCGTAGCCCTAACCCTCTGCTGCTAACCCTCTGGAGCTGCCACGTACCAGCACACGCGCTCAGCATTTCCCGAGGTTAAGCAGAGCTTCTGGAGCTGAACACACAGCTCTGAGTGGCCTTTTGTTGCAGAGAGATTTATCCGAGTGACTGCTCCGCAGCAGCAGAGGCCCTGGGTTCAGGGGCCGTGGCGCTGAGCCCCCTCCCGCCAGCCGTGACTCCTCGGCGCAGCTGCCGCCGCTCTGCTGGGAAGCAGGATGCTCGTGATCCACCACCGCATGCTCTCCCCACCGCTCCAGAGCCGGGTAATATTACATGAGGTGCCAGTGAATGTGACGGCTTTCATGATCAGTTCTTCCTTTGCCGGGGCAGATGACGAAGGTGTTAATATATTTTATTTATATCACACCTTTAGGGCTAAGAACAAAGTCTCTGCCCAATTCACGGATGTGCTGGTCAGGGAAAAACCCACCCAGCTGCTCCTGGATGGGACCGTGGACGCTGGCAAAGCAGCGGCCGGGGAAGGGGCCAGCAGGAGCCCAGCAGCACTGGCCCAGCCCCACACAAGGGGCTCTCCCAGCCAGGCACCATTTGCATCAGAAAGGCCCCCAGACCCCTCACAGCCCCACTATTGTCCCCTCACAGGGCCCACCGAGGGGAAAGCACAAAAATGCTGGATGGAAATCCTGGCGGCGAATGAAAGGGCAGAAGTGGCAGCTCTCCCAGGCGCCCGGCGCAGAGGCCAGTCCCCATGGTGAGCCCGCAAAAATCTCGGCTGTTTTTTTTCTGAGACGTCCAAGACGCTCCAGAGCTGCCATTTCCTCTGCAGATGCAACAAGAGGGCACGGAGTCACCCCAAAAATATTTCTCACTGCTAGAAAAGGGGAAATCAGCCCAGAGAAACAATGGCAGAGTTTACAGCAGAGGGTAAGGAGGAATTCAACCTCGGGGAACACACAAGGCAGCAGTTAAAGAGCTCCAAAGGTCATGCCCGCTCCCTTTATCCTACTAGGGGCAGGCTAGGAAGGAAATTTTTCTTCTGTAGTCCTTTTCCTCAGTGCAGCAGCCGCACCACAGCCCAGTCAGCGCCGGTGGGCAAGGCAGGGACCCAGCCAGGAGCTCCCCAAGTGGGCACCTCTCAGGCTCAGGTCTCCTTTGCAAGGACAAAGCCGTGATGACAAAACACGTCCCCCACGTCCGCTGGCAGCTACTGTCCCCACGGCCGCCTCCACCCCATCTGCTCCCGCGACGCGGCCCCAGCAGCTCCCTGGGTGTCTGGGGGTGTCCCCTGTGTGCACGATCCCCCCCAGGCCGTCTCCCTGTGAGTCCCGCTGCAGCCGGGCACTGGGCATCCCAGAGCCCAGGGACAGGCATCCACAAGAGAGAGGCCGATGGCATCCAGGAGGAACCACAAGTGCGGTCAGCGCTGCAGAGACAGCTTCCCACCCTGCGGATTTACTGCGTCCAGTGCTGGGCTCCCCGGTTCCAGAAGGACAGGGAACCACTGGAGAGGGGACAGCAAAGGGCCACCGAGATGCTGAGGGGCTGGAACACCTCTGGGATGGAGAAAGGCTGAGGGATTTGGGNCCAACCCCGGCCACTTTGGGATTCTGTGATTCCATGATTCAGTGATTTTAGTTGCCTTTACAAAGGCATAAGGCAGTGTTTGAAGAGCAATAGCTCAGTGTGCCTGAGCAGAATATGCAAATGCCCTCCTCATTCCCTGTATCACTGGTGCTGATGGGCTTTCTATAAACAGGAGACCAGGACATCAGCCACTGCCGCCTCCCAGACCGCGATAGCTGCTCATCAGGGAGACGATGATCTGAAGCATCAGAAGTTCAGACACCGACTTCATCCTCCCAGTGTGAAATCAGACCCTTTCTCCTGAGAGAAAATCAGAGGATTTTTGTGTTTGTTTGAAGATTGATAAACTGCAGCAATATTCCTGAGCACCCTGCAGGTCCCCGCTCAGCTGGGGCTCGGAGGCGGGTTAAGGATCCCTGACTCTGCCTGTCTGGTTATTGTTTGGAAGGGGAGGATAACGCAGATCCCACTGATACAAAAAACATGTTCCTGACACTAATATAGTGCTCATTAGAGTCCAGCCCAGAAGAGTGACAAGTGGCAGAGACGGGAATTAAAGTGCTGGTGACAGCCTCGGAGACACTGGTAACGACGGGCTCTGGAAGCACCGCGGTCCAAAGCCCAGACCCAACAACTCCGAGGTCACAATTACGAAAGAAGCAGCAATTAGTGACATTAGAGATTAAAGTGAGTGGCACTAAAAGAGCAAAGCAGACCTGGCAAAACAGAGTCAGACAGAGCCGCCATGGCGCCACGTTCCACTCCGCAGTGCAGACCCGGCTGCCCCTGGCCAAATCCGGGCTGACAAATCCATCCCACTGCCCTGCGTGCAGAGTGTCCTCTGCCGCTCCGGGTGTCCTGGCTCTGCCGGCACCGAGTGTGCCGTCCTGCTCGGGGTGTCCTGGCTCCGTCCACACCAGCTGCGCCTTCCCTCCGAGAGGCCACCTCCACCACAGCCCAAGGGGCAGAGCTTCCACCAACGCATCTCCTGCGCCTTCCTACGGAAAACCATTGCTCTGCCACAATCCTTGCAGGCAAGGCCTCAGAAAAGTTTTACTCCAAGTGAAGGCGACAATTTGTTCTTCAGAGGTTGGGTATGGCAGAGCCGCGCCACAGGGATGGCCTCAACGCTCCGACCCTGGCAGGCAGCAGAGTTGTCTTGAAGTGACACAAAGCCCTGCCTGCCAGAGAGAAAGTGGGAGAAACAAGGAGAGATGAAGCACCCCAGCACAGCTGCAGGGAGAGAGAACTGCTGGCCACTACTCCGAGGGACCAAACACAGCACAGCCATCGGCCCCAGGACTTTTACAAGCTTCTCCCATAGCCTGACCATGACATTTCTCTTGTTTCTCCGACATCCTGGAGCGTAGGAAAAGAGGAAAGGTTTCCATGACATGGAACAAGCAACCGTCTGGAAAGCACGTGAGTGAAACAACAGCTAATCAGCTTGGACAATTAACCTCTGCTCCTAATTCTTACGATGCACGTAAAAAAATGAGGAAATTACTGAACATCCCAGCTGGCATACCTTCAGCAGGGACATGATCAGGATGAAGGGAACGGTATTCGCACGGGCTGAGGTGGCATTTCTGGGCCCCTCTCCAGACCTTATTACTGGAAACCTGTCACTCAGGAGGAGGCTGTTCCTCTGGATTTACCGGCAGAGAAATCCCCGGCCCAGGCAGGAACAGGCTGCTCCTGCCCTACGCAGCTCCTGTGCCCCGTCTCACACGTGCCGCTCGCAGAGGTTCAGAGGAGCTTCCTCGGGTGCAAACTGCACTCTGGCAACTGGGAGGCAGCTCTGCACATCCCTGTCTGCTCCTCGCAGCGGTCCCTGCTGGCACCTCTGGGCGCTGGGGCTGCAGGGAGCAGCTCGACCGCGCTTCCCACCGCGTGCTGGAAATCCCGCCTGTGGCAGCTGACGCGGGAGACAAATGGGAGCCAAAAATCCCTTCCTGCCACTCTTGCCATGTCATAGGGGCAGCCGGGATTGCCACAACCTGCCCGTCATCCTTTCTACGGGGTACAACAAGGACTAGGAGCGGCCACAGATTCCCACAGCCAGCAAACGCCCCGGCTCCGGGGAGCAGGTCCCAGGGCTGAACGAACACAATTATCTTTATGCAATGTTGCACATTTCAGGTTTGCTGTGCATAAGAGCAGATCCCTCCCTGACTGCTCAGCTGGCAGATAAGGTTTCTCCCCACGGGGAAGGCTGGGTCTGCACGCTTGTGAAGTTTCGTCAGGCGGAGATTTTATCGTCGTAATCTGGGGGAGAAGGAAAGCTGCAGCCACGGCCCCACCGCACGCAGGGGGCCTGGGGCAAACGCCAACCGGCTCCTTCAGAGCTCTCCCTCCCGCAAAGCCTCCCGCCATCCCCCATCCACTGTCCCAAAGGACTGCATGGTGGGGGGAGAGGAGCCTCCTCGGCACCGCGCTGGCTGAAGGCTAGTAGAAAGGCAAGCCATGGCAGGCAGAGGACAGGGCATGACCGCTCCACACCAGGGAGTTTCTGCAGGTCTGTTTATGCGACCACCTCGTTAAGCAGCTTCCGCTCACCCTTAACATGCGTTGAAGTGGCATCAGGAGGTGCCACGGGTGCCACAGAGCAGCCAGGCTGGCAGAAGAAATGGGGAGAGCAGAGCAGTGCTGTCCTTGCCCACCGGAGAGAGCAGCTCCCCTCCCTGCTGTGGGGAGGGGGTCTGCGTCACAGCAGGGAACAAACCCACCCCACAGCGAGCCCTTCCTTGCCTGCAAGGTCACAGCAGCCAACAGGGCTGGCTGGTTGTCACTGATGGCACCGTTCCTGCTCAGCACCCCCTGTGACTCCCAGGACACCCCACCGCCCCGCTGAGCTCCCGGCTCCACAGGATCACAGAATCACAGGGTTGGAAGGGCCCTCTGGAGATGATCCCGTCCCACCCCCGGCCAGAGCAGGGTCCCCCAGAGCAGGGGGCACAGGAACGCCTCCAGGCGGGTTTGGGATGTCTCCAGAGACGGAGACTCCCCCCCATCCCTGGGCAGCCTGGGCCAGGGCTCTGCCACCCTCACGGGAAAGAAGTTCCTCCTCAGGTTTAGGTGGAACTTCCCATGGTCCAGTTTGTGCCCGTTCCCCCTTGTCCTGTCCCTGGGCACTACTGAAAAGAGCCTGGCCCCATCCTCCTGACACCCACCCTTCATGGGGCGTGCTGCCCTTGCCGAGGGAGGTGCCGGAGAAGCAACCTCCGTCCCTGAGCCACGCAGCATTGCAGCACCCCACGCTGCGCCCAGCCCAGAGAGACAATCCTCCCAGGGACTGTCATGTCATGTCATGTCACGTCTTCTCAGGTCCGTCCTCCACCCACTCCAGCATGAGCATTTCTGATGCTGCTTCCGCTGCAACTCTTTAAACTTCTGTCCAACCGGTTACTGAGAACGTGGCCCAGCTGCACATATTTTTAGGCTTAACTATGTATTTGTGCTGAGGCAGAACACAAGTATGCTGGTTTCAGGCTCCCAGCCTCAACAGGGAGCATGGGAGGAGCTATTTTGGTATGGAAAGGGCAGCTCCACATTTTTTCTCTGCCTCAGAGTGCAAGTGGCATTGAACTCTTCCCAAGAGAGAACTTGCTCTTGCACTTTGGAAGAGGCAGCCATGGCAATCCCAGAGCCACGCGCTGGGAATTCAGGCACAGACAGCTCAGCATCCATGGAGATGCCATCGCTAAACTCGGCCCCTTTCAGCTCTCTAATCTCATCAACATTCCTTGGTGGTTCCCCTAAAAAAGACTCTGTTATCGCAGCCTGTAGGTTCCCACACAGGCGGTACCAAGGCAGGCTGTTTGCTGAGCACAGGCAAAGAGGGAAGAAGAAGGGGATTTGCAACTCACAATGTTATTCTTCTCCTGAAAGCACGACTGCTTAAGAGACAGAAGCCCTGGCGAAGGGCCGGCAACTCCCTTGTCGTGAGCCGCAGCAGAGGGGGCAAAGTGGCACCACCGGACCTGGGGGCACCAGTTGCTGCAGGTTGTGATAGAGACTGTGGCTCTCAGCAGCACTGCATCCTGCTGGTCCACAAAGGACAGAAAAATCCTCTCCAGCAGCTCTCCAAGAGGGCAGAGATCACGTGCGAGGCGCAATGCCAGGCCTGGGCACAAAGGACACAGATGCCCCTATCAGAAACCGGCATCTCCACGCTGCACCGGGATCTGCATTGGCAAAAGATGCACCAAGCAGGGAAACGGCCTCAGGTCACATCACTGCTCTCCTGCCTGCACCTGGAGGCCACAGGCACAGAGGACAGGAAGAGCCTCCTGGCATCAAGGGGTGAGCACCAAAATCAGAGAACTGAGCCCAGGCTGCCACATACAGAGCAGCTTCCTCCCCATTATTACTGGAAACAAACCCAAACCCCCACCCGGCTACAGGGCAAAGCCTCGGACGTGCCAACACGGATGCTGCAGCGCCCTGGCCTCGCCGAGGGCGAGGTGTTGCCGGAGCCCATCTCTGCCCCTGCTGGTACCCGGCGCTGGGGAAGGGGCTCTGTGGTGCCGCCGGTGCAGTGTGTGGGATGAGCCGGGACACGGGGACAGTCCCAAGCTGTGGGCAGCAGGTCCGGAGTCACCACGGAGCCTACTGAGGTCCCCGGGAAGGAGGTCAGCCGGCGCTGAATGCCCTCACCGACGCAGAGCTGTGGAGTACCGCAGCGGCTCCGCTCCAGGCACGAGACCTCCTGGAGCAGGCAGACGCACGGACACCCCCTGATCCCACCGGGAACACAGCTATCGCATCGCTGAGGGAACTGACCTGCCCAACGCACACCTAGTGGTAATTGCATGCCCTTTCCCACCTCTGAAGCACGGAAATGAAACTCGCCTACTCTTTGCAAAGCATCGCTAGCGATCACAAAGCCACCTGCCCTTCCTCCACCCGGCCACGAGGAAGAAAGCTCCTCCTGACAGGTCTGGGGCACCCAGCGGGTCCGGGAGGCACCCAGCCGGTCCGGGAGGCACCCAGCCCTTTGGGAGCAGCACTCCCAAGCCACCAGGCATCCCGTTGAACAGGAGTTTTCCCCCTAGCCCTTTGGGAGCAGCACTCCCAAGCCACCAGGCATCCCGTTGAACAGGAGTTTTCCCTCTCCACGTGATACCGGCACCGTGCAGAGGAGTTGTTTCTGTGCCAAGCACATTCGGCCAACAGGCAGCAAAGAAAGAATTTGCCAGAACGGGAGCACGAAGAGCAGCAAAGAGCCATGTCCTCTGTAAGGCTCAGGAGCAGAGGAGCCAGGGCACGGCGGCTCTCCAGAGCCCCGCGGGGCAGGCAGGCTCCGCACCCCTTCCCTTACACACCAAGATGTCAAACTGACTTTTAATGGAGGCTTTAGAAAATGGCACGTGGCTCAGGCTTTCGGGGGGGCAGGAGGGACGGGACGTACCTTCTGTGCTGTAAAACGGCACCTGAAGCAATTTCGCTCCCACCGTGTGCCCCGAGGTGGGACCAACTGAAACGGAAACAAACGTGAAATGCAACCAGCACCTGCAGAGGACGGACAAGGAAGGGGTCCAGCTCAAACTTGGTTCACTTTTCTCCCTGGCAGGTTCCGAGATCTGAGGCACTTCAGACAGTGCCGAGTCCTCGCATTTGCCCTGTCCGAGCGGCGCGGATTTCATCCTTGTGATTGATTCGCAGTGCTGGAAACTCTCCAGAGTCACTCTCCTGCCTCAGAAAAACTAATCAATGGATAAAGGGATAGTAGAAATCAGACGTCCCAATACAACTTGAGAGCCATTCGGTTCTCCATCACTTCTGTTCCCCCTTCGTCAGTATTTCTCTAGCCGGATTTAACGCCTGCCTGCCAGTTCCTAATGTCACAGCTGCATTTGCTACCTTGCACGGGGGGCAAATTCACCCTGAAAGGCTGCATTTTCCAACACACTTATATCACTACAAGCGCCGGGGAGCTGACAACATCCCAGCTTGTACAAAGATTATCAACAGGGCTTTGGAGTGGCCAGGTAGGCTGTGGCCAGGCTTGGTCGCAATAAAGAGAGTTTTCCAGGCAGACTGCTCTTGCCGCAGCACCCATTGATGGGTGATGCTCAGCTCACCCTGCACAGCTTCCAGAGTCTCTGACCACTTTCACAACTAACTAGGGGGGATAATTTAAATAAAATAAAATAAAGATCAATAGTCAGTTCCTCTGTCCGGGTCTCTTCTGATTTCTGGAGGAGACCTTCAGCTCCACTTACTTATCTGGGAAACGGTGAGTCTTTAAAACATAAAGAGCGATCTTGACGTGAGGAAGGGAGCAGTTCCCCAGCATCTCCCTTCCTGCTCTTGCTGGGATGGAATTTATCAGGAACAATAAGCCCCTGCCTGCGAAGCTGCTCAAAAGAGACAGGAGGAAGCACAGAGACAAGGGAAAGTGTACCCCGGTGCCCACCCTTCTGGGGGAGGAAGGCAATTAGCCACTCTCAATCCCTTCAGCTCTGCTGGGTCAGTTCGCTATTGTGCAAAACTTCTTTTGCCACCAAAGCTCCAGTTTACAAGCGTCTCTGAAGGGTAGTGGAAATTCAACAGCAGCTTGCAGTCTACTGCTAAAAATGTCGGTTTACCAGGGAATAATGCGGTGTATTGCTTGGCAGGCCTGTTTATTGAAGAACTAGCTCCTGTGTATTTCAAATCAAAGCTGCAGTGGAAGGGACTTTATCTGGAAAACTATCTAGCAAACTCTATCTACAACAAAGCTGTTAAGCATGTCTTACTTTTTTCATAAGGAGAAGGGAGAACAAATCAAAGTCCATCTCCTCTTGGCTATAGAGATAAACATTAGGCAAACTTCTATCTTTTGTTGAAAAAGGTAAAAATGATTGGGTGACAGCATCAGATGCAGGTATCGGATACATATACACAGCTTTAAAGACTTTTTCTCATGTCCTTTTCTTTTAACATTTGTAAGATCAAAGCCAAGCATTCTGGAGAATTCCTAAAAAGCAGACAATGCATCAAACGTGCTTCCGCACCCTCAAAAAGTGAAATTTTTCACATGAAATACAGGCGCTCAGAGCAAAGCCATGCAGTGCCCAATAGACACTCACCACCCAGTGCCTTTTCGGGGGCTGCCCTCAGTTTGGAGCCCCCCACAGCCCAGGGGGTGCTCAAGCTGCAGGTGCACGACAAGCGCCCTGGTGACACAGGGGGGTCAGCCACCCCTCGCTCCCAGCGCACCCCGGCCTGGACTCACCCCCTCAGAGCAGCTCCGGGGACCCTCTGCGGGGCAGCCCCCGGTCAGGCAGGAAGGCTTCCCCGTTACCATAGAATCACAGAGTCGGAGAGGTTGGAAGGGACCTTTAAGATCATCAAGTCCAACCATTAACCCCCCCTGACAAAAACCCCTTCTAAACCATGTCCCTCAGCACCTCATCTACCCTTTTCTGAAACACCTCCAGGGATGGGGAATCCACCCCCTCCCTGGGCAGCCTCTTCCAATGGTTAATAACCCTTTCAGTGAAAAAATGTTCCCTGATATCCAATCTAAACCTGCCCTGACATAACTTGAACACGTTTCCTCTAAACCCTTTTTCCTCTAACCATGCCTGAAGGACTTTGTGCAGCCATGAATGCCCAGGACCATCCACCACCCAACACCTGCACCTCGTAGACACCGTTCTGTGCCGCGAGCACAGGCACTGGGAGCAAGCCGATGGTCCATCCACAGCTCCAGCACCCGGAGCTGCCCAACGAGCCAGCACCCTTGCGGCTCACAGCACAGCACACATCCCGCGGGCAAAGATAAAGGTTCCTTTTTGTCTCAGGGAATAAAAAAGCATCAGAAGCAAAATCTCCCGGGTCAGAAAGCTCCAGAGCACACTCAACACACACATTTTATGTGTCACAGCTAGTCCAAGACCCAGCAAAGCCACTGCTCTAGGTAGAGCTGTGCTGATCCTACAGCTGTGATTTGATGGATGTAAAATTATAGCAAGACAATTGAGAGTACAAGAGCAAAGAAAGTCCTAGGTCACGTTTTAATTTACTATTGTTCTTGGACTCTAAGAGGACTGCATTTGTCCTTAGGACTCTAGAAATTATGGGGAAAGAGCACCAGCGAGCCTGTGAGGTATGCACACCGACACATGCAGCATTCAGACGCACCGCGCGGACGCAACAGTCCAAACAGGTTGTCAGAGGTCAATTAAAAGGTGCCCATGAACTTTGCTGGATGCCAATATTTTTAGAAACTTTGCATCAAGCGCTTCGCTTGCAACTCGCGCCTCCACAGAAAGACGGCATTAAATATGTGAAGGGTTTCGGTCGGGGGGCGGG
>VXBO01012664.1:37479-52719 GCA_013400135.1 Rhinoptilus africanus
GGCTGGTGCATTTGCATGTACAGAATTTCCCCGTTAGTGGCGAGCGCTAGAGGGGTGTTGGGCTCAGGCGTGACTGTGCCATTTCTGAACACATTCGTGACCGAGCTCATAAACTACGTGAATGTGGAAGGAAACAGCTCCGGCCGTTGCGGAGTTGTCCAGAGCCATCTGAGGGTGGCAAGCTGGGGGCTTGGAGCAAGTTGGATGCTCCTGGTGCTGGTTTATGGCCCGCGAGCCTGTGGCTGCTGCATTTCCAGCAACTCGGGGCGGGGGGAGGGACGGGGGAGTTGCCTCTGCGTGTCCCAGACCTTTGTGTCTTACGGCTGTTGCAATTATGGTGCTTTAAGATGATTCTTGGGTGCGCAACTAGCAAAACAAAGTGTCTCAAAAAAATCCCCAAAACAATGTGTCAAAGATTATTCCTTCCCCTCCAGGAAAACATCTTGGTTTATTCAAGTGTAAATGCCAAACCCACACTCCAAGGAGCATTTCTGCTCCCTGTCTTGGCTCTGCCTCTTGTCTGTTTGCTGATACAACTGCTTGGTGTTTTGCTGTCTCCCTCCCATTGCAAAGAGAGCAGATGTTCGTTCCTTGCCCAGTGTCATAAGAGCAGATTTTTCAGGGTGCCTCATATTTCGGGCGTATGCCCGGGTCAGTGGGGAGAGGTGCTGTGGGGCAGTTTGCCCCCAGGAGAGGAGCAGAGGCTGCAGCTCCCGCCCGAGCTCAGGGGGGCTGCAGTCCCTGCAGACCTCCGCACCGAGAATGGTGTATGGAGGGGAAGGGTGTGATACCTTCTGCTAGCCTGGGGCTTGTTTCAGACCGCCTTGCCCTCTGCTTGATTTTAGGTTGGTGATAAGGTGATGGTCCTGGCTAGGTCAGGGCTCTGGCAAGAAGTTGTGAATGTGCCGGCCAGTCAGACTTTCCCGATGCCTGAGGGGATGAGCTTCGAGGAAGCGGCTGCTCTTCTTGTCAACTATATCACCGCCTACATGATCCTGTTTGACTTTGGAAACCTGAGACCCAACCAGAGTGTCCTCATCCACATGGCTGCAGGTAAATAGCTCTTGCCGGCCCGTGCTGGGGCTCTTGGCCTCAATATGCACCTTCCGAATGGGTGTCACGGGCGAGGGAGCGATCGGATCGGGGCTGGACTGACAAAACATCGCCTGCCAAAGATGCAGGCTTCACACTGAACCCGTTTCCCAGCAGCCAGGGTCGGTCTCCCCCAGCATGTCCCAGGCATCAGCGTGTCCCAGCAAAGCCTTTTTTCCGTATTCTCCTGGCGCTGCGTGAGCGGTACGAGCAGGGGTTATTTGCCCATCCAGAGGCTTTTCTGACTGCTGGGCTGTTTGCTTCCAAGTCTTTCTCACTGCTGGTTTTCAGGTGGTGTGGGAACTGCTGCCATCCAGCTGTGCAAGACTGTAGAAAATGTCACCATTTTTGGCACAGCATCTGCCTCCAAGCATGAGGTGCTCAAGGAGAGCGGAGTCGCTCACCCCATTGACTACAGAACGATGGATTATGCAGAGGAGGTCCGAAAAATCTCTCCCAAAGGTACTATGTGGTGGAGGACTTCCACAACTGTCCTGCGTTGTGGTTTGTTTTTTTTTTTTTAAAGTGGAAAGAACTTCCAGTTACTTTCAATTCCCTCCAGGTGTTGACATTGTCCTTGACCCCCTGGGAGGATCCGATACATCCAAAGCATTTAACCTGTTGAAGCCCATGGGCAAACTCATCACTTACGGTAAGTGTGAGCAGCTGCCCGAACCCCTGCGCGGGAGGGACCTGTGGTGGCAGGGTGGCCATGGGTCTGCACGGGAATGCTCCGCGTTGCTCTGTGCCTGGAGGCACAGCCGTGAGGGAGCGTCGCTGTTGCTGACTGCTCTGCGTGAACTGTAGTTCTGTTGGTTCACAAAGGCCTTTGGGATGCTTCTCCTGGGTGAGGCAGTGGGGGGAATGAGATTTGTGCCTTGTCCTGAGGGCTCTGGTCTCCAGGGCTCTGCCCTCCCATGGAGAGATCCCTCTCCGAGTACAAACTGGTGCCTGCAGGGGAAGCTGGAATGTCCTCACGGAGGGACCCTAGCGTAGCTGCTTTGTCCAGGCGGACTTAGTGCACAGCTCTAATAGAGCCTCGCTTTTCTCCTAGAGGATGTGTGGGTGATGAGGTTTGAGGCTGCTGAATGCTTATCTCTTCATTTCCCAGCCCTGAAACACTGTGATTTTGTCCCGTAGACAAAGCCCTCGCACAACCCCCAGTGGGATTCCAGACACTTGCACCACTGTGTGGCTTCTGTTGTCCCGGCCACTGCAGTGTGTAGCTCCCCTGAGGGAGCCTGGCTGCAGGAGAAGGGGAGAGCTGCCCTCCCAGCCTGGCTGGACGGGACTTGTAACCCTCTCGTGCCTCTGCCAGCATGCTCTGACCGTGCTCCTGCTGCCTCCCTCCTAAGAGAGGAGGAGTTCTATATTTTGGCAATATATGGGTGCCGATAAACCAAATTCTGCATATCTTGAGGCTGAGGCAGGTACCTCTTTCCACTGAAGGTTGACTGGGCAAATCCTGATGCGGTCCAGTGCTCACTCTGTGAGCGGCCGTTGCCCTGAGTGTTGTCTGAGCTGCTGGGATGACCACTGCCTCCCGTGTTGGTTCCAGCTCATCTGTCACTTGCCTTCCCTTTTTTAGGAGTAGCAAACCTGCTCACTGGGCAGAAGAAGAACCTCATGGCTATGGCTAAAACCTGGTGGAACCAGTTCAGCATCAATGCCTTGCAGCTCCTACACCATAACAAGGCTGTGTGTGGCTACCACCTTGGCTATATGGATGAAGAATTTGAGCTTGTCGGAGGCGTTGTAGCCAAGCTGGTTAACCTGTACAGTCAAGGCAAAATCAAGCCCAGAATAGACTCTGTATGGCCCTTTGATCAGGTAAGTCTGAGCTAACATATAGGCTGGCAGCACCTTGAAATTACTGGGTGATTGTTTTCTGCACAGTGAACTGTTGATCACAGTGAGCATCTTGTTTGTGGGGGCTGAACCGTTGCAAATGTTTAATAACCATCTGTTCTCAGACATCCAGTACCTTTTTCCTTTGAAGTTATTAAGGGGGAGTGAAGCGGCTGGGCTCTTCTGCTGCAGTGCACAGAGCTGGGCAACGCCAGACAGCGTCCCTGCGGAAGAGGGGGAGTGCTCAGCTGCGCTCCAGGGGCGGCAGCAGCCCATGGAGGGGCTGGGTTATCCATCAGACTGGAGACGGCCAGAGTCTGCACTCTGTAATTAAGCAGACAGCTGGGAAGGTTGCTGTTGCCCTTCCAGGAGAGAAAAAGAGCCCAGGCAGCAAAGCAGAATGAGGATGCTGGGAGGGAGTGGCAGGTTTTTCAGCAGCTCTGCTATGCTCAGTGTTGTTCCATGGATGCGTCCAGGCAGAGTCAGGTTCTTCCCTTGTAAATCCTTTGCTGGGGTAGGACTTACTGCAGGGGAGAAAAGGACATGGTAATGATCATCTCGTAATACCTGAAAACTAGTCTGATACAGATGCTTAAGGAAGACTCTGTTCATTCCAGGCCTGGCCCAGGTGCTGTTTTGATTAAAAATAGTAATAACACTCTGTGCATGTCTTGTTCTGTGGTTGTGTAGATGGCAGAAGCATTGTCCTTCTGGCTGTTAACTGGGTTTCTGCAGTGCTCCCCTCTGTTTGGAAAGGAAACTGTGCTGACACGCGCTTCATTCTTCCACAGTTTGTGTAGCAGAGCATCCTTGTGTACGTTACGGTTGCTCTGTGAATTCTTGAGGACAGATTCCTATGGGCGGGCTGGGGTAACTGCCCAACTCTGTCCAAGATACATCCATGCAGAGGCACCCAAGCTTGGCGCTTCCTTGGCCTGCCAGGAAAGCTGCCTCCTGGGCGGCCCTTGGACTCGTCAGGGTGGAGCGAAGGGCACAGGACGGGCAGGACCACACTGCATGTGGCCGTGGGTCTCACCACATCTGTATTCTTCCAGGTGGCAGATGCCATGAGGCAGATGCAAGAGAAGAAGAATGTTGGAAAAGTCATCCTGGTTCCTGAAGCACCCAAGGAAGAATCCAAAAAAGAAGAGAACTAAGGAGAAGAGATGTGTGTAGATTGTGAATTCATGGTTTAACTCCCTGATCTTTGGAACCTGGAAATGGACAGATCAGTAGCTTCCATCTTCAATTCACCAGTGCAGGAACATGGTGGTTAGAGTTCAGATGAGGTTTGCATGCTCTCATTGTGACTGACCCTTTGCCAGACATGCCTCCCGCCCTAGCTCTCTGTTTTGAAGCCTCTTTATTTCATATGTTTTTTTCTAATCGCTTGTTTCTCTATTGAATTCCTGACCTAACCTGATTTTTCTCTGGCAGCGCGGCTGGAGCTTCTGGGCAGTTGGTGATTACCAGCTGCGTAGCCTGACACTGTAAAAGCAGGATGTAACGTACTGTACCAACAGCCGAGTATCTCCACAGAAACCCAGCCCTGCTGAAGCAGCCGCGCTGCCACCTCTGAGAACTTGTTCAGCAGAACAGACCAACTTGGGATGTGTCCTCTACAGCCAGAGGGAAAGCACGGCTGGCCTAGTTTAATTCTAGCACGGGCTGCTCCTCTGTTTACACTAACCACGCTCTTTCGCCTCTGCTTTTTTTGGCCTCTAGCACCAGGCAGATAGTAACAGGTCACAGTGTCTTTGCCTCGTGAATAACAACCCTGGCATTTTTTGGAGTCTGTGGCATATTGCACTTAATTTGCAGTCGCTTCTCTCTGCAGTCAGCAAATAATCTGACGGGCTGGGCTGTGTCTGAACACAGAAGAAAAGTTTCAATTTGGTGGCTTGATCTTTCCATTTTCTGATTCCAAACTGTATAGGGAGGTCTAAACTGTGTCTGATTTTTAGAGACCATAAGGACTCGACTGTGTCTCAAATGACTGGAACAATTGATGTTGACTCTGTGCTTTATTAATGTTGGGCTCCAAGATGGTATTGTTAAGGCTAAACTTCACCCTCATGTTTGTATTTCCAGGGGCTGCAGTGTTGAATCAGACTTCAGCAAGGTGGGAACAAAATTAAGCCCCTGTTAACGCTTGCTTTGTGCTGTGCCCTGTGTGCTCGGAAGGTGTTGCGGTAACACAAGTCCTGTAAGCCTGGGCTTCCTGGGAGCCTGGGCTGGCTCCTTCTGTGCCATGCCAGCCGGTAAAGCTACGCCCAGTTACCAGTGCGGGTGGTAAATGCCCAGCTCTGGGTCAGACTCTTGGCCTGGGCATCTTGAGCAGCTTAAGTTGTGTTTTCCGTTCTCTTCTGCCGAGCTCGTTCGACACCCGCTCAGACCAGCTCTCACCTCCTGGTTCAGTGCTGTGGAAGGGCTTGACTTTTCCTCCCCTGAAACTGCAAGTCTTGGGACTCTTGAGCTCTCTTCCAGCACTGAGGGTTAAAGAGCTGCCTGGGGGGCTACTTCTAGACCAGAACGCGGTTTCTCTTCCTCCTTTCTTTCTTCCATGCATTTCGGAATGTAGCTGTGTAGAGACCCAAGCCTACTTCTGCGAGCACTTAATGTCCTGGCTGGTGCTCCCCTGTCCCCGCTGGGACTCCCTTTTCAGCCCTGAGTGACTACGGTGCTGTTTGTGCTTGCTTTGAGGCTTTGTCATGGATTGTAGGTGCTGCGGGCTTTTAGGCTTCATTTGGGATTTGAGAAGGTAAACCTGAGGGTGCCAAGAAGAGCTGCCCGTCAACGGGGGAGCTCAGGCTCCGGAGGCAAACCTTGCTTCCAGGAGTCCTGCCTGACCAAACCCTGAGGAGGGAAGGTGCCAGCTGGGCTGTACGCAAAGCCCCTTTGCAGCTCGAGAGCAGCCGAGCCCCCCGCAGGGCTGGGGGTCCTTGCATAGATGAGGAGCATGGCTCCTTCCTTGGCCAGCCCCGTCCCCCAGCAGCCTCCTTCCTACAGTGCCACTTGTATTTCAGGTGCTGGGGGCTGCCCGTAGCTCCACTGCCTTTTAGAAACACGTAGGCACAGCCTGGAGGGGACTTGCTCTGGGCAACTTCAAGTATTAAACAACCCCGTTCCCTGTGGCTTCAGAGCGGGGCTTGGAGCCCTGTGGCAGGTCCCTGGCAGTCCGTCTCTCGCACTTGATACGTGAACTTCATAAACGTGGTCTGATGAAACACAAGCACAACTCTCAACCTTTCTGAACCCAAAAATCTTGCGGCTTCTCCTTTCGACCTGCCCTATTGTGCTAATTTAGATGAAATCCACCAGTGTCTAATGCTGCTTTACCAGGTCTGGCAACAGAAGGACTGTCTAAAATTGCTGAAATGGGAAGTCTTGGACCTGTTCTTTCGAGAAACTGGACTTCACCTTGACGAAAGAGCAGCGTGCTCAGACGGCACACAGCCCTGCACATCGTCAGGCTCTGCACGCTTGTAAAGGGGAAAACCATTGAACTGCGGTTCGTAGTAGCACCCTCTCCTTGCTTCTCTCTCGCCTGGGCACGGGCTCGGTGCTGTACTTGGGCGGCCTTGAACGGGGCAGCGTGGCCGGGCTCTCCCAGCCTGTCCCTCCGGGTGCAGCTGGAGATCTGGGGGGGTCTCGCAGCTCCCTGCAGGATGCTGTGACACACCGCAGGAAGCAGTGTCTCAGTGCCTTCTTCTACACGCCTACGAGGACTAGGAAGTCACTGGAGCCTTTTCCATTCTGGCCTTTCAAAGTATTGCCAAAAACCTCTTAAGACTCTTGCTAGCTCTGTTTTGTGAACTCCGGTGTAGTCTGACTTACTGTGAACAAGTCCCTTTCCATGTCTTGCAGCCTTTCCAGGGTCGTCCTTGTTGTTCTGTGCTCCCCAGCCAAGCAGAGCCCTTGTCTCCCCCAGAGTGGCCTTTTGGCTCCGGCCAGTCCTCGAGCAAGGCTTTAACAGCTCCCGAGGCTTTTATCTGCTCCCCATCCTTGGCTCCCAGCACGCGTAGAGTGGCAGCTCCTCGATCTCGTACCTGCCTGCTCCCGAGGCCGTGCCGGGGCCCAGCCCTGAGCAGTTACTGCCTGTCAGAGTTTAGCACTGACTGTTTTACATCCCCTCGTAGCAACAATGTTTTCTACAGAAAAAAACCCAAAATTAAAGGTAGCCTTGCTCCTCTCTGCCTCACTGGTCAGTGCTCTGCTCCAGGGGCTCGTGGCTGGTTGTTTTTTTGACTTTGTTAGTTTGGGGTTTTTACTTTTTTTTTTTAATGGACAAACATTTTATGGGCCAATAAGTAGAGAACCTATGTAAAACAACTTCAAGTGTCTTAACTCAAAGTTAACCAGCAGGTTTGTATACTAAGGACCAAAGCAAAAAAAAAAAAAAAAGCAAAACCAAACCCACAACAAAAACCCTAGGATAAAATCATTCCACTTGATGTTGCTTAACTGTTTAGGGCCAAGTTGTGCTATGGAGGAGACGGGAGGTTTCTTAAATTGCCTGTGCCATTCCAGCTTATCAGAAGTGCAATTTAGTGTTTATTTTACTGATTGTCTGACCCCAAGGTTGTGCCGTGAGGAGTCCTGAGGAAAGCGTAAGGGGCTCGGGAGCAGGGGAGGGGTGTCCCCGCCCCTCCCATGGCCACTCGGAACAGGGGCCCGGGCGAGTGACTCCCAAGTGACTCCCGTGCCCTCACTGCAGTCGCCTTCCCCAGCCGGTGCTGCTGCTCTCAGACAAAACGCAACTCCTTTGCTATCACCAGGCAGCTTCTGTGACTTTTTTTGACTCTCGGGTCTCTCTCAAGCTCACTTGTATTGTACGCAAACTGCACGAGGGGGGAAGCAGCCTGGGCTGGTGCAGGGGAGCACGGCCCCTGCCAAGCAGCCGGGGATGGGGGAGAGGGTTTAGTTGGATGTTTCATTTTTGAATTGACTGAGCAGGGAGACGTGAGGAGCACTGCGGGCCTTGGGCGTTAATTGGTACAGGATCCTGCCCTGTACAGCTGCTGTCAAAGGTGTAAAACCACTCCTGTTGCCTAATGAAGTATCTGGTGTGCTAAGCCCTGGTGATGGCAAAGCGCGACTGGCAGGTAGTGCATGGGTGTGATGTGATGTGCGTTAGACTCTGAGCCTCTTACAACATACGGTCCGGTCCCTGCTGTCTTGAGTCGTGTTCATTTGCAGATCTGTAACATGAGTGATATTCATCCTACAGACGCGTGGAAAAAACTGTTAAAAAAAAAAAAAATGTATTCCGCTTTGTGCGTGTAACCAAGTTGGATGGAAAGCAAGTGTGCCAATGCTGTTTACATGACTATACTGTGTAATGCTCCTGTCTAATGTTACCATATGCCTTATGTGTTTCAAATGTTAATTAAAAGCATAACAAAACCCTCTGTGGTTCGCTGCTCCGTCTTCTGTGGGAATGAGCCCTCTGCCCCCAGCTCAGCTCTGGGGCACTGGTGTTGCTTCTCCAGGCAGTCAGCGGGTGGACACATTCAGTTCACAAATTCTGACTCTCTCAGGGTGAGAAGATGCCTCCGCTCGCAAGGACCACTGTTAATTGTGGCCTTGAGTGTTGTGTTGATCATCTAAGCCCTGTTCTGGAGGGCAGCTGCGGTGATTTTTGTTTGCAAAGCCCTAGGCTGGTCTCGGCGCTTTGTCTCCAGCTTACTCTGCAGCCAGTTGGGATTGAAATGGGTGCCTGGGGTGAGAGTAAGACAAAGCACGAACAACCACTACTAAAGAAATGTGGGGAATAAATCTCGTTTATTTGTTTTTCAAATAACCAGTGACTGTCCATATCTCTATATTCTTGGGGGAGGCAGCTTTGCTTGGTGCTGAGCGCTGTTTGTGCCCCCCAGGAGAGCAGCCGGTGGGCTGCTGGCCCCAGAGCAGGTGCCGGGGAAGGAGAGGAGCCGGGGGCTGTCGCTTTGGGATGGAAATGTCTGGGTGAGCAGCTGCCATTAATGACAGCCAAGCCCTGGCACAGGCTCTGGTGGGGGCTGAGCTGGAACCCGCCCGTAGGGGCCGAAGAGGCTTCTAGAAGATGAGGCTGGGATGCAGGGAGGCTCCCAAAAGCCCGGACTCAGCCTAGAGCCGGTGTTGGAACAAACTGCCTGGTGAGGACAGGAGGAGCGGTAGTCCTGGGGAAGCTCTGGTGGGTGCTGAGGCTCGCGGGGGGGAGCAGGGATGGGGGTGCTGCTGTCACTAACGTGCAGATTTCCTGCTGCCTCTGGGGACGGTGGAGCTCCTTGGACAAACATCGGCTTTTTACTGAGCTGTCTGTGTCAAGCTGCAGTTTTGCCAGCTGGGAAGGAAGGAGAAGCGAAGGCAGGAGCTGCGGCTGCTTCAGGCAACGAGTCTCAGGAGATGCCCAGCTTCTTCAGCACCGTGCAAACCTCGCGGAAATACTGGGCGTCCGGATAGCCGTTCCTGTGGGGAGAGGGAAGGGCTGTCAATCCCCCTGACGGTGCTAAAACCCCCAAAGGGAGCACCAGTTTATTTTTGCCCTATCCCTTCAGGGGCTGAGGGTGGAAGTCCTGCTGCCGGGGAGCTGCTCCTGCTGCCCGCGAGCACAGCTCGCATCCAGAGCTGGCAGTGGAGCGCTGCCACGGGAAAAGCCAGGAAAGCTGGGAGTGAGCAGGGCCCGGAATTCTTGGCCAGGGGGAACTTACAGTGTGGAGTGGGCAAGGGCTTTAGCTCCAGCTGGAGGGTGCCAGGGCTGGTGTCCCACACCACAGCTGCCCTCAGAGCTGAAGCAAAGGAAGGCACCAGCTCTGCCATCGGAGGATCCTGGGGGAGCCACCCATGGAGCCCACGGTCCTCCTCCTCCTCCTTTGATTACTAAAAAAAAGCCAAACCACCCCACACCTGGACGCTTGGGATGAGCTGGGCCATACCTGGCTTTGCCTCCATCCCAGGAGGTTTTGTGGGGGATAGGGCCCCACGTCACTCTTTCCTCTCCGTTAAAGGACTTGATCTGGAAGATCAGCCCCTGCTCAAAGGCTTTCTTCAGCAGCACCGCTGTCTTCTGCCCTTCCCTGTTGTCAGGCAGGAAGGCACAGAAATTCCCTCCTTTGTAAGGCTGCCCTGGCCGGGGGTCGCCAACCTTAGAACAGGAAAGAAAGCATTTCATTTTACACACCAACCTGAATGCTGCGTCCCTGCGCTGTCTTACGAGATTCTGTCAGTTTGAAAATACACAGACGAGCGTGAACCCTCCACCGGCTGCTGGTCCTTTTGAACTAAAACCAGAGGTCACGCACTCTTCAAAAGCAGCAAGCTGCTCCTAAACCTGGTGTGGAGCTTTTTGCCTTCCCCAGGTCAGTACCTCTGCTGCTTTGCATGAGAGGCATGGGGTTGTAGCTGCCCCCCAACCTCACCAGCAGCCCAACTGCAAGGTCCTACACTTGGGTCACGACAATCCTCGTTATCGATACAGGCTGGGGGACGATGTGATAGAGACCAGCCCTGTGGAAAAGGACTTGGGGGGTATTCATGGATGAAAAGCTGGACACGAGCCAACAATGCGTGCTTGCAGACCACAAGGCCAATCGCATCCTGGGCTGCATCAAAAGCAGGATGACCAGCAGATCCAGGGGGGGATTCTGCCCCCGGCTCTGCTCTGGTGAGACCCCACCTGTGTGCTGCCTCCAGCTCTGGAGTCCTCAGCGCCAGAGGGACATGGACCTGTTGGAGCGGGGCCAGAGGAGGCCACGGAGATGATCCAAGGGCTGGAGCCCCTCTGCTGTGGGGACAGGCTGAGAGAGCTGGGGGGGGTCAGCCTGGAGAAGGGAAGGCTCCAGGGAGACCTTCCAGCCCCTTCCAGTCCCTCAAGGGGCTCCAGAAAAGCTGGGGAGGGGCTGTTTGCAAGGGCATGGAGCGACAGGACGAGGGGCAATGGTTTTACACTAGAGCAGGGCAGGGTTAGATGAGCCACGAGGAAGAAGTTCTTTACTCTGAGGGTGGTGAGACACTGTCCCGGGTTGCCCAGGGAGGGGGTGGAGGCCCCATTCCTGGAGACATCCAAGGCCAGGCTGGATGAGGCTCTGAGCGACCTGATCTAGTTGAAGATGTCCCTGCTCCCTGCAGGGGGTGGGACTGGATGGGCTTTAGAGGGACCTTCCCACCCAACACATTTTATGATTCTACCAGAACCCACCGACAGTCCCGTAGCAGGATGGGGAAGCCTTGGGGGATTGGGGGGGGGGTACCTACCCCTTGCGTGCCGTCGGGGATGGTGTAGACAACCTGGAGCGTGGGGTCTCGATAGTAGCCAGGCAGACTCTGAGACAGGAAGGAGATCTTGAACGTCCCCGAGATCTTGCGGCTTGGGGCAACCGAGGCGGAGCTGCAGCAAGCCGGCTGCATACTGTCCGCTGCAAAACACGTCCTGCACAAAGCGTGACCGCAAGGGGCCTGGCAGGTCACGCCTGAGCCCTGGCAAGCATCACACCGCCCCAGAGGGGTCTTGCCACTTTCCTGTTCAAGGCTGGGTCCTCTCTGCCATGAGGAGGGCTCAGGCTGCCCCTGTACATCGCTCCTGCCTGCGGGGAGCGGGGCCCTTTCCTGGCCCCTGGGCTCCGGTGCTGGTGACTCGGTGGCCGCAGCCCTGTAGAGCCACGTGGGCAGGGAGCGAGGAGCTGCATCTGCCGAGCGCAGCAGTGCCATGGCTTCAGTGTTGCCTCCTCTGCTTTTGTCTCTTGCAAACTGGAATCTGTCCGGCAAAACCTGCTTTAGCCGTGCGATGTCAGGCTCCCCTACAGAGAGTTTTGTCTTCGGCGGTTCCTGGGACTCCCTCAGACCAGCGGGACTTGGCTTATCCACCACAGCAAGGCTCAGAAGGCTGCTTCCTCCTTGCACAGCCCCAGGACCAGCATGGTCACCGGTCTCCTCCTGCCCTAGTGTCTGCTGGAACCTCCAAGGACTGGGAGACCTCTTGTCCTCAGCCTCTGGCAGCCGGGAAGCCCTGAGCATGTCTGCGCGGTCCGCTCTGTCACTCGTGTCCCGGTGCTGCAGGTCCATCTGCAGGGACTCCAGGCTGCCGGGAAGGGCTGCGCCCAGCGCCGTGTCCTGGTTTCTGCTCACCTGGTTGACATCTGAGTGCCCTGTACTCTCTGGTCCTGGAAACAAGGAGGGAGACTTCAGGGCACGGAGCCTCCTGGAGGAAAACACGCGGAAAGCCTCAGTCACTGCTGGCAGCATCTCCTTGGGGCAGACAAGATACAGCTTCTCCTTGTCTTTGCTGAGCCCGGCCCGGGGGGGGGTTCCTCGCAGGAGGCTGCAGAGTTCACCCAGGGCACTGTCATCTGGACCCTCCACAAGAAGCTCCGAGTAGCTCACGCTCTGACACACGAGATCAGGACATTTCTGCACAAGACCTTCCACCTTCCACTTCGCCTGGAAGAGCTTGCTTCTGTCCGCCGCCTGTAGGGTCAGCACGGCGCAGTCCCCGGCACGGCGCTCCGAGACCTGCACGGCTCCGTCCCTGCACAGCTCATCCAGAGCAGGGCGGCAAACGTCTTTCAGGTAAGACCACTGCAGGGCGTCCAGGCTCATCTCCTCACTCACCCTGCTGCCTGTCTCCGGGGGCTTCTCGCTCTCCTTTGACCTCGGCAGGGAGAAGCTATTGGAACGTCGCAGCAGAGGCCTGGATCCAGAGGTTTTGGAGTCTAAATCAGAAGAGGTCCCTGTCACGGCAAAGGTAGGAGACGTGCCAGCAAGGGGTTGGTGCTTGGTGGGACTTGAGCCTTTAGCGTCCCCAGGATGCTGCAAAGGGCTGTTTTCTTTGTCCCCGAAGGAAGACGAAGCCTCGTGTCTTGTAAGCCTGGCACCGCCTTTCAGGTGGTCCCGTTCTGCGCCGTCCTTCTGCTGAGACTCTGCAGCTACGGCCACATCTCTGCTAGAGACACGCGGCTGGTGCTGCGGTGTGAGCGCTGCCGGGTCACTTGGACCCAGAGCATCTCTCTCGGATAAGCATTTTCCAAAAAGCTGCGCCTGCCCCACCGGCGGCGAGGCCTGATTCAGCAAGACGCCCCGGCTGGCCTGAGCCCTGCCAGCTTTCAGAGCGCCAAAGTTAGCAGCCAGCTTGAGCTCAGCTTTCAGCTCTGTCCTGCCCGGGCTGAGCCGTGAGGCCGGGGTGTCCGCGGGCGCTCCGGGCTCACGCAGCGCAATCCCTGGGGTACGGGAGCTGCCCGCCGCACGTGCGGCACCTCTCCCGCTGCTGAAATTCTGCAGGTTCTGCTTGGCCTGGGACACATCAACAAGGTTTCCAATAAGGTAAAGCTGCTTCTCATCCTCGTGGCAGAGCAACTGGGGATACAGTTTCTGCAGTTCATGCGTCAGAGCCCGGAGCGCCTGGCTGTCCATACCCAGCCCCTCCTTGGCGATCTTCTCCTTGCGCAAGCTCACCTCCAGCTGCTGGTAGAGCTGCTGCAGGGCCAGGCGTGCCTCTCGCAAGGCGTCCATGTCCCCAGACGTACGGGCAGATGGTTGGAGGTACAGTATGGCGATGCCATCGCTGATAATATCCACCACGTCCACGCAATGCTGGCGGAGCACCCCTTGGTACTCGGCAGCACAGAACCTCTGCATGTACAGGTAAATGTCCCAGTCCATCACTAAGGAAAAATCCTCCAGCTGTTCCACAGCTTCCCCATCCACCGGATCCCGAGGCGATGGGACTTTAGCTGCCTTTTCACACACCTGGTCCCAATTCGGCAGGTTTGCTGTTTCTGTTGCTGACTCCGCGGAGTCGGGCACTTGCTGGATCTCGTGCGTTCCGGTCTCTTTGGCCAGGTAGCTGGCTCCTGGCAGGAGGATCTCTCCAGCAGCGCGACTCTCGAGGTTCAGGCTGCCCAGCAGGTCCCTGGTGAAGGTCTGCAGCTCAGTGAATGGTCCCTTGACAACGCAGTGGGCGTTCTTGGAGTCGAAGCTGAACTGCAGGTTGCTGTAGCCTTTATGCAAGCCCCTCAGGAGGGTTTTGCCAGCAGGAAGCTTGCCATAATCGACTATCACACAAGCGCGTATGAAGATCTGCAAGTAGATAGCAAGGGAGTGAGAGATCAAGGACCAAAAATAACCCCCCTCTAAGGCACAGAGGGAGGCAAAGGCACCCAACGCTTGCCACAGCTCCTCCGTTATTACGCCAGCAGAGACGACGCGACCTGCCACCTCTGCCTCAGCATCTGCTTTCAAATGAGACGCAGCACAACACGGGCAGGACCCAAAGGCCCAGCCAGCACAACCAACTCCTGGACATGGCACGCGTAGTCAAACGCTTTCCGCAAACGAGGAACGCGAGCGGCACAGTGCACAGAGACGTGGCCCCCCCACTTCTACACACAGAGAAATCTACAAACAGCCCAAACCCAAGAACTCCACTGTTTCTCCTGCCTCTGAAATGCCGCTGCCCTCTTGCTGTCCCAGTGTTTCAGCTGCAGACCTTCAAGCAGCCTGGCACCACGGGCTCCGGGGAAGGTCTGCAGTGGCAGGCTCCCTCCCATGCCCTTGTTTTCAGCGCTCAGACACAAAAACGTGAGACGTGGCTCCTGCCATACTCTCTTGAAACTGGAGGAAGAGGCAAGAACTTGCCAGTGCCCCCTACACACCAGCATGTCCGTCTGTCTCCTAAGCTCTCCTGAGACGGAGAAAGGAAAAATAGCTGTGTCCAGCTAATGACACGGTGTGCAGCTAACGACATGGGCCCTGGCCCCTCGCCTAGATGGGGAAAGATGCCCCTTCCCTCCAGTCTGACTGTTGTTTCTTGCTGTGACAGGCACAAACAGCCGAGTGCGCCGCCGGCCGCGCTGTCCCTGCGTTATTAGCACAGGAAAAAAAATAATTCCTCACGTGACTCTGAATAAAACCGGGTCTGCTTTAAACCTAATTAAGATGAAAGGAGGGAGCAAGGTCTCCCATTCCGAGCGGTCTGGGAGCAGGTTGGGCCGTCAGGGCCTCGTGGCCAGCAGCCCTCTGCTCCTGGCTACCTCATCGGGGCTCAGCTCCGCCACGTGCGCCGTCACCTCCAGCGGGTACTTCTTCCCTCCGACCGCCAGCGTGTGGCTGTTTGCCTTCAGGATCCTCTGAGCCACTGGGTGGGAAAAGCCAGGAGCCGCCGGAGTGAGCCCGGGCGGGTGCNCCGAGGCCCGTCCTGGCTGCGCCCCCACCCCCCTTCCCGGCCCCACCACGACAGACACCCCCCGGGTGGAAGATGTTTTAATTGCCACCGTGTCCGGGGGCCAGCGGACCGGCAGGGGCCGGCGGGGGCAACGCCACGTCCTC
>VXBO01012664.1:67926-78669 GCA_013400135.1 Rhinoptilus africanus
AGCCGGACGACCGCGGCTTCATCGGCGAGGTGCCGGTGCTGCGGGTGACGCGGCGGGGCCCCGAGGCCCTGCACTTCGTGCCTGCGCCGCTGGAACCGGGAGCCGCCGTCGTGCTGTCGCTAGATTGGGACCGCCGCTTCGACCACATGCAGCAGCACTCGGGTGCGTGACCGGCCTCCGGGGAAGGGGTTGGCCGGTACCCGGGGGTGGGTTGGCCGGTACCCGGGGAGGGAGGGTTGGCCGGTGTCCGCGGGTGGAGTTGGCCAGTGCCGCGGGGATGGGACGGGCTTGTCCAGGTCCAGTCCCAGGGCGCCGGGCCCGGCAGGTGCCTCCCCTGTGGGTCCCCTTGGATCGTGACCCAAACCCCTCCGTGAACAGCCCGGGAAGGAAAAATTAAACCTGCTTCAAAGCCTGGTGTGCGCCGTGGTGCCCTCAGCGTCCTGGGGCCATGGCCATCTCCTCCCTCTGCTCTGAAGCATCAGCACGAGCCCTGCATTTGTAAATGTCCTGACAGCACAAAAAACCCCACAATCCGAGTGAAAATCTCTTTTCCCGTGTCCAGTGGCCCTCAAAGCTGTTGCTTGCATGTGTCTTCCAGGACAGCATCTCATCACTGCCATTGCAGAACAGATGTTTGGATTCAAGACAACTTCCTGGTGAGCAGGGAAAAGGCTCCTTTTGACCCAAGCCTTACCTTGTTTGGCGTGTGCCAGCGTGCTGTGCCACAAGGAGCTGAGTAATGGAAAGCGGTTTGCCCTTGGACATTTCAGTCTGGCTCAGAGGGGCTGGGAGAGGTGACTGAAGCTGTGCAAAGTATTTGCTCTGCCTTCTCCTCCTCCAAGTGTCTGGTATGGATCTGGTGCTCCATAAATACCAGGGAGAGGAGGGAAGTGTGTTTTGTTTCGGTCACCATGTTCCCAGCAGCGGACGTGGCACTTAGGGACCCTCCAGCCGGTCTTAGCTACAGCAGCAGATGTTCTCCGTCGGTGCAGGGAGCTGGGCCGCCAGCGAAGTGTCATTGAGCTGAACACTCCCTCCATGACGGCAGAGCAAATAGGGGCCCTGGAGAGGAGCGTGAATGAGAAAATCCGGGAGAGGGTACCCGTCACAGTGCGGGAACTGGCTGCGGATGACCCTGAAATTGAAACAGTGAGTGATGGGGAGAGAACTGATGATATCTGTGGACCAAAATAACTGCGGCGTGGATGTCGCCCTGTTTGCTGTTGTCCTCCTTTGGCCAGGTGAGAAGCCGTGGCTTGCCGGACAACCACGCGGGGCCGGTGCGAGTTGTTGACATCGAAGGCGTAGACTCCAACATGTGCTGTGGGACTCACGTGTCCAACCTGAGCGACTTGCAGGTGAGGGGGGGAGCTGCATCGGGAGCCTCGCGCCACGTGTTCAGACCTGGCACAGCAGGTGCTGTGCAATTTCCAGGGCTGCTGGAAATTGTCCCAGTGGTAAAGGGGGCGGCGGAACCCCACGCTGGGTAAGGCCCCCCCAGGGCTGTACACAGGCTGACGGCTGTGTCCAGGCAGGCTTTTTCCCCCTTTGTCACAGATCTCGGCCCTTGTCTGCAGCAGTGACGGTTTCTGAGCTGCTGCTGCCTCTGCAGAGGGCGCATGGGATGGCGCTGGTTCGGCGTTGCCTTGCTGGGTTGCAGCCGTTTGTCCCCTCTGCTTAAGGCTTTGATGTCTTTGAGTGGAGATAAAATTCTTGATCTGCCTTTAAGTGTTTCTGTCTTTTCAGTCATTTGGTGGAGTCCGTATCCCAACAGAGACATCCAGATGCACTGCAGAGCAGCCCACGACTAGCAAATTGTATTAATTCCACTGTGTCGCTATCTTTTTTTTTTTTTTTTNTTTTTTTTTTTTTGGTATGGTGACCTGAACGGCTGATTTTAAGCAGTTTATTTTCACTGGCGGAGAGCCAAGATTCACAAGAAGGCATAGTCTGGTAGGAACTGACCGCCTGTAGGAGTATAAGCGAAGTACTGTTCTTTTCTGACCAGGGTGATTTTTCTCTTGAAGGTTATTAAACTCCTTGGCACAGAAAAAGGGAAAAAGAACAAAACCAACTTGGTTTTCCTGGCAGGAAACAGAGTGCTGAAGTCAATTGAACAGAGTCACAGCACTGAGAAGGCTCTCACCTCCCTGCTCAAGTAATACCCTTTCCGCTTTCATTATTTTGTCTTTACTATTCCTTCTATTCCTTTACTATTCCTTTACAAATACTACGTAAGCCTCCGGGTACGTCTGTGTGGTGCTTTTTATGATGTTACCTGCTTTTGCTCCTTTAAGAAATCCTTTCTTTGTCCTTCAAAGTGGCAGTGCAGATTCACCTTGTTCTTTCAGAAACGGCCCAGGTGAGCACGTGGAGGCTGTGAAGAGGCTGCAGAGTTCGGTGAAACTGCTCCAGAAGGTACCAAGGGGGAGGGCTGAGAAAAGCGGATTGTGGCTGCTTCCCGTAGACCTGAGCTTTAGTGGTGATAACTGGGATTTGAATCGTAGACATTAGTTTTTGTGGGAGCTGTTCCCATCTCTGGGAACGCAGCTCAGTGTTCACCCTGACTTCTCCATCTGCAGTACGCTTTATTTGCTTTTCTTTCAGAATAACTTGAACCTGCTTAGAGACATTGCTCTTTTGATAGCCCAGGACTTCAAAAACAGACCTGTTCGAAGTCAGCTCTTTGCGTTACACAGGTATGGGGGAGTTCAGGGAAAAGGGTAAAATGGAATCTTACACCTTTTGTGGCAGTTGCATCTCTCTGACACCTAATCAGGCTTGTTTCTCAAGGAGAGATATAAACTCGGTGAATGGAATATCAAACTGCCTCAGCCGGCTGGAAGGTTGTGGAGTTAAAGGAAGGTGATAGTAATTTAGTCACTGAGTTCTTCTGGTTTGATAGCTAAGAAATAACTGTGTCTGCCGGATTTCTCCCTGTCCTTGGTATTTTCAGAGAAAACCGAGGAGCTCTATTTCTTAAAAATAAACACTTAAATAATTCCTGATATGGCCACAGGAATGCACAATGAGGATTTAGATATATAGGGAAAAAACTACTCTCCGTCCTGATAGCGAGAGGCCAAAATCCCAGGCCCGATCAGGCCTTTGGTTTCCGATTGATATTTTGGACTCTAGAGGGGACTTCTGCTTTTTTCTGAAGTGGTTTTTTTTTTTTTCCCCACCTGTACAGGAAAGAGGGTGACTCCGAATTTATGAACATCATCGCTAACGAGATTGGGACAGAGGTGAGTCACTGATGAAGACTCACCTGATGGCACTGGCCTTTTCACTCAAGCTGCAGCGCAGGCTGGGCCAGGCTCTTCTGAGTCACAAGCTGTACCAGAGTCACAAGTTGCAGGTCTGTGTCCTTTCAAAAGTGCTGTGTCCAGCTGTGGGCTTCCTGGTTCAAGAAAGACAGGGNTGAAAAGCTACATGCGGTTGTTGTCCCCAGCAGCCTCAGCCTGCAGGGGAATCCTTGACAGTCAAGAAATACAACAGTGACAATTCAGAGCACTGTAGAAGAGCCTGTCCCCCAGAGCTGTACAGAACGTCGTGGGCTGGTTTAGACTAGACTGGACTATTCTGGCTGAAAGGGACCTACAACAGTCATCTGGTCCCACTGCCAACCAAGTCCGACTTTAGGATACCCCAGTACTCCTTCTGTCCCCCGCAACATATGATTTAGCATAAAGGGTTCAAAATCCCTCTCCTTTTTGCTCTCTTCAAATTGAGCCTCCGTCTCAGTAGCACACACAGATTCCTGAATTGTCTGCGTGTGGCCAGTGTCTCTGTCCTCTTCCCGGAGGAGGAGGGCAGTGGTTATTCTGGAGCATGATCTATCTCTGTCCACAGGACACCCTGCTGTTCCTGACTGTGGGAGATGAAAAAGAAGCAGGACTCTTTCTTCTAGCAGGACCTGTCGAAGCAGTTGAGAATTTAGGTCCCAGGTAATGTGTTCTATGGTTTCTTTAAAATTAGTAAGAATTCCAGTACTGCAGACTGAGCAGCTGAGGGGTATCGTTAGGGCATGGATCCTCCTTTGCTCTCTGGAGCGGGTTAGGCCAGGCCCCTCTCTTCTCCGCAAGTGAGCGGCCTCCAGCCCGTGCTGGTCCTGCAGGGTGGCCGAGCTGCTGGGAGGCAAAGGAGCTGGGAAACGAGGCCGCTTTCAAGGCAAGGCAACCAAGATGAGCCAGCGAGGAGAAGCGCAGGCTCTGCTCCAGGAGTTCCTCAGCCATCGAAGCCCTGAAGCGTAAGAACCAATTCTCGAAGTCGGGCTGTCTTCCTGCCTTGTATGAGCTCCCCCGGCTTCTCTCCCAGAGAATAAAGACATAAACCCAGCTGTGGGTGTGCACGCACTCCGTGGGAGCTGGTCTGGTGCTCAGGGAAGACGGGGGGAGAGGATCTGCCATCCACACTCGGCTGCAAGGGTTCTGTCATTTCTCTGGATAAATGGTACACGCTCAAGTGATTAAACGTAGACATTATTTAACCATTTTGTAGACTTCCTGAAACCCAGAGAGGGGCCCTCCCGTTTGCAATTTACATTGTGGGGGGTTTTGCTGAGGAATAATTGCTTTGTGAGCACGTTTTATTTATAGCTGGCTGCATTCAAAAAATCAGAGGGTTTGAGGATGGTATTTGCCAACCAGCGCGGAGGAAATGAATCGCGCTTTTGCTGCTGAAATTTGCTGTTGCAGTCTCAGCTGCAGAGACTAAAGGGCGCTGTGGAGTCACAGTGTGAAAAAGCACGACGGGTAATTTGGGAATTTTTTTCCCCCCCTCTTTCTGGATAGAAATGGTGGGTATAGCTGTTGGTAATAAACAGAACAAAAGAAAGCCCTCTCCCAAGGAGGTTTGCCTGTCCTGAACACAGGCTGGCAGCAGCCCCAGCACACAGGGTTTCCGCAGACGGCTGCTGCGCTGCCGTTCGGCCCCGAGCCCGCTGGGCTGTTGGTGAGCAGCAGCAGCAGCAGCAGGAGGCGCAGGTTCCTGTCGGCGGGGGACCAGCAGCCCTGGCTCCCACCGCACACTGTCGGCTCCCAGCGAGGGACATCCTGCAGCCGCATCCATGGGCTCTGGCTGCCTGTTCCCCATCCATCCTGGTTGGGACAAGCACTGGGCCAAGCCTGCCCACTGCCCAGCTGGAGGAAACCATCTTAGGGCTACCAAGAGGCNGAACGTAGGGGGGGATGTGCTGACCCAGGTGAGCTTCCTACAGAAAATGAGGGCCACAGCTGCGCTCTGTACTGCGTGAGATTTACAGTAAACTTTGCCGTGGAAGGCATTTTAGCGTGGCTGGGTTTTACCGCGGGGTTCTGCTGGTGAGCAGTCCGGGCAGGGGGAAGGTGGTCTCTCGCTCTCAGCGTAGCAGCGGTGGGAGGGCTCCCATCGGAGGCGGGGAACGGCTGCAAAGCCTCCACGCTCAGCAAAGGCCCATCCAAGCCGCAGCAAGACAAGGGACGTGAGCAGGGCACTGCCGGACCCCGTCTCCCAAAGGCAGTGCAAGGTCTGGGCAGGGGAGGTGGCGTCTCTCAGGTTGCCACAGCGGAGAGCGCGGATGATGCTTGGAGCTGGGTGCAGGGGAAAGGCTGCGGGAACTGGTGTTTGGGGAGATGCTGCACGTGTGCGGTCTGGCAGGAAGTACCTGTACCGTCGAATCTATTTTAAACCGTCTTGGACTGAAAGGGGGTGTTTACTAACTGAGTTAATCGGCATCTGCGCAGCCCGAACGGCTTTGACGTCGGCAGGGTGAGCCCACGTCTGGCTTCCTGCTACTGAGCAGAGGCAGGAGCCAGGACACAGCCCTTGGGGAGCCGAGCCGGTGGCAGCCGCGCAGCTGGACCCCTGCTCTGGCGCAGCCCCGGCGCTGGGGTGAGCAGCCCCCAACCCCCAGCGCAGCCCCTGCCGCCTGGGGGCTCAGTACAGCCCCATCTTTAGCTGGTCCCAAAGCTGCGCTTGCTTCCGTAAGGAGCGAAGTGACACAAGCGTGTCCCTGATCCCGGCACACGGTGCACCCAGAAATCTTGGATAAACAGCACGAAAAGCAGCTCGTTCTCTCACCCCGCTGTGCTGGCTGTGCCCGACTGCACCCAAGGGTGAGGACCGGGGGTGCCGGTGCTGCCTTTCCCCGTGGATTGACCGTGCCTTGCAGGTGATGGTGGGGCAGGGAGAGCCTCCACCCCCCAACACCACCAGCAGCCCCCGCAGCCGGGAGCCGAGCCCCCATCCCGCCCCACCCACCAGCCAGACATTGAACTCACCTGCTAAACACAGCCTCAGCTTTAATTAAACACCTCGTTTACAGGCACGCCCGTATGTATATGTGTATATAGATCCGCACCGTACGTGTATACACACATATGCATTGGTGTACCCCACACCGCAGTGAACACTGAACAACCCGGGGCTGGGGGGGCTCCTGCAAAAGCCGGTCCTTTATCTCCAAGTCACAGTGTCCGCCTGTTCCTGTAACAGCCGCCTGGCCAGCAGATCCCGAGCACCCGCGGGTGAGCACCCTGCTCCCGCTGCTGCCGTGCCCAGCCCTGCAGCTTGGAGGTGGCACGTCCCCATGAGCTGCAGGGGAGCACAGGGTCTTCCCCCCCGGCTGCCGCTGTGTCCCAGGCTGGTGACCCCCCAACCGTGGGCACGGGAATGGCAGCAGGAGAGCCCTGGGCTCGTTGTGCCAGCAGCGGGCCACACACCGCCCAAGCCTTCGGCACGACTGGCGTTATGGGTCTGTGCCACGGGAGCCACACAGCAGCGCCGCCCGAGCAGTCCGCTCCCGAGCGGAGTCAGTCCGTGCGGGTTTAGTGGGGAGCAAACAGTGGCTGGGGGCACCCATGGCACCCCCTGAGCCCGGGCGCAGCATTACCTGGGGGGGACGGTCCTAGGCAGCCTTCTTGTCCTGCGTGGCCAGGAGCTGGGAGACGCAGTAGGGGATGAGGCCGACGGTGGCCAGCGGCACGGCTGCGCTCTTGCAGAAGGAGAGGATGTAGAAGAGCAGCTGCATGTGGGAGGGCGGCTTGAAGGCGTCGAAGAGGTGCAGGACAAGGAGGGAGGAGGCGACGCAGCCCAGGCGGAAAGGCAGCTGCCGGCCTTGCTTGCCCCGGCAGCTCTCCAGGTACATGTGGGAGCTGAGGGCCAGCCCCAGGCCGAAGAGGATGCCCAGGTTCCGCAGGAGGCTGGCGAAGGGGGTGGTGTCGATGTGGACCCACTCAGGGTGGGCGCACCACTTCTGCGCCCTCTCCAGCGTCCAGAGCAGGTCCACGCCAACGGCCCGCAGCAGCAGGTAGAAGCCCATGGCGAAGCTGAAGAGGAAGAGGGTGATGCCCAGGTACCGGCGGAGGCTGGCGTGGTAGATGCTGCGGACGTGCTGGAAGGTTTTGGCCACGGCCATCCCTGCAGGTAACAAAGTGGGAGAGGAGGCGGCGCCCATCAGAGAGCAATCGCCTGCCTCGGGGCGGAGGAGCCCAGCAGAGCCCGCAGCCCTGGGCACTCGAGCAGGGGACATAAGCCGGGGGCTCCCCGGCTGCTCCCGTGCGGTGACTGCCCCCAGGGCCGCAGCCGCACCCCGCTGCTCACCGTTCTGCTCCCTCGCCCGGTGATGACCCTCTCACACCCCAAGCCTGCCCTGCCTCTGCCTTTGGGCCACCTTCCCTGTCCCTCAGAGCCCTCAGGGCAGCTGGCAGCGCCCTGCCCGTCCCACTGGGACGCGTGCCTCGAATGGGAGGGGAGCAAAGGCACGTCCTGGAGGGCATCCTGCCCGCGTGGATGAGGCGGTAACTGCAGAGCCACGGACGCCGCTTTGTGTCACAACCCCGCGCACGTCCGTCAGGCCATGCAGCCGTCCTGGCCATCCAGCACGGCGGTGCCGCGGGGGAGGGGGTGGGGGGGTCCAAGGCACTCACCTGAGATGACCCCCGCGATGACCTGATGGGGGAAGTGGGCAGCAATGAAGACTCGGGACAGGCAGACGCAGACCTGAACGGCCCAGAACCCCGTCCAAAGCACCGTCCACAGCACCCTGCGAGGGGCAGGTGGCCATGTCAGGGCCAGGGCTGGCTCCTGCTGCCCGGGGCACCGCCGTCGCGCCCCCCGAGCGGTGCCCGGCCATCCGGGGAGCCCGTCCTCCTGCACACCCCACAGCCCGCCGTCTGATCCCAGCCTTGTGCCTCCATGGGCTCAGCTCTGGGGCAGACGCTGCCCAGCATGGGAGGGTCTGGGGCACAACTTACCAGTATTTAAGTGTCCTCGACCGCTTCTTCCCCCCGGCAGCGGAGAGGAGGGCTGTCACCATGGTGTAATACACACCAGCTGCACCCATGGCGTGGCCGGAGGGGCTCCCTAGGCGAGAAGAGAGCCCCGGGTCAGACCCTCCCCTTCAGAGCGGGTGTCGTGGTTTCAGCTGGGATAGAGTTAATGTTCTTATGGGCAGCTGGTACAGTGCTGTGTTCTGGATTTGGGATGGGAAACAGCACCAGCACCTGTACGCCGGCACCAAGACTGGGAGAGGGCACTGGCCATCCCTGATGGCTCGCACTGAGGGCGCCAGGGATGCCGGCAGCCCTTCCCTGGCTGCTGTGGAAAGTTGTGGGCAAAGTACAGACGGAGCTGCTAACAGCTCCGGAACCGGGCAAGCCCCTTCCTCACGGAATAGCTGCCCGCATTTGGGGCTGGGGGGTGAGCATGGCCCCAGCCTGGGGCCAAGGCTGGGCTGAGCGCGGGCAGGAGTTTGTGCTGAGCTGCCACGTCTGCACCAAGGGTCAAGGTCTGCACAGGGGCTGCCCTGCCTCCACCCGCTGCAGGCACGGCCGCCCTCCCACAGCCTGGGGGGGCCAGCGCTGCCTCAGCCGTAACGGCCCCCTCTCAAGGGCTGGCAGGGGCCCGTGGCGCCGGCAGGCTGCCAGCCACGGCCACGGCCACGCCAGCACCCCCAGCCCTGCAAGGACCGAGACTTGGAGTGGGAGCTGCATGTGCGGCTGGGAACAAGGGACCCTACCGGGGATGGGGGACCCTACTGGGGACACGGGACCCTACCGGGGCCGGTCTCGCAGGTGAGTGGGAACTGCTGGATCTCCGGGGCGGTGGTGTTGGTGTAATAGTCCGTCTCGTGGACCCACCAGTATGGTCTCTCCCCAAAGAGGATCCTGAAAAGAAAGAAGAAAGGGAGCTGTAGGGGCCCTGGGCACCAGAGGAGGCGGACACAGCTGTGGTTTCAGCTCTGGCCTGGAGCTGGAAGAGGCAAAGGAGCCATGAGTGGTCCAGGGCGTCCCGACAGACACAGCATCCAGCTGGTCGCTTGGTCCCGACAGCTGGCACTGCCTGTCCGTATCCCAACCCCGGCGGCTGAAGGGGAAGAGCAAGTCAATGCTCTGACTCTGCTCCCTCGAACCCTTTTTCAGGCCTGGAGCAACTGTCTCATGGTGGCATCAGAGAGAGATGCCACCTGTCCCTGTCACACGTGCAGGCAGCACGGGCATCCCCGGGGATGTGGAGTGGGGCACACAGAGAGCCCCCTGCGCCGCGGGGTCCTGCTGCCAGGGTGTGGGGCACAGCCCAAGCTGTGGGGACGTGCAGCCCCGGAGCCTGGGGAGACTGAAACGCTGCTGCGGGGATGGCTCCGTGCTGGCACACCGGTCCCACAGCCCTGCGGGGACAGCACCCCCCCTACCAGCCGGCACCCAGCCCTGCCGGCGTTGGGGTGTCAGAGCGGATTGGCCCCACGGTGCAATTAACGCTGACGATGGGGCCGTCCCACGCCTGGAGCACTGGCGGGTCCCTTGTGCGCTCCCCACAAGGTCTCCCTTTGCTGCAGCGATGCCAGGGCTACCAGCCGTGGAAAGGAAGGGGATGTCGGTGTCCTGGTTTACCCACGGGAAACGCTCCCCTAAAAGATCCGGGGAGCACCACGCCCTGGTCCTGTGCCAGGCCCCCACCCCGCGGTGAGCGGCTCTGAGCAGCCCCTGCACAGGAGGGGCTGTTTGCAGGAGGGTCTGTCTCTGCCCAGCTTCTGGGGAGGGGGAGAGGATGCTGCTGCAGGCTCGAGAAGGAGCGGCCATTCCTGCTACCAAGCTGGGGGCTGAACTCTGGGCTTTGGTTTGCACCGGCGAGAAGGCTGGGAGCGCACATCTGGCCCGCGTTAGCCCAGCTGTGCCAACACGCCCGCAGGGGGCCGTGGCACGGGGCCACTCACCACTTGAAAACAAGGTTGAGCCAGTCACCGATCACCGCCACCCAGACGAGCCTGATGCCCACCGCCTCGCTGAAGTGGAACCAGATGGGGAAGAGGACGAAGAAAGCGTTCCTGAGGTCGGCGGCGAAGGAGATGAAGAGGAACCAGTCCTGGGAGCCCTGGAAGTGCTGCTGCAGCCAGTATGTCGCCCGGATGCCCGTGTCGTGCAGGAGGTCCATGCTGGCCTCCATCCTCCCCCGCAGCCGCTGCCCCGCGGCGCAGCTCCAGCTCTCCCGCGCTTCACCGTGCCGCCGGGGTTTTATACTCCGCGGGCTCTTGTTTGCTGCGGGCAGGTCACTTGTCCCAGCGCCGATCTTTGGACCCAAAACCACTTTTGCCAAAGGTGCATCACCGGGGGGGGGTTGTTACAAACATGTTTGGAACACCTTACGTAAAAGGGAAAAACAGGCTTCGGGGGAGCGTGGGGCGCTCCAGCACCGGCGCCTTAACCCTTCCTCGCACCGTCCCTCCCTGCAGCGCTGGGGGGATCCCACGGCCCCCGCTCCTCC
>VXBO01012664.1:84746-104631 GCA_013400135.1 Rhinoptilus africanus
CTCACGTTCTGGAACAAAACGAACCAGGTGATCCGATCTCCAGACTGGAATCCGCGGGGAGCAGCTGTCAGGACCGCCAGATTGCCTCCATCGTACTCCATTACTTGGCGCATGAAAGATGGAGCGAGGGGGAACGCTCGGCTTTTTAAAAACCCTGCAACCTGTTTGTATTCAACAGCCAGGGTGGGTCTGCGGTGGTACGGCACCTTCCCCCCGTACTTCTGCACCGTGACGTCCCGGTGATACGCCGGCGTCGGCAGCGGACCCACCACGTACTCGGTGACGTTGGGCTCCGGCTGGTTCCCAAAGTAGAGCACAGCCAGCGCCTCCCGGGGGGGGCGAGGCCCCCCACCATCCAGGAACCGCAGCACCTCTGCCTTGGCGGGGACCTGCACGTCCACGGAAGCGATGCAGTTGTCCGAGGGCTTTGCCCGCGAGGCGTCAACCAGCTGCACCCCAAGGGTTCCCCGCAGGTACCGCACCACTTGCGCCAGCTCCTCGGGTGTCAGATCGGCAAAGACCAGGCTCTGCACATCGTCGGGGTCCTCCTGCTCCGGGGGCTGGTGCTGGCAGGGGCCGGGGGCTCTCCCTCTGGTCAGCAGCACGCAGACCAAAGCAAATATCGTGGCTAAAGCCAGAACAAGGAGGATGAGCACGGTTTTCATGTTCATGTCTGCCGAGGCACTGAGAACTCCCGCAGTCTGGCAGGGTGGGATTCCAGAGGCAGAATCCTCCCAGCAACCCGCTGACCGAAGGGGCTGGGTTTGGTTGGGATTGTTTTTTCCCTTGTCTTCTCAACAGGGAACAGCCCGGAGGAGCTCGCAGAGGGATGTTCTCAGGCATGCACGGGATTTGCTGGGAACCATAAAAGGCAACTTTGCTCTGCCTCCCCCAGCGGGTCATAATTTTTCAGTAAACTTAATGCTCCTGCATCGGTCCTTCCTCTCTTGCCCCACACGCTGTGCTGCAGACCTCGGAGAGGACAGATCCAGTCACTTGGGGTAAATAAATACGTCTCCCTGCACCTCCTTTGCTTAACCCTGCGGATACAAACAGCCAGGAGCAGCACAGGCTGCAAGGATGACGCTCCCCTGTGCAGAGCTGCCGCGGCTCTGCCTTCGCCAGTGCCCCCCCCGTGCCTGCGCAGCAGCAGCGCAGCATCACACACTGCTGCCGCTGACCCATGCACGAGGAGGCACCGTCCTGCAGCCGCGAGGGAGGGAGGGGAGGTTCATCACCACCTCAAAGTGCCTCCTGATCCTGGGATACGTCCTGCCACAGACACGGGGCTGCAAGGAGGGGGACAAGGGCTCCAGAGCCCACCTTGCAAACGGGCAGCGGCACTAGCCGTGCTGCTCCGACGGCAGCGGCGTGGCCCCCGCGCCCCGGCTTGAGCCTGCAGAAGGGCTCTCGCATGAACCCGGCCACCATCAGGTTGGGCTGGGCCACACGCTGCCCGCAGGGCTGGGGTTCAGCTGGTTGGTGCAGAGTGACCCATGGGGACAGCGCTGGCACAGGGACAGCAAGACCCCTCCCCACAATAGTCCCCTCCCTTCCCCTTGCCTGCAGCGAGTGGCCGAGAGCCGCAGCCCAAGCGGGTCCTGGCTGTCCCCAGCCTCACCCCCAGCACCCAGAGCTCGGTGCCAGCACCCGCCTCGGTCCTTCCCTTCCCCTGGGAACCCCCAGCCCATCCCTCCTGCCCTTTGCCTGGACCATCCCTGTGCTCAACAGCCTCCCTGAGCCGCGCTGCTGGGTGGTTTGTGGACGTAGAAAACACGGCGGAGAACCAGCATCGCACCCGAGCAGACACTGCTGTAAGTTGTAAAAACAAGACACTCAAGAGAGCACTGGACCAGAATANGAGTGTGAGTCGGAAAAGTGGCGCCGCAGAGGGAGGGCAGCATCGTGCTCAAAAATGCAGAGTGAGTTTTGGTTGGTTTTGGGGGTCTCTGACTCTGCCAGGTAGTGCCGTTCCACATAGGTCGCTGTGTAGGGGCAGTCGAGGCCCCGGACAAGCTCGTAGGCAAACCTGCCGATGCCAAAGCTCCCATCGAAGTACCGGGTGGACATTCCCCCGGGGCAGTTGGAGCCGTAGAGGGCTAAGGCTTCCTGGAGACTCAGCTCGTAGACAATCCTCTCCCCACGGAACCTGATGTCAAAGAGGCGTGGGCCAGTGTTGGGGTTCATGCCAAAGGTGATGCTCCAGCCCTGGAAGGTGACGCGGTTGTCCCTGATGCTGTAGCGGGGACCCTGGGGCTCGTACTGCAGCGGCCCCGGGGAGCCGGGTGGGCGCCGGGGTTTCATGGAGCCCAGCACCGCCTCAGCCTGGGGCTTCGTGATCCTGACAACCTCCAGCAAGTTGGACACAAATGCATCCTCCAGATCCCCCATGCTGGCAAAGTACTGGCCGTTGTAGAAGACTTTGCGCAGCTGCCAGCGGGAGATGTGGAGGGCCCCGTGATCCACCAGCACCTCCAGCCCCACCGGCGAGAGGTAGTAGCCGGTGCCGGCCACGGTGTGGAAGAGGACAAACCAGGTCGCACGGTCACCGGACTTGAAGCCCCGTGGAGCCGTTGTGAGGATGGCCAGGTCGGTCCCGTCGGACTCGCAGCATGCAGTGAGGAAATGGGGTGCCTTTCTCAGCTCCCGCTGGATGAGGGTGTTGATATCCGCGTACTCCTTGCCGGTGACAGGTCTGCGGTGGTACGGCACCTTCCCCCCGTACTTCTGCACCGTGACGTCCCGGTGATACGCCGGCGTCGGCAGCGGACCCACCACGTACTCGGTGACGTTGGGCTCCGGCTGGTTCCCAAAGTAGAGCACAGCCAGCGCCTCCCGGGGGGGGCGAGGCCCCCCACCATCCAGGAACCGCAGCACCTCTGCCTTGGCGGGGACCTGCACGTCCACGGAAGCGATGCAGTTGTCCGAGGGCTTTGCCCGCGAGGCGTCAACCAGCTGCACCCCAAGGTTTCCCCGCAGGTACCGCACCACTTGCGCCAGCTCCTCGGGTGTCAGATCGGCAAAGACCAGGCTCTGCACATCGTCGGGGTCCTCCTGCTCCGGGGGCTGGTGCTGGCAGGGGCCGGGGGCTCTCCCTCTGGTCAGCAGCACGCAGACCAAAGCAAATATCGTGGCTAAAGCCAGAACAAGGAGGATGAGCACGGTTTTCATGTGCATGCTGCTGCTGGTCCTGAGGTACTCCCAGCAGCTTTCGGAGCAGGGTTTCTAGCTGCTGCCTCTGTCAGTTTATGCTGCGCTGGATGGATTAGCACGGAAAGTACAAAGCGCTGGGAGAGGCTAGGGGAGGAGATCTGAAATTCGTGGTGACCAGAAAGGGCAGATCTCCTCTCTCAGCTGCAGCCTTCTCCGTCCTCCTCCGCGAGCAGTGCCCTGAAAGAACTAGTGGAGATGCCGGGTCAGTGATTCAGACACATTTCACATAACTCTGTTACTTTTTCAGTCCAACCTAGCTTCCTGAGGCTGCCTGGAAAAACGAAGATCCTGCAGTCAGCCCGAGGTGGCTGGGACCATTGTGAAGCTCTGACAAACTGGCAATTGTTGCCGCCCTGTAGGACTTCACCTCTTTGCACTCACCAAATTTCCTTGTTTATCAGGCTGTTTCCTTGTAAACATTCTCCCTGGCAGCATGATTCCAACCTTGGAGCTACTTATTTTATTTTATTTTTTTAAATCTTCCACGTGGAAGTCCTTGCTGAGAACACATCCATCTGTGTAGTAGCAGAGAAACTTTGGCAGGCACGGAGAGATGTAGTTCCGGATGAGATTCAGGCCCTAATGCACTGGGAACAACTAGCTCTTAGTTTGCACCTCTGAACAGCTATCAACTAATTAATCCCCCGGCGTTCCACTGAAACAAGATCACACGGCTTTTGTCTCTGCCTCCGATTCAGGGNCACAGCACTTCTTCTACAGCAGAGGAACTGGATTTTCTCCACGCTTCCCTCCTGCGACAAACTCAAATTCAGCAATGAGCAGAGATAACGTAGACTCCCGTCTGGCATCACACCAGGAAGATCATGCTTCCCTTTTAAAGAGCACTATTTTAAAAGCAACGACAAAAAGTGAAGTCATCGCACAACTAGAAATTGAGACAACTTCACTAAAAAAACCTGAAAATTCAAGACAGAACAGTCGACCTGGTGCCTCTGACTGCGTCTCCTAACACCGTCCTATCGTGTTAAAACCTGCTCATATTTTGGAAGCCATGGTAGGTGAATGGGGGGAAGTTTGGCAAACAAGAGGCAGTTCTGGGCAGGCATGCCAGAGGGTTGATTTCACACGCCGTGAAGTCCTGCTCGCTGGTGAAAAACACACCGTCGTGAGAGTATATGGAGGGGTCCAGGTCATAATAGTTGTAGGGTCTCAGGAGAAAGCCAACCGAGTTTCCCACCGTCACAGTGTTGGGAATATCCTCAGAGTGCGGAATGTGAAGGAAACCAACGGTTATCCAGGCGACCAGGTCCTAGGGCAGGGAAGAGCCAGGAGACCACGGTTATTCCGGAAGCCTGCAGCGGCAGTGACCGAAATCTAGGCAGGGGCCATGGAAAGAGAGAGGGAGGGGACCTCCATGGGCACCAGCCCAGTCGCATTCCCATGTGTGATGTCCCTGCTCTGGGAAGGATCCCCTCCCTTCCCCAAAAACCTGACCGTAGCCACAGGCATCCACCCAGCAGAAGGGCCCTTTGCCCTGACCCCCACAGCCAAGCCCTGGCATCACAGAGATTTTCCTGAAGTTTTGCCAGCATTTCGCCGTAGGGAGAGACGAGCTCTTGCTCTGCACTCTGATCTACGAGCTCTGAGCAGATCCACAGGGAAGGGGATGCTCAAACCCTTGTTCCCCAGGGATGCTGCTCTCCCAGTGGAGCCCCTGTTTCTGCGGGCGATGCTGAGGTCGCCCAGTGGCTCCCGCTCAGCCCCGGCACTGGGTGTTACAGCTCCAGCCCTGGGGACCCCAGCTCACCTCGCTGGTGATGGTCTCGTTGTTGATGAAGTCGGCAAAGGCAACGGTGGGCGTCCAGGGGTCGTTCTGGTTGTAGATGCTGGTGCTGGTGGGCTCCTCCTCCTTCCGCCGGGTGACGGCCAGTTGGTACCTGAGGAAAAGAAGAGAGATGGGAGCAGCCCCCAGGGCAGGGCAGAGCCAGAACCAGCTCCTCCCAGAGCCCGCAGAGCACAAGCCTGCTCCTGCGGAGTAACCCCAGCCCAGGGATGCATCCGCACGGTGCCTCCCCATCAAGGAACACCCACGCGATCTCTCGCCCCTCTCTGAGAACCTGCTGTCCCAGTCCGAGCCCCCTGACCTTGCCCAGCTGATGGCCCTCTCCATGGAGCTGGCTTCGGGAACGTGGTCCCCCGCAAAACTGGTGATCTGGATCCTGTAACCACGCTGGTGGCCCCACTTGTTTTTGCTGTTGGCCGCGAAGTAGACGTATCGGGGCATCTTCGACTGGAGCCGGAAGGCAGCCTGGTCCTCCGTGTCCAGGACTTTCTTGGTGAGTCGTGGCCGCTCTATCTGCTGCTCTGGGCTCCAGGGAGCCCGCGTCATCTCAAATGCCATGTCATGGGCCGCCAGGGAGTTCTTCACCCCTACAAAGCAAAAGCGAAGTTGCTGAGGAGCATCCCCCGCAATCCCCTGCTCCCCACGGACATCACTGCAGCCAGAGCTCACTCTCCCCATCCTCCCTTCCTAACTCCGGGCTCCGAGCAGTGGCTCCTGCCCGCGAGAGCAGCTACTGCTCCACAGCTCTACGGAGGCATAACGGTAGCTCGGAAGTGTTCATCCATGGCTGTGGCTGCACGACTGTGTGTTTGACCCAGACAACACCGCGCTGTGGTAGACACCGCCATCCATGGGTTCTCTCGCCCTCCGAGAGGGACAAGAGCCTCATCCCAGTGCAGAAGAGCAGGTTTGCTCCCCCAGTGCAGGCACACTCTAATTAACTCAAGCGCCTGACAACCCAGACAGCGCATTTGCACTCCATCAGCGTGTGTCCCGTGAGTTGGAGAGCACCGGGAAGGGCGCAGGCACATTTGCACATCACAGAACTGGAGCAGCGCTGAGCAGTTCAGGTCTTTCCACCAAGAAGAGTCATGAGCCGGAGGCTCAGAGAGACAGGAGGGGTGCAAGAGCAAGGAAACCCCAGGACAAAGAGCCAGCTGAGAGCGCTCAAGGAGTGGCGTGGCTCTGGCAGCGGCGTCAGTGCTGGCCCCTGCTGCTCCCCCCCGCCGGGGCACAGAGCGTAACCCCCCCGCTCCCCTCCCCGTGCCCGACGTGTTTCTAGCTTGACACCAAGGCCACCGCAGAGCTGGACCTCTGGCCACCCTTGGGCCCAAGCCCCGGGGCTACCACGGAGGTCAGCGCCAGAGCCCGAGCCCCATGAAGAGGATCCACGGCCAGCAACCGCCATGGTGATCGTTTTCTTCCCTTTTCTGATGCGAACAAAACTCTTAACCCCGCACCTGCCCTTCTAGTGACAGTAGTGACTCTGACTTCATCTGCTTTTTCCCTGTTCTTGCAGTTTTGCCGTCCTCTCTTTTCACCTAAGCGCCCAAAACTCATCCTAAAACCACACGTAACAGCCTTTAAATTTGCGTTTCCCAATCGAAAGGAAACTGAGATATTTTTCATAGGTGGCCAAAGCATTTGCAGCCGCAGCAGCGTGAGGACAGATTTGTGGCATAAATGGAAGGGGAAGACCAAGAAAACTGCAGACAACGCTCCTGTTGCTGCTGTGAGCAAAGGAGCCCTTGCACCCCCAGCAAAACACAGCCCAGCCCCGGCTCGGAGCTGGTCGCCAGCCCAGCATCCCCCTGCGGTGCCCGCAGCCCCACGGAGGGCACAGCCAATTGTCCCACTCGCACAGGAGCGGCAGGAAAGCTGTAGGAAGCAGGAATGTGAGCTGGAAACCGCATCACAACAAACCAGCTTGAGCGATGCTGACTATAGTCTGGGGCTCGGGACACGGGGAGGGCACGGAAGGAAAAATCCTAGGTCCTGCAGAGCCTCGGAGGCGTTGAGGGCCACAGGGCAGGGTTGGGGCTGGGTCCGTTGGCCCAGGCGGGAGGGGAAGGACCTTCTCCATGGGGGCCAGCGGCTGGGCACAGGTCAGCGCTGCCCTTACCCAGCCTGAGCCCTGTACAGCGCCTCGGGGAAACCGCAGGGGACAGAGTGGGAACCTCTCCCTGCAGGACAACAGCTTCCCAGTGCTCTAAAAACAGAAGGGAGGGAGCTCCGTGTCAGCACACCATCCTACTCCAGACAGCGAGAGAAAAAACTGTATAAGGACCAAAAAAATGTCAAGTTTGGGGAATCTAAAAGTACTCAGGGAGGGCACAAAGGAGAGACAAAGACCCAGCTCAGCCCTGTAGAGCACCAGACCGGCTGCCCTGCTTTACGCTGGGCAGTCAGGATACAAAAACAGGACCTTCCCAAGTTAGAAGGAGCCCCAGGAGCAGCGTCAGGCGGAGGAGGAGCAGGCTCACACCTCCAGCCCTGCAGACGGGGCTGTGGCTGCCCGGCCATGCCTATGGCAACACGCGCTGTGCCAGACATGAGGCCTCAAGGAAACACAAACATTTTTCAGCTGCTACCTTTCATACTTTCCCCAGGCTGACCACAGAGCTCCTAGACAATTCGCACTGCCTTCAAGTCCCTGACCTTGACAGACTGTTTTACGCAGAGAAAAACAACTTTGCAATGAAAGAAGAGGTTGGGAGAGTGAAAAAGCAGAGTTCTGAGGTCATTATGAGGGATTCGACAGAGTAGGAGGCAATCCCACCAGAGCTCTGGGGGTTACGAGTACAATAGCAGACATTAAAGGAAGACCCAGACCTACCTCCCACATCCAAGTCCACTTTATAGTTGATGGAATGGGTGTGAATCGTACCCAGCGTGTGCTCCCAAACCCTATTGCCATATCTCAGACCATCCCCGTGCAGAAAGGACGAGCTCGCGTACCCCGTGGCCTGGACCTTGCCTTCGATGGCCCCGTTCTGGTAGAAGACGAAGTCCCACACGTAGTCGTAGTTGCCCACGGTTGCGATGGAGCGAACGACCAGAGCAGAGTTGACCAGCCCCCCGTAGTAGAGCGACTGCAAGTTGGAGTAGTGGCGCCTCAGAGGGGAGCCCAGGTTCTGCTCAAAGATGCAGAGGGCGTTTTTACTAACCCTAGAGACCTGGGAATGAGCAAGGTAGTGCACATCCCGGTACGTCGCTAAATAGGGGCAGTCGACCCCTCGCACCAAGGGGGAGGTGTAGCGCCCGATGCCAAAGCTCCCATCCATGTACCTGGTGGACATCCCTCCGGGGCAGTTGGAGCCGTACACCGACAGCGCCTCTTGGACGCTGATTTCATAGGCAACCCTCTCCCCCTTGTGTCGGATGTCAAACAGGCGCAGGCCCGTGTTCACGCTCATCCCAAAGGCAAAGCTCCAGGCCTGGAAGAGGACGCGGTTGCTCCTCACGCTGTACCGGGGACCCTGGGGCTCGTACTGCAAAGGGAACAGCGCAGCTGCCGGGGCACGCGGCTTCATGGAGGAGAAGTCCCCGTCCCGGGGCGCCTTCCTCACCTTCTCCACGCTGATGCCACCCTGCGCGTAGGCGCTCTCCAGCTGGACCATGTCCCGGTAGTACTGCCCGTTGTAGAAGACCCTGCTCACCACCCACCGGGAGATGTCCAGGCTGCTGTGGTCCACCAGCACTTCCAGCCCCACCGGGTGCACAAAGAACCCGCTCACGTTCTGGAACAAAACGAACCAGGTGATCCGATCTCCAGACTGGAATCCGCGGGGAGCAGCTGTCAGGACCGCCAGATTGCCTCCATCGTACTCCATTACTTGGCGCATGAAAGATGGAGCGAGGGGGAACGCTCGGCTTTTTAAAAACCCTGCAACCTGTTTGTATTCAACAGCCAGGGTGGGTCTGCGGTGGTACGGCACCTTCCCCCCGTACTTCTGCACCGTGACGTCCCGGTGATACGCCGGCGTCGGCAGCGGACCCACCACGTACTCGGTGACGTTGGGCTCCGGCTGGTTCCCAAAGTAGAGCACAGCCAGCGCCTCCCGGGGGGGGCGAGGCCCCCCACCATCCAGGAACCGCAGCACCTCTGCCTTGGCGGGGACCTGCACGTCCACGGAAGCGATGCAGTTGTCCGAGGGCTTTGCCCGCGAGGCGTCAACCAGCTGCACCCCAAGGTTTCCCCGCAGGTACTGCACCACTTGCGCCAGCTCCTCGGGTGTCAGATCGGCAAAGACCAGGCTCTGCACATCGTCGGGGTCCTCCTGCTCCGGGGGCTGGTGCTGGCAGGGGCCGGGGGCTCTCCCTCTGGTCAGCAGCACGCAGACCAAAGCAAATATCGTGGCTAAAGCCAGAACAAGGAGGATGAGCACGGTTTTCATGTGCATGCTGCTGCTGGTCCTGAGGTACTCCCAGCAGCTTTCGGAGCAGGGTTTCTAGCTGCTGCCTCTGTCAGTTTATGCTGCGCTGGATGGATTAGCACGGAAAGTACAAAGCGCTGGGAGAGGCTAGGGGAGGAGATCTGAAATTCGTGGTGACCAGAAAGGGCAGATCTCCTCTCTCAGCTGCAGCCTTCTCCGTCCTCCTCCGCGAGCAGTGCCCTGAAAGAACTAGTGGAGACGCCGGGTCAGTGATTCAGACACATTTCACATAACTCTGTTACTTTTTCAGTCCAACCTAGCTTCCTGAGGCTGCCTGGAAAAACGAAGATCCTGCAGTCAGCCCGAGGTGGCTGGGACCATTGTGAAGCTCTGACAAACTGGCAATTGTTGCCGCCCTGTAGGACTTCACCTCTTTGCACTCACCAAATTTCCTTGTTTATCAGGCTGTTTCCTTGTAAACATTCTCCCTGGCAGCATGATTCCAACCTTGGAGCTACTTATTTTATTTTATTTTTTTAAATCTTCCACGTGGAAGTCCTTGCTGAGAACACATCCATCTGTGTAGTAGCAGAGAAACTTTGGCAGGCACGGAGAGATGTAGTTCCGGATGAGATTCAGGCCCTAATGCACTGGGAACAACTAGCTCTTAGTTTGCACCTCTGAACAGCTATCAACTAATTAATCCCCTGGCGTTCCACTGAAACAAGATCACACGGCTTTTGTCTCTGCCTCCGATTCAGGGATAAACTGAGGTGCAGCTTCTGAGAAGTTCCCTCGAGGACCCCAAGCTGCGGCATCGGAGCAGGCAGCCATGGCAGCGCCCGCTGTCACGCTGCCGCCAGGATTTCTCCCAAAGGTTGTGACAACTGCCCTCTACCATCCCACCAAAGGCGCCTCTGCTGGTCTGGCAGCACTGCTGAAAGGCCGTGGCAGAAGGAAAGGGCCAAACAAGAGGACTGGGTGCTCCATCCTGCCACGCGGCAGAGGTTTGGGGGAGCTACAATCCCTGCCTGTCCCTCAGCTGGTGCTGAGAAGCACAAGGCATCCAAGAGAACCAGGGCTGGAGATTCAACCCAACATTTCCACTCCTGCTGCCAGCCTCACCTCACCTCACCCTGGCCTTCTCTTCCTCCTCCCGTCAGAGTTTCCTGGTGGGAGATGGCTCCCCCCAGCCACAGCACGGCCTCCAGTTCCTCCTCTGCACTGGATCTTGCCTGGACTCAGCCCCTCCGCGGTTCTCCAGCCGTGCTTACCAGACACCACACGGGCAGGCAGACGGCCACGCTGACACAGGACACACTCCATTATCCTCACCGCTACTGGCAGCCTCAGCTTTCTTTAGCCCAGGCTGCAGCTGCGCGGGCCAGGGCCACCCATGTCCACTCCGTGCCAGCACACGTCACCCGTGCCGCACTGACCAAAGCCCGCGGAGCCACAGCGGGCAATTCGTGTGGCCGCTGTGCCAAAAGAGGGGCTCGCTTTGTGGCACGGACGCGAGCAATGAGGAGAGAGGACGGACGAGAAGAGAGCCTGGGCTACATGGGAGGCAAGACCTACAGGGCTCCAAGGTGCCCTGCTCTCACCAACCTTCGCTTGGCCTCCAGTGGCAGAATCGGGTGCCTCTGAGTAGCCCCAAATTAAGCAAAGCAGCCCTGACTTCCAAGTCTTTCAACACGTGATGTCAACAAGGCTTCAAAGATTACTTGGGGTTAGCTTGAAAGAAAAATTCCCTTTCGGTGTAAGCCTGGAAGATGGCATCCATTCCACGGGAGTGCAGAGAGAAAGCGCTGTTGCCACAGTTGAGGTTTAGAGGAGAGCCAGGACCTGCCGCACAGGAATTCAGGCAGCGATGTGCTGCAAGGCACACCTAACCACCTGAGCCACGGCTGCGCGCACAACTCTCACGTTGACATTTCCTTAAAGAAACACAAAAAAAGAGCAGGTCATTCAGTCTTGACTTCGTCTCTTGGTTTTGCATCCCAAGTCCCTAAAGGTCAAGGCACAGGCTGCAATTACAGTCGTTTTCCAAGCAGCACAGCAGTAGTTTAAGAGAACTGGACAAACTCCACAGGCCTTACCGCCCCACAAATCACAACTCAGCCCTGCAGCGTGCCTGGGAGATGTCTGAAAATAAAGCATGGGAACACTCTTAGTCATGTGCATGTCGGGTGTTTGGGGAAAAAAAAGAGAAACTCTAAAACCTGTAATGACATCCTCACGACAAACCACCCCACAGCGCAGCACACACCCCGGCTCCACAGGATACGGATGACACACATGAAACTTTCTGCGCTGCCTCTGCCCCGCTGCAGGATACATCCCGTGGACGCCACGTCTAATATGTAATACTGTCCATTCCTGATGTACTTTTCAAGCTGGAGACTTTTCAAGCTTATTATAAGCAACGCAAGAACCAGCCTGCGCTTTCTAGCAGCTCTGCTTCTGAATAAACACAACAGCCCGAAATCCACCTCCATCTTGCAGTAGAAATTTCAGGAAACAGAGTAATTAACTGAGCCCACGGAGCCAGGAAACCTGTGTCAATACCTTACTGACGAAAAGCAACCAGGTATCTTTAAGGGCAATTGCTTGTGTACCTTCTCCAAAAGAAGCCCGAAGCAGCTTAAAGCTAACCTAGAATTTAAAAAAATTATATGTCTCACTAACGGCAGCGTAACTTGTTTATGACCTGCTTGGTGCACATACCTCTTCCCACAAGTCAGCTCCCCAGCCTGATTAGCCCATCACTCTGTCCCACACCTAATACGGAGAATCCACATCCTACCAATGTTTATTTTGGCTACACGGTCACTTTTAGGTACTGCCCATCGGGACACCTTATATTGGCTAAATTGCCCACGTCTCCCAAACAAAGCAAGGAAGAGAGGAGTCTGCTGGTTTTCGCTTGCACAGAAAGGTAGAGGTGGCAAAAAATAGTCTCTGAAATTTATAGAAACCAAAACCAGAGCCAGCTTTTGGCTCAGGGAAACTTGGAGTCAGTGACTGCCAGGCAGCTGTGTAAAGAGTACAGTACAGAAAACCCCCTGCCAACTCTCCTGACACGGGCAAGACTTCAGCATGCCCCAAGCCAGACCTCAGACTTCGGAGAACTCCCACTGCCGTTCCCTCATCCCACAGGGACAGCTTGTGAAAAACAGAAGGCTGGAAATTGCTTGACCCTTACCCACGCCATCTACATTTCTGGCAGTGTTTATGTCTGCACACCACTGCTGTGCCCTAATTCTCCACTCAAGGTTTTAACTGTCACTGCATATAAGCTGTCTGGAGAGCCTGTGCCGGCATGCTGCCACTTCTCCTGGAGAGCAAAGCAGAAACCACCACTCTGAGACTGGGGGGTGACCATCACGGACAACAAACCCTCCCCTGCTCCTGCGGATGAGCCACGCTCCTGCCAACAGCCCTCCAGAATGCTCCATCTTTCCACAGGGTGCTGGCACAGGCCTCCCAGGATATCAGTTTCTTCTGGCGGTGGCGAGGAGCCCCTCGTGCTGCACCCCATCGAGTCCTGACAGCAAGTCCTTCCCTTGAGCTCTGGCTCCAACCACCTTGGCCCCCAAATATCCATTTCCACCTTGGCTCCACTTTCCCCACGGGTGCTGGCAGGACAATCCCCCCGGCGGGGAGCACAGGGGCACGGTGGGGAGTATGGCAGCCCTGTGGGAGTCTGGCAGCGGCTGCTCCTGCTCTGTGGCAGCTGGAGATTCCTGGTCTGCAGCGGCGGCCGCCGGGGCCAGGCACGGGCCTCGCCTGGCAGCACCGGGGGAACAGGCGCAGCGGGGACAGCAGTGTCACCAGAGGGGTCTCGCACCCCGGGCTGTGGTGCAGCAGAGACGGGAGGAAGCGCAGCCAGGAGGAGGAGATCCTTGGGGAGAGCAGAGGACGCTGTGGCCGGGGGAGAGCGGGGCGGCCATGGACCACGCACAGGCACGGGCGACAGGTATGGACCTGGCACCGCACCGGGAGAGCAGCAGACAGAGGTGCAGGAGAGACCAGGGAGCTGGTGCAGACTCGGAGGAACACCACACACATCTCCTGCGTCTGTTTTAACCCAGATGGCCGGAGTCCCGCACACTGGGCTGAGCTGGGACGGGTCACGGGAAACACAAGACCGTGAGCCTAACATAGCCCGTGGTAAAGAAGAGAAACTATCTAGGAAGCGTAGCACAGCTTTCACACCACAGTCAAACAGAGCAATGAGGAGAACGCAGGGAAGGAGCAAATGGATGTGAGAAAGGCAGGACCAGAACAGAGGTTGATACTGCACAGCCTCAGAGCTCAGTATCACACACAAGGGGCTACCTTAAAAGAATTCCAAGTACCTTATTTTAATTCCTTGACATGGTAAAAGTTTACATACTTTCATCTGGCAAAGAGAGCCGAACAAATTAAAAGGAATCAATACAAAGAAACACAAGGGGAAGTGCTGCTTCCAGACAGCAGCTAGAACGCAGTTGGTTTGTTACTGAATATTTATTAGCGGGAAGACTAAGAGTTGACTTACTACAAACAACAACAGAAGAGTCTATAGCAAGGGCCAGTGACCCTCCACACTCCGGGCAAATCCCTGGGAAACCAGCAAGAGACAACATGGCTCTTAGATGCGGAAGCAGAAGAAACGAAAACAAAGTAAAAAAAAAAAAAGAGGGGAGAGAATTAATTCCATTTGTCACTGTTGTTACAATGAGGTTAACACAACTATTAAGGCTACTGCACAATAAGAATATAGGGGTGTAACAGCGAGACCCGGGAGACAGCGAGGTTCCTGAAACAAATGATTTAACGTTCCCTGAATAGGGGACTGAAGTAGAAATGCTATAAATAAGAAAATTTTGGAGCCTGCAGTGTTATGGGCCCACTTGCCATGCACAAAAACTGACGCAACACAACCAGTCATTCCCAAAGGGGTTTGTAATGGACCATAGAACGTTCCAGCGGCTTAGAGAAGTCACCAGGCACAGGAGCGTGCCCCTTTGCAGGGGAAAGACTACAAGGTCTGCAGCGGTAGCGGGTGGGCATGGGCCACGCTCACCCCGCGCACCACTGCGGCCGGCCTGTTCGGCCCGGGCAGCAGGGAGCACTGCCAAGGAGACAGCGGGGCTCAGGCTGACCGTGTGCGGAGACTGTCAGAGCTTTAGCATCGGACCCCCGGCCACTCCCTTCTCTCCGCCTGGGCAGGCGCATCTCGTGCTGCAGGGGCACTAGGACGCACATGAAGTAACGTTTTTAGCCAGGAAAAGTGGCTCTAGTCAAATTGCGAACAGGAGCGGAAGCCACCTGAGCTCACGACCAGCTACGGAGAGCAACCAGCCCTAGGTTCAAGCGTCACCTTATGCTCTGTGCTGACCCAGCCAGAACTGACAAGGCAGAGACAGCCGGGGCAGGCTCTGCGGAGTCACAAGAGCCAGAACAGGAGCGCAGACCGCTCAGCAGCGCTGGAGCGTGGCTGCCGCCGCCAGCCCAGGAGGGGCAGGTTCCCTTGTCCTCGCAGCGGGTCAGCGCAGAGCACCAGCAGCAGAGGGGCCCAGCGACAGCCAGAAGGGAAGAGGGGCCCAGCGACAGCCAGCAGGGAAGAGCACGAGCTCCTCCGCCGCTGCCCCGCCGTCCGGGCTCGCCCTCGTGCTGAAGCCTGTCCCATTCCCAGAGACCCCAGTGAAGCCTCCAGCCAAGAGGTGGGACAGGGTGAGGGCTTGGTCTCTGATGTCCTTCCTACTCAGGTAGGAAGAAAGGCGTCAGGAATGTTCCTGCCTGGCTGGTGCTCTCACTCTGCAGTAGCCTCTAGGGCACCCCACAGCAGCCTGACCTTCTCATTACCAGTTACTAGAGGGAGGGAGAGCTCCTGAGACCTGAACAAAACCAATCACAAAACTAGGCGATAATTTCTTTAGAGTTTAACTAAGAATGCGATACTATTTCCAGCCAGTTTCCCATCTCGATAGTCACGTAACAAACCAAGGCAATGACGGTCTTTAGTTGACTGAACAGTTCTCAAGTTCAAACGTTGACACTTAATAGAGGGTCTCGGCATTGCTGCTCCGAGGCCTCTTGATCTTCTCAATGTTTTTAAGGATCATGTCATGCAAAGTGACCTGCAAAAATGAGGAACAGGACTCAGATAAGAAGGACAAAGTCATCCAGCGTCCAGCTTTCACACTGAGCACTGGTTAAAACAGTAGCCCAGCTCACCTCGGCACCACCCTCAGCCCCTGCGCGCAATCACACGCCTGGTTAAGGTCAGGGCTTCTTTTAGCCAGACTTTACAGAAGCTATTGCATGCAACACCAAAAAGAGAGGATTTCTTTACAGATCCCAGGAATGGCTTGCACTGCATGAAGAGTTTAGCGTCACAGGTTCCCACAGAGGTGGAAGGAATATTTTGTGCTAGACTCCTGTGAACGCCCAGTTAGAAACACCTGCATCTCTGGGAGACGGTGGAGAGGCAAGAGTCGGCTCTTCTCGTTAGAGCCAAAGCGGAGCAGGGATGAGGCAGGCTCCTTGCCAGGACTAGGTGTACTCATCGGGAAGGGGGAGAGCAGCAGCAGCAGGGTAAAAGGGCGCTCTCTGCTGCTGTGCAGGAAGTGAGTGCAGTTTTTTCACTTACATATTGATTCCTCAGCTCTGAAATGATCAGACGCAGACTAATGTACTCCTTCTCATCGATCTCTGTCACTGTACGGCGGTAGTCCTCCTACAGAGAGCAGATGCGTGGCTGAGTGGCCTGAGCTCAGCTGTGCCTCCCACACACCATGTGAAGGTCCTACCGTTTACAAAGGAATGCCCCCTTCAGCTTGCTCTCCTCTAACCCAGATGTTCTGCATCCTTGTACAACCCCCCACCTTTACCCCCAGCATCCTCAGCTCAAAAAGGACAGTGATCAAGTGGCCCAAAGAGTCCCAAAAAGCAGTAGCATGTAACGTGTAAATCTCCACTTCCCCATTTACTTACCACATGAGGGTACTTAGCTATTTTGGAAACCAACTTTGCTCTTGTGATATAGTATCTGGTAGGAAAAGAGAGAGACTAAAGGTCAGATAAACAGCACCAAGGTTTTTTCCAGGCCCAAGCTGCCCTAGAAAAAGCTGGGGGACCGTCCCCAAGCACTTTATTTTTACCAAGAGGATCCCGAAGAAGAGGTCTGTTCTTGCATGCCTACCTAGAAATCTGGTCCAGGTAGGATGCCGCCTCGCTCTCCACAGTTCGAAGTTCAGCAACTGTTTCCTCCTGCAGGGAAGACAAGGAAGCCTTTAGCTTCACGCGACTGCAGCTGGCTTTCAGGGCTGCGCAAGCAACACGTCTCAGCAGTTTCCATGTCAAGCTCAGGTTTGGGTTTTAAAACCTAACCCAATCCCATGACCGCAGCTGCTGGATACCATCAAATGAAAAGATTCAGAGGAATCCAAGATCCACGTCCCTTGAGCAGATCCCTCTCCTACGGCACGGCTGCCTTACCTGAATAGAAACACCAAAGTTGTTTCCATCTTCTATCCTGGGGATGAGAAGCTGCACCCACATTTTCACCTGCGGTTGAAAGATCACAACACTGATCAATGCCAACATCGCCACAGAGACACCGCTCAAAAGTTTTACCAAAGGCAACCCCAGGACTCTGCCTTTGCCGTGCAGTTCATGATAAACTCCTGCAGGCTCTTCGTGCTCATGCAACGCTCCTGAGGAGATCATTTCCCACATGGCTGGGACATCACACAAGCCCAGCTCCCCACAGGAAGCTCTCCTGGCTGTGCCACAGCAGCTCTCAGCAGGTGTCTGTGACCGCACAAAAGGAGGATGAAGAAATGCCTCAAGGAAGGAGGAGATGCTGTAACAGAGAGCAATTCTCCTTCGAGAGGGGAACTCCAGAGCTCCCCCAGGGCTCAGAAAAGCATCATTTCCTTACACCTACCTCCCAGCCACTTTCAGACACTCTAATACCAATCCTGCCTTTCCTCATCTACAGAATGCAGAGGGGCCAGCTCCTTCCACTCAGAGCAGCTTTGCCTCTCCAGGAGCAAAAGCATCCTGCTGTCTCCACTGGCTCCAGAGCTCACACCCACCGTATTACACTTCTCAATAAGCAGCCTGATTTCTGGTTTCACTTTCTCAATGATGTCCACCAGCTGCTGGTTGCTCTTCAGCATCCCATTGGGCATCACGAACACTTTGGTACCTAGGGGCAGAGGAGAAAAACACCCGCATCAGCAACGCGTAGGAACGGCCGCACCAGGGGATCAGCCCGAAGCTCCGCCTGAGCGTCTTATCTCCCGCAAAGGCCAGTAGTGGCCACTGAGCCAGGCTATAGCTAACCTGTGGGGAAGGGGAAATATGGCATGGGATAACAGCGATTACCGCAAAGGAAGGAAGGAAAAGAGAAAAGACGGAGCAGAGACAAGAGCTGAAGAGCTCTAGGCTGCTGAGGCTGATCAGAAAGGATTTTCCCGACGCACGTGTATGAGGTGTTTCTGCCTCAGCTTAATCCAAAGCCTGGTATCTTCCTCCAGACAAGGAGAGCTCTCAGCACAGAGGCACAGGGAGATCAGCTGCCTCTGTCAGCAGGCCAGGCTCAAGCAAGTACTACTTATGTCTACCAGAGAAGTCCTAATTACACTTCTAAGAGCTAGAACCCGACTTCTCCACAACGGAACGTCCGTAGGTCAGGCTCTGAGAGGCTGCGGGGACAGGGCTGCATGAGCAGCAGCTGCTGCCAGGACAGGGCAAGGGGGGGTTCACATGATTTCATACCCCTAAGGCACAGTGCGCCGGTTCAGGGGGCAGGCAGCGACACAAGAGACTTGGGGACTCTTACCCTGAAAGGTCTCTTCGCGGTCTTCCAGCTTCCTCTTTTTCATATTTGGCTAAAATATACAAAATGTTTTACTCACAAACTAGTCGTAAGCTGTAACAGTGTTGCAAAGGAAATAAAACTTTAGGAGCATCTGCTACGCTCCTGGATTCTAAGCATCCTTCTTTAAATACAAAGGAGGCCTGCGGAGCACGGCGTTACCTCCGACAGAGTTCCCAGGCTCGAGAGACCAATTCCTAAAGCCTTTGTGAGAGCCACTGCCTGTTATTAAGTAAGAATATCCTACTCTAGCACAGAGCAAGCCATGCAGTTTTAATTAACCGCAGCAGGGATCACAGCCAAGAGAGCAACCTTACCCCGTCCAGTCCATCGTGGCTGTTCGTGAGAAGAATTGGGTCAGGCACTGGGAGGTTCATGTCCGAATGGATCTGAGTGAGATCGTGAATATTCAGGATAGGCTCCTAGAAAATAAAGCAGATTCATTACTTAATTACGAACTAACAAGTTCTGTCACACCAAACACAATGAGCAGACAAAAGATTGAGACCTCCCTCTTATCCAACCATAAAATAAGGATGAAAGAAAAAAAAAAAAGCGTAACAATAGGCCTGGGACAAGACCTCCCTCCACCCAAGAACAGTGTGCCAGCTTCAGACTGCGACCAAAGCTATCGACTGCCTGCAACGCTGGAGGCCCTGTGAGACCACAGCATCGCGAAGGACAGCCCGAAGTTGCCAAATCCATAAGGAAGATAAATGTGGCGATCACACAAAGAAAACTGAAAAAGAAAGCACCCCCTCTAGAGCTAACAGCACTCAAATGCATGCAAGCTACCGGCCGCTGCTTCAGGCCTTTGTAACAAGGTGAAATACGCATGAAAATATGCAGGACGAGACCTGCCGCACTGCTTTAAACGCATAGCTTGAAAGTGAAGAAAGATACAGAGGACAAGGTACACCTTACCTTAAGGAACCCATCGAGCTCCAGCAGCTTCTTTGGGAAAAAGTTTGCCACCAGGTCTTCAGCCTGAGAGAGGAAGAACAGAGGATGATGTGAAACAACGCTGGGAGGTTCCTGCTAGCAGGAAAGAACACCGGGGAACCCAACCCTCCCGAGGCAGGAAACGAGAGAGGGCGGGCGCAGGCCACGCCAGGCTGGGGGGAGAAGACGCCAGGAGAGCCACGAGGCTACGCAACTTCGCTGCGGGTGCTGGCCGATGGCCGGAGCACTGCCGAGCTGCCGGGAGAAGCCGAAATTGCACTCAGGTCTGGCAGAAGGTGACGGCCAAGCAGCCTCTCCCCTGCCCCGCTGCGCTCCAGGCAGCAGCAAAGGGACACTCACCTCGCTTGTGATCCGCTCCCTGAAGGAATCAACCTGCGGAGGAACAAAAGCGACAGTTCAGAGCCCCCCCGGGGACGCCGGGCTCGCTACAAACCGGGCGCCGCATCCCCCCGCTGCGGGCTCGGCCTGATCTCCGCCGGCGCCGCTCTCGGCCCGCAGGGAGCACCCCGCCACCAGCAGCTCCGCCGGGCGCAGCCCCGGGGCCCAGAGGCGCGGAGCAACGCGGGGAACGGCACAGCGAGCGGCTCCCGCCCGGGGCGGAGAGAAAGGGCCGCCGGGCCCGGGCCCGCGGCCACTCTCCGCCGGGGAACGGCC
>VXBO01012664.1:105320-120611 GCA_013400135.1 Rhinoptilus africanus
CTCTGGTTCCCGTCCTGCCCCCGCGCTCAGCTCCCCCCGTAACCTTCCCTCCAAGAATGATGTCAACGGAGAGCGCCAACAGCTTCACGCTCATCGGAGAGGCCTCAGATGGCGGCACCATGGAGAACCTCAGCCGGAGACTAAAGGTGAGTCCGACACGCGCTGGTAACGCCGGGCACACGCGAACGGGGCCTGGGTTCTCCCGGGGCTGAGCCGCGGAGCTTCCCAGAGCGCTGGCCTCGCCGGGCTCCTGTGGGTGAGGAGCTCAGGGACATCTCAGTCTTGGGTTTCCAACCGAGATTCGACCCGCAAAAAGCGTTTTGCCGGTTGAAGGAGCACAAGCCCTTCATCTGGCAAAAAACCGGCCAGGTTTCACCTGGAAAACCAGCCGGTAGCCGTCCGCGGTGCCACAGGGACTCAGGGGGGGGCTCTTCCCACAGGTCACCGGCGACCTCTTTGACATTATGTCCGGGCAGACGGACGTGGATCACCCTCTGTGCGAGGAGTGCACCGACACGCTGCTGGACCAGCTGGACACGCAGCTGAACATCACCGAGAACGAGTGCCAGAACTACAAGTGAGTGACCGAGGGGATGCATCCCTTGGCACCCTCGGCCCGGCCTTCCGCGGCCAGCAAGATGCGGCTCTGAGTGCAGCCCTCCGTTTTCCTGGTGTGAAGGAGATGAAAAATGTATTTTGGGGAGTCCTGTGGTACACAGCTTCTCTGGCTGAAGCCTGTGAACCCACCAGAACGAGTGACACCAGCCCACGGCACCTGCCTGGCAGCATTCCTGCGCGGGCAAGGGCTTAGGAGAGGCGGCTGCTGGCAGGAGCAACAGTCCCTGGTCATCCTCTCGCTCCCCTGTTCTCCTGCGCATTCCTGACTCACGGCGCAGGATTGACGCGGAGAGCTCGGGATTAAGGAGAGGCACGCGTGAGAGCAGAGCCCTGTCTGCACAGGCTGTCACGGAACCAGGGGCATCCCAGGATCTCGGCGGTGGCAGTAACCCTGTCCCTCTCCTGTAGGAGATGTCTGGAGATACTGGAACAAATGAATGAGGATGATAAGGAGAAACTGCAGACTGAACTGAAAGAACTTGCGCTGGAGGAGGAGCAACTGATCCAGGAGCTAGAGGACGTCGAGAAGAACCGCAAGATTGTGGCTGAAGACTTCGAGAGAGTGAGGGCGGAGGCAGAGCGGCTGGAGCAGGAAGAAGCTCAGTGAGTGAACTACAACCGCAGTTTATGGCGGGGATTTTAGGTAAAAGATAAATGAGATTATCACCTGGTGAAACCTGTAAATAATGCCCAAACGCACGTGGCTTCTTCTTTGTAAAATTGAAGTTGGCCAGACCAAAAAAAAAACCCCTAATATACCGCGCGAGCGATCGCTTCTCTGTAAAAGCCTGCACTCGGCATTTCTTGTCTTGCTTTTGTTCAAAGGTATCAGAAAGAATACTGCGAATTCAAGAGGCAACAGCTGGAGCTAGACGATGAGCTGAAAAGCGTGGACAACCAAATGCGCTACGCCCAGATGCAATTGGATAAATTAAAGAAAACCAACGTGTTCAACGCAACCTTTCACATCTGGTAACGCGGACGCTGCAAACTGCCGCAGTTCGCTCAGAGCCTGCCGTGCAGGCGCGTTTAAGTAATGCCGCGTTTGAGAGGGACGGTGCTAGCCGACTCAGAGTTATCCCACAAAGCGGCTGGTCATGGCTCCCAGCAGCATCCGCTGGGAGAGGTTTGGGACACGGTGCGGGTGTCAGAGCAGTGAAATGACTCTGTCGCTAACGCTGTTAACGAACCAGGCCTGACTCCTGGGCCAGCCAGGGGTAGTGCTGTATGGTCAGGCTTCATGGAGCAGGTAGCTCAGGGGGGCAGGGGGTTTAGTTTGGTGGGCTGGTTGTTGTTAAAAAGAGAACAGCTGGTTGGTATGTCTATGTGCTTTTTAACCAGAGCCCCCAAGCCCTCCTTTTGCTCGGTTAGCAGCCTGTTCCATAGCTGTTAGTACGGGGCCCTCGTTTGGTTAGTGCGCTAGAAGCTGCTCCTGCCCCCGTGTGCTTATTTATAATTCCTCTTATCACAGGCACAGTGGTCAGTTTGGCACAATAAATAACTTCAGACTTGGCCGTCTCCCCAGTGTTCCCGTAGAATGGAATGAGATCAACGCTGCCTGGGGGCAGACCGTGCTGCTGCTGCACGCCCTCGCTAACAAAATGGGCCTGAAGTTTCAGAGGTATATGCAATGTACCGCACGTCTCACGAGACAAATAAAGGCAGTTACACTCATCTGCCGTGTGAATCCTCTCTCCTTTCAGATACCGTCTGGTACCATACGGCAACCATTCCTATTTAGAGTCCCTCACGGACAAATCAAAGGTAAGAGACCCTGCGCAAATGGTAAGACGTTGACCTCGAATGCCACAGAGCCCTGGCCACACTGGGGGACACAGAGAAATTCAGCTTTTCATGAATTTACGGTACAGGAGAGCTAGCTGCCCCGACTTCACCATAATAACATCTCACTCCGTGTCCTGTATCAAGTCACTCACTCCACCATCCGGTAGCATTAAAACCAACAAGACTCTCGAACTATACCCCGTGGCCAGAGGAAGGCAGCGTCATTGGGATGATCATTGGCGATTAGGAATCCACGCCTGCACGGGGCAGGCACTTGCCCCAAAACAAGTGACACGTGCCACAAACCATTTCTAACCGTCCTATGACAAATTTATGCCTTGCACAAGCCTGAAGAGCTGCAGCGACTATCTAAAGTGGGTGCCTGAAATGAATCTCTTTTCCAGGAGCTCCCCCTGTACTGTTCTGGAGGCCTGCGGTTCTTCTGGGACAATAAGTTTGATCATGCAATGGTGGCTTTCCTAGACTGCGTGCAGCAATTTAAAGAGGAAGTGGAAAAAGGCGAAACTCGGTTTTGTTTGCCTTACAGGTGAGCATTACTCTATAACGTGTCAAATTAACACCTCTGCGCTGTGCCATGCAGCGCTGCTAACTGTCCCCTGGACCAGTCTAGAACAAGTTTGCTGTTTCCATCCTGTCTTTGTGGAGTCCTCTGCTGTTCTTTATAAGGATTATCACATTTGCTCTTAGTTTAACTGAAATTTAAAGCTAGTTCCTCACATGAGGACCTGACGCTTGCTAGATTTCCTTTAAAAACAAAGTATTCTTACACCGAATAATATGAATGTCAGATTTCAATTTTAGTACTTGATGTCGTATTGAGATGAAATGCTTGCAACAGTACTGCACTAATAAAACTTTGTGTGCTATACAGGATGGACGTAGAGAAAGGAAAGATTGAAGATACAGGTGGCAGTGGAGGCTCTTACTCTATTAAAACACAATTTAACTCTGAGGAGCAATGGACAAAAGCACTAAAATTCATGTTAACTAACCTGAAGTGGGGTCTTGCCTGGGTCTCATCCCAATTCTATAACAAGTAACCCTGTAAAGAACTGGTCCTGGCAGCTGTGGAGCATCTGCGTTTCATTGGAGAAAGTCAGATTAAGATGTCTCATAATATTAACCAGTACAAAATGTTTACAATACCAAAAATCCACAAGACACTTTATTTAAAATACCATTATTACAAGTAGTATATAGGAAAGCAATATGTAAAGTTATATCATTGAGTTGAACAGAATTTAAAAAAAAAATCAGCTATTGAGTAGATGCTGAACTGGTACTTCTGGGGTTTACAGATGCGCGTATAAATCACTGTCAGACTTCAAAACACCACTGAGTTTGATACTGCTCAGTTAGAGCTTAACAGATGGGTTAGAAAAGTGAAATGTTACAGTGAATAATGTTAAAGAACTTGCAGAAGCTCTGCTTGGTCATTAAAGGGTAACTACAGCTTGAAATAAAGTATTTTCTAAGTCGTACCAGCACTTCTTTGTGCCACTGAACTTAACAAGGTTTGATACTGTTTAAAGTACTGCTAGCTATGATGATACTAACTATTTGTAATACTTTCTGGAGCCTGTTCTTGCACAGAGGTGCGCTGAGTAAATAATAAAACACTATTCTACACAAAGAGTGCTTTCATCTGGCATATGCCAGGCACAGCATAAACAGCCCTTGGCACTTACAGGGATGTGCTGAATGGGCACCTGCTGTCGCAACAACTGCATCGCTTTCGAAATCCCCGGGATTTTGTCCTTTTCACAACACTGGTCAACTAGCTGGCTTTCTTAGGGTACAAGCAAACAGGCTCCGAGCACTGGCCAAGAGGGAGCACAGTGACAAGCAGCCAGGCTGCAGCGGGCTGCCTGAGACAGTAATTAATTTTTCAAAAAGTGGCAAGTGGAGAAAGAAAGTACAGCCCTGTTTGTGAGGCTGGGCGTGCGAGCTGCTTCCAGCCATAGAGATTGCTGAGCAGCACACCATGCCCGGTAATGCCTTCTCAAAACAATGACTCTTCTTTTTCAAAGGAAACTTATATTCATAACTTAGAAGACGTAGCTTTTACAATAAACCTTTTGGTGCTGAAAGAGGTGTCTCCAAATGCTACTTGGCTCCTGTGTGCCTCCCTTCACGGCATTACTGCACTGCCCGAAAGGGCAAGCTTTTCTAATTAACACCTAACACACAAAACGTTACACAACAGCTGGTGTTCAAAACCAAAAGTAAAACTAAATTGCCTTTGGTGCCCTCTGCAGTATCTAGGAAGATGGACTATTACCAGCAGCGTAACAGTTTGCTACAGACGCGCTAGCGACTGGCCACAGCAGATAGTTCTATATGAGAGGCAGAATTTTGTTCTCGGGGGGCTTTTGTTCCTCAGTTCCTGTAGTGCTGCTTTGGAGTGGTGCTGCCAACAACGTGTTTCAGCACTGCATAAGAAAATTCTGAGATACTTTGTGAAGTAATGCCAGTGATACAGTTCAAATGCTCCACAACCTTAAAAAAAAAAAATAATAATGAAGATAGATACCTACAGTGCCTAAGAGACATTAGTTTACAGACATACTTCTTAACCCTACAAATCTAACGAGAATAATAGCGCTTCATGCGCACACTTCAACAAAAGCTGAAGCCTCTCGGTATGTTTTTTTGTTTGGTTGGGTTTTTGTTTGCTTGCTTTGGGGTTTGGTTTGTACCTTTCTTTTTTTTTTTAATTGCTTCTGCTAAAGTAGTAAAATGAAAAAGCTGCTATCTGTAATAGGCTGGTGGTTACAGCATTCAGTAGCAGTTTGGGCACATTGTCCCATGGGATCGTGCCTCCCCCTGTTGATGAAACGATGCCTGGTGGGGTGTTGTTCTGGCTGTAAGGAAGCCGAGGTGTGAAGATAAGCTCGCACTAGTGCAAGCCCGAGCCCTCCTGCACAACTGCCCGAGTACCCCTACAACGCTCTTACAACGTGTACACGTGTTTCCTTGCCAAAAAACCTGTAAGATGTCACCTCCCTCAGCTACTCCCAGTAGAGTCTACCTGTCTTCTTGATGTGCTTAAACATACGAACAGCCTTCACCAATTTTTTCACTGAAAGGGTTATTAAACATTGGAACAGGCTGCCCAGGGAGGTGGTGGATTCCCCACCCCTGGAGGTGTTTAAGAAAAGGGTAGATGTGGTACTGAGGGACATGGTTTAGAAGGGGTTTTTGTCAGGGGNACTCACTCCACCATCCGGTAGCATTAAAACCAACAAGACTCTCGAACTATACCCCGTGGCCAGAGGAAGGCAGCGTCATTGGGATGATCATTGGCGATTAGGAATCCACGCCTGCACGGGGCAGGCACTTGCCCCAAAACAAGTGACACGTGCCACAAACCATTTCTAACCGTCCTATGACAAATTTATGCCTTGCACAAGCCTGAAGAGCTGCAGTGACTATCTAAAGTGGGTGCCTGAAATGAATCTCTTTTCCAGGAGCTCCCCCTGTACTGTTCTGGAGGCCTGCGGTTCTTCTGGGACAATAAGTTTGATCATGCAATGGTGGCTTTCCTAGACTGCGTGCAGCAATTTAAAGAGGAAGTGGAAAAAGGCGAAACTCGGTTTTGTTTGCCTTACAGGTGAGCATTACTCTATAACGTGTCAAATTAACACCTCTGCGCTGTGCCATGCAGCGCTGCTAACTGTCCCCTGGACCAGTCTAGAACAAGTTTGCTGTTTCCATCCTGTCTTTGTGGAGTCCTCTGCTGTTCTTTATAAGGATTATCACATTTGCTCTTAGTTTAACTGAAATTTAAAGCTAGTTCCTCACATGAGGACCTGACGCTTGCTAGATTTCCTTTAAAAACAAAGTATTCTTACACCGAATAATATGAATGTCAGATTTCAATTTTAGTACTTGATGTCGTATTGAGATGAAATGCTTGCAACAGTACTGCACTAATAAAACTTTGTGTGCTATACAGGATGGACGTAGAGAAAGGAAAGATTGAAGATACAGGTGGCAGTGGAGGCTCTTACTCTATTAAAACACAATTTAACTCTGAGGAGCAATGGACAAAAGCACTAAAATTCATGTTAACTAACCTGAAGTGGGGTCTTGCCTGGGTCTCATCCCAATTCTATAACAAGTAACCCTGTAAAGAACTGGTCCTGGCAGCTGTGGAGCATCTGCGTTTCATTGGAGAAAGTCAGATTAAGATGTCTCATAATATTAACCAGTACAAAATGTTTACAATACCAAAAATCCACAAGACACTTTATTTAAAATACCATTATTACAAGTAGTATATAGGAAAGCAATATGTAAAGTTATATCATTGAGTTGAACAGAATTTTAAAAAAAAATCAGCTATTGAGTAGATGCTGAACTGGTACTTCTGGGGTTTACAGATGCGCGTATAAATCACTGTCAGACTTCAAAACACCACTGAGTTTGATACTGCTCAGTTAGAGCTTAACAGATGGGTTAGAAAAGTGAAATGTTACAGTGAATAATGTTAAAGAACTTGCAGAAGCTCTGCTTGGTCATTAAAGGGTAACTACAGCTTGAAATAAAGTATTTTCTAAGTCGTACCAGCACTTCTTTGTGCCACTGAACTTAACAAGGTTTGATACTGTTTAAAGTACTGCTAGCTATGATGATACTAACTATTTGTAATACTTTCTGGAGCCTGTTCTTGCACAGAGGTGCGCTGAGTAAATAATAAAACACTATTCTACACAAAGAGTGCTTTCATCTGGCATATGCCAGGCACAGCATAAACAGCCCCTGGCACTTACAGGGATGTGCTGAATGGGCACCTGCTGTCGCAACAACTGCATCGCTTTCGAAATCCCCGGGATTTTGTCCTTTTCACAACACTGGTCAACTAGCTGGCTTTCTTAGGGTACAAGCAAACAGGCTCCGAGCACTGGCCAAGAGGGAGCACAGTGACAAGCAGCCAGGCTGCAGCGGGCTGCCTGAGACAGTAATTAATTTTTCAAAAAGTGGCAAGTGGAGAAAGAAAGTACAGCCCTGTTTGTGAGGCTGGGCGTGCGAGCTGCTTCCAGCCATAGAGATTGCTGAGCAGCACACCATGCCCGGTAATGCCTTCTCAAAACAATGACTCTTCTTTTTCAAAGGAAACTTATATTCATAACTTAGAAGACGTAGCTTTTACAATAAACCTTTTGGTGCTGAAAGAGGTGTCTCCAAATGCTACTTGGCTCCTGTGTGCCTCCCTTCACGGCATTACTGCACTGCCCGAAAGGGCAAGCTTTTCTAATTAACACCTAACACACAAAACGTTACACAACAGCTGGTGTTCAAAACCAAAAGTAAAACTAAATTGCCTTTGGTGCCCTCTGCAGTATCTAGGAAGATGGACTATTACCAGCAGCGTAACAGTTTGCTACAGACGCGCTAGCGACTGGCCACAGCAGATAGTTCTATATGAGAGGCAGAATTTTGTTCTCGGGGGGCTTTTGTTCCTCAGTTCCTGTAGTGCTGCTTTGGAGTGGTGCTGCCAACAACGTGTTTCAGCACTGCATAAGAAAATTCTGAGATACTTTGTGAAGTAATGCCAGTGATACAGTTCAAATGCTCCACAACCTTAAAAAAAAAAATAAATAATGAAGATAGATACCTACAGTGCCTAAGAGACATTAGTTTACAGACATACTTCTTAACCCTACAAATCTAACGAGAATAATAGCGCTTCATGCGCACACTTCAACAAAAGCTGAAGCCTCTCGGTATGTTTTTTTGTTTGGTTGGGTTTTTGTTTGCTTGCTTTGGGGTTTGGTTTGTACCTTTCTTTTTTTTTTTAATTGCTTCTGCTAAAGTAGTAAAATGAAAAAGCTGCTATCTGTAATAGGCTGGTGGTTACAGCATTCAGTAGCAGTTTGGGCACATTGTCCCATGGGATCGTGCCTCCCCCTGTTGATGAAACGATGCCTGGTGGGGTGTTGTTCTGGCTGTAAGGAAGCCGAGGTGTGAAGATAAGCTCGCACTAGTGCAAGCCCGAGCCCTCCTGTACAACTGCCCGAGTACTACAACGCTCTTATAAGAGTACACGCGTTTCCTTGCCAAAAAACCTGTAAGATGTCACCTCCCTCAGCTACTCCCAGTAGAGTCTACCTGTCTTCTTGATGTGCTTAAACATACGAACAGCCTTCACCAATTTTTTCACTGAAAGGGTTATTAAACAGTGGCACAGGCTGCCCAGGGAGGTGGTGAATTCCCCACCCCTGAAGGTGTTTAAGAAAAGGGTCGATGTGGTACTGAGGGACATGGTTTAGAAGGGGTTTTTGTCAGGGGAGGTTAATGGTTGGACTTGATGATCTTAAAGGTCCCTTCCAACCTCACCAATTCTATGATTTTACATGTAGAATGAACATGTTGAGAAGCGACTGTACCTGCTTCCAGTCCCCAGGGTTTAGTATGAACACGCTCGTGCTGATGATTCCAACAGCCAAGAGCATGAAATCTTCCTTTACGGTCAAGAACTTTGCTCTGCAGGAATAAAAGCGTCTTCTGGTGTAAAATGATGATAATTTTACAGTTCTAAAGCACCTACTTCTGTAATCGCTATACAGTCTACGGACAGGTTAGCTTATTCAGTCCAAATAAATTTTAATTGACAGTGCTAAAGCTGGGTTTTTACAATTAAGTTAAACACTTTTCTAGCTTGCCCCTAAAGCAAATGTGATGAAGCATGTTACTTTGAACCGGTATATTAAGATCAATAAACAACACTGAAAGCCCCACAAATTAAATTTTTTTAAAACATGACCCCAGAAATAGCATAATGGGAATTATGCTACTATTTCTTAGGGTTTTCATTTCAGCTAGTTATTTTAAGCAATAGTCATGTCAGCTACTTACACCTGCAGTTTGCTTGGCGTCGAATTTTCAATGGCAATCTTCAACAAGGTGTCGTAGATGGAATCTCTCCTGAGATAGGAGAAGTCCAGTAGCTGCATACACATCTGATGCACTGGCTTTGCGGGAAGGAGGCAGCCGTTATGTCCTAGCACAGAGATCACACGTAATCAGCCATACCTTTTGAGTCATTAGAAAGTTTTTAATCGAAGGATGCAGCTTTCTGCTGACAGCTGCCCTTTGTTCCTGAATACCACAGGTCTTCCCCAATCTCAGTATAATTTCACTCGTTCTGAAATTCAGGTTGTCAAACCTGGGCAAAAAAAACGGTAAGTTATTGTAGAAAACGTGTCCTTACACTAGGGTTTGGGGGTTTTAAACTCTTTTACTGAATGAGCCATGACTGACTCTCCAATAACATTCATCAGATTCTGCTAAGGACAGAGTTCTCATCTGAGAAGTAAAGCCCTGGACAATCTGAAAAGTTTCACGTGCCCTCACAGTATGCAAAAATCTGTAATAGGAGACATTCTGGTTCAGATCATTAATAGCTCTATTACGCTCTTAAAAAATTCTTCCGCAATCTCTCCTGTTAATACTCTTACCTAAAACCTCTAGAAGCAATTCCACATAAGCCAAGGGAGTTGACACATTGATCTGGAAGTGCAGACTTTTTAAAATGGCTAGTTCTGACTCGAGCAATTCCTGTTTAGTGTATGAGTATTTTAAGGACTGGAGAAATTTTAAAGCTGTGTCACTGTTAACTATCTGAAGAGGAAAACAGAGACCAATTATCTTCTAGGAAATAAGGAACTCGCTAAGAACAAAGTACTTCTTCCTTTATCCCTCTCATTGAATTTAAGCATGAGCCGCAGCAGTGGGGATATTGCACGCTCACCCAGCTCTATTACTCAGCTTTTCAGCTGGCACGAGGAATCCAGCTCGGACTGTCTTTCCTGCAGGTTTCCTCTACTCCACAAACCTTCCTCAGCTCCGAACCCTCTGCAGCCACACAACTGTCAACAACCACAGGCCGAGTATTCCTGTTGCCTGTACTTTTTCCCCCAGTACTGAGAACATTTCCTGTCAAATTTTTACTGGATAAGTGTCGATTAATTTGCCCTAAACAGAGGGATCGAGGTATCCATTTCAACATCCTTTGCATTTCATTATCACTACTGCCTTCCAGAGAGGAAATCTTTTTTTTCAAGAGAGATTAATATACTACACAATTTACTGTACTGCTCAAAAGATGCTATAGGAAAAGCTTTAGCTGGCTTACATTATAGTGTACAGAAAGTTTGCTCGCAAGCTGAATGCATGACACAAGTCGCAGGACAAATGTGTCGTATATTTGATCTTTCAGAGAGCTCCAGCTGCCGCCTTGTCCCTGTTCACCACTTCTAACGTTCTCCCTGGAGGTCTTACAGATTTGTTCTACTTGCTTGATCATAAACCTACAAAAAACCCAACTGCTCAGAAAACAGTTCTCCTCAGACAAGAAAAAGGAAGAAAAGCAATTCTGCATGTACTCACAGTATAGGGATAGCTGTTAATTTGAGTGAAATGAGTACAGGCAAAAAAATTATACCTTGTGCAGATGAGTTACGCACAGCGTAACCATGCGAGAGAAACAGGAAATGCACTGAACATTTGGGATATTTATTACCTTTCAAGTAACTCTACCGCTTGGTACCTTGCCGATTCGTCCAAGTGCCATTTTTCAGACAACAGGAATATAAATTCTGCAAAAAAAGCACAACAGCCATTCACTTGAGTCAACTGAAGCTGATTAGACAGCTGTTAACCGCCTCAAGAGTTAGCTGTGATTGAGAAAAACAGTCTCACCCACAGTCTGTGTCTCCTTGAAGCATCCGGCCTGATCCGACAGTTCGCTCAGGTACCGTTCGTTTTCTGTGGCCAGGTGGATCAGCGTGTCCTCAATAATCTCAGGAGCGACCTTGCCAAAGATGGGGTTTGGGTCATAGTAGCGGAACGCAGCTTGCACCTGGGACCCCATTTAGCCGTTCAGGTCAGGGCCCTTAACGACGATAATTACTTCGAGGGCAGCACGGTGCTTCGGCAGCGGGGAAGGGCCCCGAGAGCCGCCTGGGGTCCAAGAGGCACAACCACGAGGCTGCGCCCCCCTTTAAAACGAGGCTGGGTTTGGGAAAGGGCCCACACCGGGCGCTGCTGGGGCAAGGCCTGAGCACGGACCCCCCCCCGGCGGGCGGAGGCTCCNCGGGGAGGCGGCGTTCGCGCGGCGCATCGACCCCGGGCGGGAGCCGGGGCTCAGCCCCGAGCAGCGCCAGCTCATGGCGCAGGTGGAGCGCGCCCAGCGCCATCGCGCCCTGCAGCGGCGGCTCCGCGGCCGCAACACGCTGCTGGCGCTGGGCATCGGCGCGGTGGCGTTTGGCATCTGTATCCTCTGGGCTGGGCCGGGCCGGGTCGGGCTGGGCCGGGGGGGGAAGGTCACACCGGGGCTGCCACCGCTGTTGTCCTTAACACCTTCCCCCCCCAGACGGCTACACCTTCTACTCGGTGTCGCAGGAGCGGTTCCTGGATGAGCTGGAGCAGGAGGCGGAGGCGGCGCGGGCGCGGGCGCAGGCGCGGGCCGGGAGCGCAGCGAGCTGAGCAGGGGGCGCACGGCCCAGCCCCCGGTAAAGCCCGTGCGGGAGCTGCAGCCCCCGCGGGGCAGGACGGGCTCGAGCAGTGGGGCATCGCCCGGGTCTGGGCCTGCTCGGTGCAGCCCAGGGAAGCGCACTGGGGGGGCTCCCCCGCAGGCAGGGCTTCCTCCCCCGCAGGCAGCTGCCGCCTTCTGAATCGCAGACAGGGACTGGGCCGGGGATTTGTTCCTGGGAAAGGCAGGGCTGCCCAGGTGCCTGTCGCTTCCCACAATAAATGCCCTGTCCGGAGACCGTGTCAGCGCGTGGTGTTAAAGCAGCTGGTGGCCAGAGCCCAGCTCAGGATCTTACCGCCCACTGAGGTCTCTGCCGAGATGAGAGAATTTTCTATTTTATCGTGAGCCAAAGGCAAAGACGGTGTCCGCGCATCCCACCAAGCAGACGCAGACACCATTTGTATTTCATTTGTGTTTATGAAAACGCTTTCCAGACATCAGTTCGTAACAAAGTGCACCCGCTGCCATTCCTGGTGCACTGGCCCCGTGGCCTTACAGGGCCTGGGGAAGCTTCTTCCCGCTCCGCAGCCACCTCGTTCTTGGCTGGGCAGAGCAGGACAAGGGCAGCAGTGAGCAGGGCAGCCCCAGGGCGGCAGGTCGGGCCCCACGTGTGGTCCCACGCAAGGAGCGGGGCTGGAGGACAGCGTGGTGGCAGGGGTGGGGATGTATCATGACGGGGACGCAGAGAGGGGCAGGGGGGCAGGTAGCCCAGTTGTGCCTGCATGAGTTCAGCTCGGAGTGAAGCCACGGAGGATGGCAGCACTTTGCAGGCGTCCTGCGTCGGGCCGGGCTTGAGCAAAGGAGCGGGGAAGAGGGGGAGGGGGCTGGGGGAGGGTGAGGAGGGAGGAGATGGGAGTAAAAGCATGGGGCAGGCCTGCCCTCCCTGTGGCAGAGGCACAGGGGCAAGGAGGCAGGGGACAGGTTCCCATTTGGGCACCCAGCTGGCTCATCCCGAGGGCACTGGTTGCCCCCAGGGCCAGCGCTGTCCTCCCAGGAGGTGCAGGGGCTCTTGCCCACCCCCAGGGCAGCAGGCACTTGGTTGAGGTAGTTCATTAAGTCACTCCTGGCCAGCTGGCTACTGGGGAGGAGAAGGAGCAGTGAGGCAGGATCTGCTGGGAGCCCCGTAAGGCCACCGGCAGAAGGATTGGGCCCCCCCCCTCTCCTTACCATCCGGCCAAAGTCGTCAGCGAAGGTCACCCCCTTGCTGAGCCGCTGCTCCTGCGAGCCGGTGCTGCTGCCGCTCAGCGAGTTACGGCGCATGATGCCTGCTGGGACAGACCGACCGGCCCTGAGCTGGGGGGGGCACTGGTGGGGGCACAGAGCTGTGCCCACACAGGCCTGATTTCCCCCCCCCAGCCCCCGGGGGGGTCCAGGGAAGGAGCAGGAGCGGTGGGGCTGGCACCTGGGGGCTGCGCCAGCTCCAGGCGCTGCAGGCTGTTGCGGCGGGAGGGGTTGAAGCTGCCCTTGGAGAGGCGTCGCTGGCGGCTGGAGAGCATGGCGGCGGGGGAGACGATGCCCAGCGGGGGCTGCTTCCCCATCCGCAGGTACAGCTCCTCGATCTCCTTCTTCTGGGCGCTCTGCAGCAGCTGCACCTCCGCCAGGTGCCTGGGGAGGAGACGGGGAGCTGCAGCCGAGGGGGGGCTGCAGCCGAGCCCTGCACCCCATACCCGGCTGAGCCAGAGCTCCATCCTTCCTCCTGGGGCAGGGGGGGGAAGGTCCGTCCCCTCCTCCAGCCCCACCGCCCTGCTCTCCCCGGCTCCCGCCACGGGGCTGCTCACTTCTGGCGCAGGTTCTGCAGCTCTTCCCAGATCTCCTCGTCCTCACTCTCGGTGTCGTCACTGCTCAGGTAGGACAAGCTGCGGGAGTAGTTCAGCCACACCTGGCTCACCATGGCCTGCGGCACGCTCTCTGTGCCCTCCTCCCCGGCACCCTCCCGGTCGCTCTCCGCCGGTGCCACTGTGCCCTCCTCAGCCTCCAGGTCCTGCTCCGCCGGCTCCAGCGCCGAGTCCGAGTCACTGCTTGAGCTGCTCTCTGTGTCGGGGGCCGTGGGCAGGGGAGAGCCGCTCGCTGCCGGCTCTGCGCCACGCAGCTCGCCCTCGCTGGTGCCCGGCACCGAGGAGGTCACGACTGGGTCCCTGATTGGCATCACTTGGAACCGGCCCAGGATCTGGGGCTTGGCTTCTGCTGGGGACAGGGGGCAGCCGGTGGGTTTGGGGCAGGCGGGGACGTCGCTGTGCCCAGCGCAGCCCCGGCTGTGCGGCACAGCCTCAGCCATTCCCCACCTCACCTTCCTTGATGGGCGAGAGCCGGGCCTTGGGCACGCCAGGGGCTGGCAGCTCCGAGACGATGAGCGGGTGGCTGGGCCTGGGGGAGCCGGGCGGCACCTGCAGGCACCCGAGCGCCGTCAGCTGCCCCAGCCTGGGTCCCCCCGTGTCTCCTCCCCGCCGCTGCTGCTCCTGCACCCTGGGACCCACTGCCTGCTGAGCCCCTCCCCGCATTCCAGCGGCTGCCCACCCCACAGGGTGCCCTGTCCCATCCCAGGGCAGCAGCTGCAGGGACAAACCCCCCCCCCCGGCACTGAGCCCCACCTGGAGCGGCCCCGCGGAGCCCCCGTCACTCCCATACTCACCATACTCCCCTCTGGGCTCCCCGGCACCGAGGTGCTCGGCGAGGGCAGGGGACTCCTTGCAGCCCCGCTGCCTGCAGGGCACGGTGGGGCTGGTGCCGAGGCAGGGAATGAGACGGGCCCCCCAGCAGTGGGGACATCAGCCCCTGCTGACTCCAGGGTCCCACCGGAGGCCGGGGCTGGCTTGGCCATGCTGGCAGGGTCAGGGTAGACAAAGCGCGGGGGCCCCAGGACGAGGTTCTGCGGCCGCGGCAGCAGCGAGGGGTAGAAGTGCCCGCCCGAGCTGGCGATGGAGGAGACGGCGGGCAGCAGCGTGTGCGCCACACTCATCACTGCCAGGGAGAAGACGTTGGCCAGGGAGAGGAGGGGGGCAGTGGGGGACCAGGGTGTGCTGGTCACAGGGGGGCTCAAAGGGCTGCTGGGCCCACTGGGGACGGGGGATGTGGGGAGCGGCAGCGGGGATAGGAGGGCTTGGGGCAGGGCTGGTGGGATGGGACCCCCCAGGGTGCTTGGGGGGCTCTGTGGGAATGCCGGGAAGGTGGGTGACGCCGTCAGCCAGGGAGGAGTTGTTGAGATGAGGGGCCAGGTCTGCACGGAGCCTGCGGAGAGAGGAGCATCAGGAGCAGCCCCGGCCCCTCAAGAGCCCCCGGCAGCCCCGGACAAAGTGTGGCAGTTGCACAGGCGGCGGCCGCAGCCCCCGGGG
>VXBO01012664.1:122129-139007 GCA_013400135.1 Rhinoptilus africanus
CCCTCCCCGATGGGCTCCCCCGGGCCGGGCAGCACCAGCAGCCGCGTGCAGCGTGGGCTGGGGTGGGCACTCACGGGGCTGCCCACGCCGCGCTCGGCCTCGGGGCTCTCGGGCAGCTCAGCAGCGCCGTGGCCGTCCTTGCGCAGCAGGGTCTGCACGCGGTGGATGATGTCCCGGATGCGGTGGATGAAGCTGTCCCGCTCCGACTTGAGGATGAACTCGTTGTGGACCTGGGGGGGGCGGAGGGGCCGGTCAGCAGCCCCCCTGGCAGGCAGGACCCCGCCACGCACCTGCCCCGCACTCACCATGACGGCCGCAATTTCCTCCGGGTTGTCCCCATCCAGGTCGAACTTGAAGGTCACCATCTTGTTGTTGTAGGTCTNGGGGAGAGGGTGGGGGTGAGCTGGCGCCACGGCTGCCGCAAGCCCAAGCCCCTCGGCGCCCCGCTCACCGTGGGGAAGCAGCGAACAGGACGGGCAGGGGGCGGGCTGGCAGTGTCCCCCACTGAGATGCTGCGATGGGCCAGGGCCGGGGAGTCCAGGAAGCCAGAGGAGCTCAGGTAGCCATCTGTCTCGCAGTCGGCTGCAGGGGAAACGCTGGCATGAGCCTGGTGGGAGCCAGACCCCACTTCCCAGGCTTGCATCCCGGGGAAACAGCTCAGGGGCTGGGTACGTGGCACAGCTGGAGGTGGGAAGGGACCCCCAGGAGGGACCCCCCCTGCCCGTCTCCCACCCTGCGTCGCCCTGCTGCCTGCCCGCCCACGCACAGGTAGCGGAGGAGTAGCTTGTGTGCCGGTAGGCGAAGTGCTGGTCGGCCTCGGGCTCCTCGGGCTCCGGGGGGAAGGTGCCGCTGAAGACAGAGTCCCCGGAGCCAGCAGTGGCCGGGGCGGGTGTGGGGGCTCCGGGCGGCAGTGGGGATTTGAGCTCCTCCAGCAGCCGCAGGACGCCCGGTGGCTGCTCCGGCTCCGCAGGCGACGGCACATCCTGGGCGCGCTTCAGCTTCTCCCGCTTGCGCTTGATGGCGACCACGCGGTCTCGCACCGCCTTGGCAACCAGCTTGTAGTCAGCCTCGCAGACGAAGCCCAGGACCACCTGCGTGGGAGCGGGCTCATCACGCCAGGGCTCGGGGACCCCACGGCACCCAGGGACCCTCTGTCCCTGCACCCACCATCTCCTGGGCCACCTCCTCCGCCACGTCCTTGTAGAGCTCGAAGAGGAACTCGATGGCGTTGTTGTCCTTGTACTTGCCGTGCAGCTTCTTCGTGTCATCCATGCGCAGCCAGAGCTTGAGCCCAGACTTGACGCCATCGTCCTCCTCAGCCAGCTCCACGTGCACCCCGGTGTCCTCCTGGAAGAAGGAGTGCTCCAGCAGGTCCTGGATGGTGTACCTGCGGGGAGCACGGCTCAGCGCGGGGCCGGGGGTCGGAGGGGGCTCTCCCGCCCCGGCCTCCGCTCCCCCCCACCTCTCGTTCTTGTCCATGCGGATGCAGCCCTCGATGATCTCCTTCAGCTCCGGAACCTTCACCTTGTAGAAGCTGCTGGGCTTCAGGCCCTGGGGGCAAGAGCTGTCAGAGCCTCCCGCGCTGGATCCTGCTGCGGCGCCGGGTTTCCAGGGTCTGGGGTTGAACCCGGGCTCTGTGGGGCTGCGGGGCCACCGCACTCCCCCGGGCAGCCGAGGCACCGCAGCCCCCGGCGCCCCCAGGCACAGCCCTGCCGGCAGCGGGGACACATGGGGACAGGGCTGGCCAAGGCTCCCATGGACAGACTGCTCCTGCCTGCACCGAACCCGGGCCAGGAGGCCCCGGAGCTCCGAGTTTCCACCCCAGTGGGCAGGAGCCGGCCAGGACCAGCGGCAGCAGCCGCGGTGCCCCGGGCATGGGGTGGCCGAGCCACTTGCTGCCGTTCCACCCCATTAACGCGCTGGCAGTGCCGGGTGAGGAACTCGGGATCTGGCCAAGCCGTGTCCCCACCGCCCTGGCACAGCTCCCTCGCATCACCCAAACTATTTCTAGCTGCTCACACAACCTGCAGGGCGACACACTGGGGGCAGCGAGGCACAACAGCTCCCTCCAACAGCCCCCCAGCCCCTCACCCGGCTCCCAGGCCCCCCCCCAGCCCCGGGGCTGCTCACCGAGGTGACCTTGCGGTAGATCTGGGCGGCGTTCTGGCACTCGGAGTAGGGATACTCCGAGGTGGCCATCTCCAGCATGCACATGCCGAAGGCGTAGACGTCCACCGCCTCGTCGTACTTCTCCTCGTACATCTCCGGTGCCATGAACTCGGGGGTGCCTGGGGGCAGCAGCGGGATCAGCACCCCCCGGGTGCCCACCCACCGGCAGCCGCCGCGGGCCAGACGCAGCCCGTCCCTGCCATGGCGGCGCTGGGACCCTACCTATGACGCTCTTGGCGAAGGAGGCTCTCTTGAGCGTGGCCAGGCCCAGGTCTCCGATCTTGACCGAGCCGGTGGGGCCCGTGATGAAGATGTTGTCGCACTTGAGGTCGCGGTGGATGATGGGGGGCGAGCGGGTGTGCAGGAAATGCAGCCCCTTGAGGATCTGCCGGCTCCAGCGCTGCAGCACCTTCAGCTTCATCTCCTTGAACCGCTTCAGATAGCTGCCGGGGAACTCACGGGGCTGTCTCCAGCTCCCAGGTCTGCCCCGTTGTCCAACCACATCCCACCCAAGCCCATCGCCCCCACCCAAATGCCCACGTCACGTGCCTAGGCGGGGGGTGCAGATCTGTTCCTCACCTCCCTGTCACCACAGGGACCCCCTCCCCTCCCCTGTGCGCCCCGACCTGGTGGTCCCCGCTCACGTTTTCAGGGTGCCAGACGTCATGAGCTCGGTGACCAGCACGATGCAGATCTGGCCTTTGATGGATGACTTCCAGGAGTCGTAGAAGCGGACGATGTTGGGATGCTGCAGCCCCTTCAGCATCTCCACCTCCTCGCTGAACCGCTGCCGCTCCGTCTTCGACAGCTTCCGCGTCTGCAGGGGCCAGCGGGGAGGTGAGGGGGGCCTGCGGGGGCCCCAGACAGCACAGGAGGGTGCCCTGGCTTACAAGAGACCCTCACGTCCTTGTCCCTGCTCCCTCCATACGAGGCAGCAGGGGCTGCTTCTGGCCCCAGAGCAGAGCCGAGGTCAGACCTGCTGCCCCCCAGCACAGGCTCAGGTGGGGATAGGGCCATCCCAGTCCATGGTCTCACCCCACCCAGCCGATCCCAGCACCCTGGCTCTCCGGGGCGCTGCTCTGGATGGAGCTGCTCTCCCCTTGTTCGTGGAGAGAGGCCAGAGCCTCCCACGACAGGCTGCACATGGAGATGCCCGTGTGCTTCCCTGCCGTGAAAGCTGCCCTGTCCCGGTGCTCCCGCTGCCCTTTGCCCCCGGCTGCTGCCCACCACCCCTCTGCCGGACGGGGGTGTCCGGCCGGCAGCCACCCAGCCCAGAGGATGCGCCTGCTGCCAGCACGCCCCATGCAGCCCCAACGGCTGCAGCCCCCCTGGCCCCCCAGGACAGCCCTGCCCCCCGTCGGGGCACCACCAGCCCCTGCACCGAGCACCGGCGTGGCAGGGTGCCGGGCCAGCCTCAATGAGGCCTTTGTTGGGGAAAGCAGGCGGGGGAGGCTCCAGCGCAGGTTTTTCCATGTTCCTCCTGCTCGAGTTAATTAAAGTGGAAACCGAAGCCAAGCACTGACACGGGCACTGAGTGGAGCTGGGGCCGGGGCCAGCGGGGAGGACACAGATCACTCCTCCTGGAGGGACACAGACCCCAAGCGCAGGAAGGGGGGAGCCGGACAGACGCAGAAGGAGCCGAGTCCTGCCCTGAGCCCGGGCAGCTGTGAGTGCCAAACCCCAGGCAGGAGCGTGAAGGGGAGCGGGATGGGAGCAGCATCCCCTACGATGGCTCCAGCGCAGCCCAGGACCCCGAAGGACCCAGCCACTGCGGAGCCGGGGGCTGCCTGGCCAGGACCCTCCTCCAGCCCCTGCCTGGGGTCCAAGGGAACCAGAGCTGCTGCAGGCGGCCACTGCCCTCCCACCCCCGAGCACTGCCACAGCCGTGCTCGGCTCTTTGCCTGGCAGCCGCCATCCATCAGCCCAGGCAGCTTTCGTAATATTTTCATTGCATCACAGCCGGCCCCACGGCCAGGCTGGAGCCGCTCCGTAATCCCCTCTGCTTTTAACACACGCTTGGGGACCCGGCTCAGCCCAGATGAAAACCTGAGCCCTCCTGCAGCAGGATGAATGGGACCTTTCATAGCCGAGGAGGAAAACAGCAATCGCAGCCCAACAGCAGGCCCTCTGCCCTGCCCACCGCCACGGCCACCCTCTGACCCCCCACTCCCCACTGAGGAGCACGGAGGCTTCGCTGCACCCCACAAACCTGTAAGGGCATGGGGGAAACCCACATGGGCTACGAACAGGGGCAGGGAGGGAGTCACAAGCGGCCACAGCTTTCCCAGCTCAGCAAGAGAGGACCCCACTGGGAGCGGTCATGCCAGTGCAGCCCCCACCGAGCCACCCCGCACCCCACCAGCACGAGGCCACCTCTCCCCATCTGGCCGGAGCAAGGGCTGGGAGAGTCAAGTTCATCCCCCATCCTGCGCCAAGACTGTTGGGCTTGCCCAGCACCATTCTTCCTGCATGACCAAAGTGGCCACCAGTCCCACTGCCAAGTGTCCCGACACTCCCTACCGAGCACCGGCGGTGAGGAGTGGAGCCCAGTTGGGCACCAGCCTGGCCAGCGGAGCTGCTCGTACCGGGACTGGGCACCAGGGCAGGCAGCGCTGCCAGCAGAGCCCCGCTGCCCCACATGGCACGCAGGGACACCGTGTCCTTCCCGAGCAGCACCTCGCGCAGGGCAGAGGAGGACGCTGGGGATGGTGGCGCAGGGCCAGGTGAGGAGCTGGGTGGCAGTGCTCCAGCCCCATCCCAGCCAGGAGCTGGCTGCCGGGGAGCCCGGCACAGCCAGCAGCGGGAGCTGGGGCCGGCGTGGGAGGAGGGAGGGCCGGGCACGGTGGCATCTCCCCAGCACTCGGCGCAGGGTCGCCAGCCCTCGCAGGGCCCTGCCGGCATCCCCCCAGCCGTGCGGGGCTGAGAGTCGCGCTGGGAAGGGGACACTCATGCACCAAAGAAACATCCATAGCGATGGCGCGGTGGGCGCGGGGCAGCCGCTGGAGACCACCCCGTGCCCTCCCTCCAGCGACACATCCAGCCGTGGGGAGGCCCTGAACCCTCCAGACGAAGAGCCGGCACAGCAGCAGCAGTGGGTGCCCGCGCCCCACGGCTGCTCCCCGTGGGGCTGCCCCCCACCGCCTGGCCACCTTGTGCACCCTTGGAGGTGCTCGAGCACGCTCACGCTCCCGTTCCCAAGCCTGCAGGACCCCCATCAAGCAAATCCCCCCAGTCTCCTGGGTTCGTCTCCCAGACGGGCAGAGCTCCCAGAGGAGCTCACCAGGCTAAGACACAGCACGATTCCCAACCACAGCGCAGGCAGGCGATGGAGATGATTTGGGGAAAATGCAGGAATTTGGGAAGAAAGGTGCCCTACGGCCCCCAAGGCAGCCGGCCAGGGTCACCTCCCCGACCTGCCCAAGGGACTGGGGGAGGCACGGCAGCGCCCACCACCCAGGGGCCCTGCAGGAAAACCACTCATGGCCAGGTATTTACAGCTCAGTCCCGCTCCGGGCCTCCAGTTTCCTCCCTGCTTCCTCCTTCCCCGCCGCCCGCAGCACCTATCAACAGAAATAGTGCCCAGTCTAAAGCTGGAAAGCACAAACAGGTCACGGCAGGGCTGCAGGACGCGGGCAGGAGGCAAAGACAGACGCCACATTCAGGACCGGGGGGCAGTGGGACGGGGGGACGGGGACGGGCTGGTCCCCAGAGGGGTCCCACAGGAAGACAGGGGACAGGAAAAACGGCCTCCAGGTCGCCAGGCACCGGGGAGGGAAGGGCAGGGCAAGGACGGCACAGAGAGCTGGGATTTGGGATCAGGAGCCATCACAGCAGCTGGACGAGGCTCTCCGGACCGGAACAGGTCAGGGCTGAGGTTAGGTGTTCATTTAGAATTGAAAGGCAATAAAAGGAGAACTGTGAAAGACAGAGGACAAAGCTATTTTTAAAAGGGTAGAACCACAACCATTTTTATTTGCGGTTCCAAATCCCATATTTGTGTCACAGTGTCTGATTCTTTGCATGATTGCTGAAAAAACCCAAACTTTTAAAAGTCTGCTTCTGTGCTCTCAGCCCCTCTTGGGACGTGGATTTTGGGACAAGAGACACTGGATAAAGAGCTGTCAGTGGGCTGGGGAAAGGAGAGGGCTGGGGAGGTGATGAGGGGGCTGGCGGCAGGGCTGCGTAGGGTGGGAGCGGGACTGGGGCTGCCCGCGCCAGCCACCCTCCAGGGGCTGTCGCCGGCAGCGAGGAGGGTGCCATTGGGCAGCAGAGGGGAACCGGGTCTGCCGGGTCTCCCGGGCACCGGGGGGAGGCTCACGGGACAGTCCCAGCATGAGTCCATCCATGCCACACACTTCCACCACCAGCTCCCAATGGGACAAGCCAGCAGCTCCTGTGGCTCCATCCCATGCTGGCTCAGTGGGCTCGCAGGGCTGGCATGTGAGCCTGGGGGACTGAGGGCACAGGGGTGGCTTCGCTTCCTCACCCCCTTCCCTCCTCCTGGGAGGGTGCGGCCTCGTCCCCCTGGCAGCCACCTCGCGAGACACCGGAGCTGCCCGTGCAGCCGCAGGCACACCCTGCCTGCACCCCTGCCTGCACCTCGCCAAACAGAGCCCCATGTGCACGCAGCCCCTGCCCTGGGCTGCAGGACGGACACCGGGGAGCGCATCCAGCCCCAGCGGACACGCGGGAGCTGCCCGGACACAGCGAGGTGGGGACAGGGACCCCGCAGGGCAGCGCAGCCCAAGCAGAAGGGCAGGGAGGGAGCCACGCGTGCCAGCGGCCAGCACAGGGGAGCTGGGGCACGTCCACAGCCAGGGGCCGAGACCCGCAGGGAGGGATACGGAGCCAGCCAGGAGGGCACTGCTGGGCACAGCTGACCCATCCAGAGAAGGTCCTGGGCTCGCCAAGGAGAACCCTTCCCTGCCAGCGCTGGGCTGCCACTTCCCCTGCCGCCCAAAGGGACACGGGACTCAAACGGAGCTCAGGAGCACTCAGAGAGAGACGTGGGGCCACGGGAGGGAGGGAGGGAACGCTGAGCCGGCTCTCAGCCACCAGCCGAAGCGGTTGTGCAAGCCACGAAGGCAGGCAGAGGCCCAAGACTTCACCTTCCTGGCCGAGAGGCCGCAGTCAGCCCCTCAGAAATCCCCTGCCACTATCTCAGGATCTCTCCTTGCACTCCTGGGCTACAGCCACCCCACGGACCCGGCCCGGGCAGCCGCCTGCAGCTCCACCAAGGTTTTAGGAACAAGACAACAAACTCGCAAGACACGTTTTTTTCTGTGTAAACAAGGACTTGGACCTTCCAGCCACAGCAGCCACCCCAGGGTCAGGAGCCTGTTGGAAACTTTGGACTTTGCAGAAGCCCCTCCCGGGGGCTCCAAGGAGAAAAGGGAGCCCCACAGCACAGCTCTCCCTGTGCATTTTTGTGGACAACATCAGGCCTATCAGAAGCAACGAGTGGGAGAAGCTGTTGCAGAGGCAACACCTTCACTGCTGCCCTCAGCATCTCGCTTTTAGCATCCTGCTGCCGGGCTGTGGGGCAGGAAAGGGGATGGAGGAGCTTGGTGGCAGAGAGGAGATGGGGACGCTGCTCAGGGACCTGGAAAACCAGAGGTCCTGGTGCTCCCAGTAGAGAGCCCCCGGCAGCATGGCAGGAGCCACACGCAGGTGCCCACAGACACCGCTTCAGCCAAGGACAAGTAGCCGGCGCACACCAAGGTCGCTCCGTACCCTGCTCCTGACTGACGCCCGGCCCCAGGCGCGCGGCAGGCACGTGCCCCAGGGCATGCCGAGGGCTCTCGGAGCAAACCGCGCAGCCAGCTCCAGCGCTGGCACAGGCGCCCGCGGAGGTCGGCACAGGAGGGGGCACCTCCGCCCTCTCTGCCCTTCCAGAGGGAAAGCTGCAAGCTGATGGCCACGGAAGAGGCAGGGGGGTGCTCAGCCCCGGCAGCCCATCCTGTAACCACCTGTAAACCCCTGGAATGGAGACTGGCACCGGGAGCGCGGGCACCTCGGTGTGCTCCACAGCGCAGGCAGCGAGAAGGCAAATGGAAAACAGCACGTGATGGGCAGGAGGGCCCAGAGCAGCAGCGCGGAGCAGGAGCCTGAGCCCGGGCCAAGAGCCCCGCACGGCACCAGCAGACGCGGGCGCAGGGCAGCGAGGGGGGCCCAAGCCTGGCTGCGGGCCCCCGCTTTGCTCTGCCGCCGCAGCCCGGCTGCTGCAGGGCACCGAGGTGCCAGCCAGAGCCAGGGGATCCCGGCTCCCTGCGTGCTCTGCCACCGGCCCCAGCCCTGCGGAGATGCCCCGGGTTCCCACAGGGCAGTCTGGGCAGGCAGTGGCGGGCAGAGGGGCTCCAGGCCGGGGGTGAGGGGGCTGGCAACACCAGGGAGACTGGACCAAGAAGGGTCCAACGACCCCCTCCCACGGGGCGGGGGTCTGCGGGGCCAGGCAGGGGCAGGGGCGCGGGCGGCCGTACCTGCAGCTCGCACCAGGCCACCTCCACGGTGGTCTCCGTGTCCAGCCCCTTGTAGACGGTCTTGAAAGAGCCGCGGCCGATCTCGATGTCGAACTTGAGGAACCGGCCGNCCACCGGCCCCCGGCTCCGCCACCGGCCCCCGGCCCCGCCACCGGCTCCGCCACCGGCCCCGCCACCGGCCCCCGGCCCCGGGACAGCGCCCAGCACTGCGGCAGCAGGCACGGACCGCGGGCGGAGAGCCCCGCACCCCGGCACCCTCCCGGGGACCGTGGGCCCCCCAGGGGGACCTTGCCCAGCTCCCCCCGAGCCCCGGCGCCGCATCCACGCGAGGGCTCCGATATCCGTCCCCCCCGTCCGTCCCCGCAGGGCAGCCCCTGCCCCCGCAGCGCCCCGGGCGATGGGGGCTGCCGTGGCTGAAGCCCCCAGAGGGTGACTTTGCCTCGGCCGAGCCGTCGGAAAGCGCCCGGTTTAGACTTTCCTCGCAGGTTCTGAGCCAGGAGGCCGGAGCAGCGTGTCCGGGAGAAGCCCCATCCTGCTCCCCAGGATCATTCCAGCCCGGCCGGCCGTTCCTCCCCGGGTTTACTGGAGTCCGAAATCCTGAAATGAGGGTCATGGAAATAGGAAGATGCGAACGTGTGTGTCAGCCCCGTGCAAGCCAACAGCCCGGACAAGGGCTTGTTGTCTCCCCAGGTTAAAGGAGGAGGTTGCTGTACCCGGTGAGGCTGTTTACACAAAACACAAAGCGATTGAGGCCAGCGCTGATTTCTTTTCCCTAAGGTCAGATTGTTTCTGCTCAACAATAGAGGAAACATTAAGGAGGGAAGCGACGCGGGAGCAAGGCCACCTCCTCCTGGCAAACAGCAGGGTGACGGGGGGCTGCAGGCCACCTCCGCACTGCTGCAGCCCCACAAATCCCCCTCTCTGCCAGGAGGAGGGAGAAGCTTTTAATGAGACGTTTGTTCCTACAGAAGCCCTGGCCCGGCTGGGTGTCCCAGTGCCAGTCCCCCACGGAGGCTGGCTTCGCTCCCTCCTGTGCCCCTGCTTTCCCAGCCCTGCTCTCCGGGTCACGGGAGGAGCCGGTGCCACCTCCCCGGAAGGGCTTTGACCCACGTCTCCCGGCTGAGCCGCTTGCCCGTGAGCTGAGAGCTGTGACCGCATCCTCACCCGGCCCCGCGCTCCCTGGAGCGTGCACAGGGCACGGTCCTGGAGGAACAGCCGCCGCCGGCTGAAGGACGCGTGCTGAGCACTGGACACCCCGTGGGGCTCTGCCCGCTGCCTGCCGGGGGGGACCAGGGCTGCCAGGGACAAAAGCCCGGGGCAGGTGGGCAATGGGTGCGGTGCTGGCACTGGCCCGGCCACAGGAGATGCCGGTGTTGCAAGATGTGACACAGTTTGACTCAGCTCTGCCAAACAACGGGCTTTGTTGGGATGAACCCTGCCCAGGACCTGCCCTCTTCTCACCAGGTCCGCTGTCAGAAAGGGGTGCATCCCTGATACCCTCGCTGCTGCCGCCAGCGCTGCGTCCCTCGGGCTTTCCTGCGCCTGCTGAACTCTCTCCTCCAGCATCTCGCAGGCTGCACGAAGCAATGAGCTGGCGCTGGAGCCGGGCAATGCCTACCCCAGCCTGGGGGAGCAGGAGGAGGCGTGCGAAGAGCCGTCCCCAGGCCCCTTTGGCCTCTCCTCCGGACCCATGACCGCACACGAGGCCGCAGCTTTAAATCATATAGCATGGCAGCTTGAAAAACCAACCCTGCTTAAAAAGTAATGGCTTTTATTTTTATCCTGTCCTGACTAGAGTTTCCAGGAGAGGTGATTTCAGTCCTTCCTCGGCCTGGCCCACAAGACGGGCAGAACCATGTCTCGCTCAAGGGAAGGAAGGAGGAAACCTGGCAGCTGGAGCAGTGGCGGGACCCGCCAGAGGAGCACCACAGCGCACGCCGATGGCTTCCCAAACTAAATCGGACAACTGATCCCTAGGGAACGGGCACTGGGTGGGAGGGGAGCTCCCACCGCCTCTGGAAGTGCTCCGGGGACATCCCGCTCGGCTGTCCTGAGCCTGGGGAGCCCAAAGAGAGAACACTGGTCCCAGCTTGGCACCGGAGCTGCAGGATGGACCCAGCACATCCATGAGTGCGTCCCAGGGACAGACAGCCCCAAGAGCGAACCGGCACAGCTCCAAGCAGTGGCAGGGCTCCCAGGCAGCCGAAACACTGCCTGAGCCCCCACATGCTGGGGCTGCACCCCCCCGGACCAGAGGTCCCTGCCAGAGGCCCCGCGCTGCCCAGGCAGAGGGGCACGGGCCAGGCTGGCAGCAAGCCCCAGCCCTTCAGAGAGAGACACAGAGGCGGGCAGGGATCCCGGCTCCGTCTCTGGTAGGCTCCTGATCCCTTATCAAGTCTTTTCATCGTGAAACGAGATGCTTCCGAGGATCCCAGAGGAGCAGAGGAGCGTCCCTGTCCTGGCGAGGCCCCTGCAGACAGGGCAGGAAATTCAGGCTGATGTTTGCTCCGGCTGCTGCCCTCCCAGCCCCCTCCCAGTGAACGGCCTGAGAAGTGCCTCATCCGCCCCCCCCTCCCAAATGCCATCCCACGCTATGAGTTTGGCTGGAGGGGAGGAAAACTCGGGCAGGGGTGCGGGTCCCCTCCTGACCCAGCTTGGTCCAAAATCCGAAGGTTCCTGCTCCGCAGTCAGCTGCCTGTCGCGGCGCCGCGGCGGGGCCCGCGTCTCCCCTGTTATCAGGGTGACACTCCGGGGCTGCGAGCGGTGCCAGCGCCAGCCCTTCGCTTTGAGGAACCGCCGCAATCAGGCAACGTAACCCCTTTCTCACTGGCGTTTGGCTGCCAGGAAGAGAACAGGGGACTGCGCAATTGCTCTCCTCAGGATTAGACCATGATTCACAGCCCCGCTCAGCTCCTTGCTCCAGCCCAGCAAGCCCTGCCAGGAATTGTCCATTCTGATCCCGGAGCTCGGGGTGGGATCGCAGAGGGGCCAGGATGGGTCGGATTGCAGGTGTCCCTGCGGAGTGGGCTGGGAGGCACAGGGCGCCCGTCCTGGGAAGGGTCAGAGTGGAGGAGGCTCCGCAGGGATCCAGGGCTCGTTTCATGGTTGGCTTCAGCAGCCAGTGCCCACGGGAGCTCCAGCCTCCTCCTGCCCGCTCCCTCCTTGCCCTGACGCAGGCGGTTCAGGGAGGAGATGCCACCCAAACCTCAGTCGTGGCTTTAACCCCGGGCAGATAACTCCCGTGACTCTGGGCTAAGCAAATCCTCAGCTGTAACCCACGTGCAAGTTTATCCCAACATATAAATTTATCAAACTGAAAAAACCTCTTGCTCCGAACTAGCTGTGTTAAAAACCCCCTTGGCATTTTCCCTTCCCAGAGCAGCGGGACCCAAGCGTGCAGGGCCTGATAGCGCCTTATCGCAGCCCCAGGGCTCTGCCTCGCCCCGGCCAGAGAGCCCTAATCGCAGCGGCCAGATGTGGCAACGGCCTCAGAGTGGCCGGAGGCAGCGGCCACACCAGCTCCCCCCGCAGAAACGCTGCCTCCTCCCGCGACCCCCTCCATGGGGCCAGGAGGGCCAGAGCCCCAGCCGTGCCCGCAATGGCACATCCAGGAGCGCAGAGAGGTTTCGGGCTACTGAGATGCTGAGGGGACGGGAACACCTCTGGGATGAAGGAAGGCTGGGGGAATTGGGTCTCTNTGGGGGACCCTGCTCCAGCAGGGGGTGGGACACGATCATCTCCAGAGGCCCCTTCCAACCCCTGCCAGTCTGTGATTCTGTTTTAAACTCTGTAATGGCAAAACCCCCGTGAGAAGGGCCTGGCCGCGCTGCAGCCACGGGCGGGTGATGCCCTGCACGGGCAGGGAAAAGGCAGGGGAGGGAGCCGTGGGATGGGTCTCAGCCATATCCCTACATGAACACAGCGCACCCCTGCCCGTCTCTTCACCCCGGCAGTGCCCGCAGCACCGGGGAGAGGCACGAGCGCTCCCATCAAGGGGAAAAACTGTGCTGGCGGCTGCCACGCGCTCTCCCTCCGAGCAGTCTAATTACGGCTCCTCATTTCCAGCCTGCACCTGAGGGCTTCCACACCGGAGCAGCCTCATGCAGCGTCTCTGGACTGGCTTTGGTGTCCCAATCCCACAATTATATCATCAAACACTATGAAGCACGGAATAAAGATAAGGAAGCTGGTTTCAGGGGACAATTAAAAGGCTCTGTTTCACCTGCCAGCAGGAGCTTACATCACCACGAGCTACAAACTGCCCCGTCCCCAAAGAGGGAACCTCCAGGGCGGCAGCACCAGTGGCTCTTCCATCCCCCGGACGGTCCCACAGTAGCATCTGCCAGCACCTCACTGGAGCCAGTCCCACAAGGATCTGACCTTTTGTAACCAGCTGAGAGCACGCGGAAAAAGGAATTTTACACCATGTCCATTCTGAAGGAGGGGACGTACTCTTCCTCCTCCTCTCACTCACTAAGCACCTAAGCAGGAAGCTGAAAAAAGAGCAGTGAATCACTGCCAGGAGCGCCTTGGAAAGAAAAAGGCTGGTTTTAGGCTTATCTAATGTCACATCAGCCATTTCCTAAGAAGGGAGCAAATTTAATTAAGAACACAGACTCACTCACTCAAGGACAGCCAGGTTACATACAGCACACGCAGCTCGGAACACAGCGCTGAGAGGTCAGCATCATCCACAGAGAGCAAGGAATACAAACATCCCGGGCCTGGCTGCTAAAGGCTCGTTATGCAGGATCAAATTAATTCCTCCGTGGCACTGCTGTCGCTGGCACAGAGGAAGCCTGGTCCCCAGCCTCCAGCCGCAGCTCCAGAGCAGACGTGCCCAGATCAAGCCCAAGTTCATCCTGCTGAATTCAGGTCAAGGGGCTCCCACTACAAAAAGGAAGTAACACAGCCTGGGCTCCGACACCTCGTCTTACACTGAACATTACTTTACCGTCAACAAGGGGTGCCAGCAGCGCTGCAGCTGAACTGCTGCCGAGTTCTCCTCCCAGGGCAGGACGTGCTGTTCAGCGCCGGCTGAGCACAGGCGGCCATACGGGCTTGGGGAGCAGGCGCCGTGCGCTCGGTGGGTCCCAAGAACGACCACGCTGGGTCCCATCAAAGGCCAGCCCAGCACAGCATCCCCTCCTCTGCCCGCAACAAGCGCCAAATGCTTGGGCAAAGAACAAGCAAGGCAAGCACAATCCTTGCCCGGCACAGCCGTCCCGCTGCCCCGGTCAGGCATTAAGGATTTACTGCGTCTTTGCAGCCAGCTTGTGGTTTCTGACACGCTGGGCATTTCCTTATCAGCACCAAGAATCTAAAAACTTAGTCATACTCTCTACCAGCTGCTGTTGCACGGACCTTACTCCACCACCTCGGCAGCAAACCCATTAGCATTCAACGGACTGCACAGGGAAAATGAAATGAAATGTTGCCCCGAAGACAGGCAGTAAGGGCCCGCACGCTCCGTAGCTCTGGAATGCAGAAAAACACTTGCGCTGCTGCTTCCCACTGGGGTGGGGGGGTGGCTCGGGAGGGCCAGCCCCCCCTCCCCACACACGGCTGCGTTCATCTGGTGCAGTGAGGAAACGCGGCTGAAGGGCAAGAATCTGGTACGCTGCTCTGTTTCGTTTCTGATGGAAAACTAGAGAGAGACTAAAACACCCAGGCTGCTCTATAAATACATCTCATTTTAATTACTTCAAATTAGTTCCTTGGCATCCACCCCCCACCCCGCTGCACAGCCTGCTTCGCAGCAAGCACATATTCTGCCACTGAGGTCTTTAACAGCACAGCAGCAACAGCAAGGTCCTTGCGCTTGCTCTCACCCTGCCTGGCAAAGCCACAGGGGCTGCACAGCCCAAGCACGCGGCTGGCGGGAGGGAAGGAGGTGCCCTTCAAGGCCAAGCTCAACCAGGCAGCTGAAGAGACCCCTCCGTGGCCTTCACAGGAACAGGGATCAGCAGCAGCCCAATTATTTCACTTCTGGGTGGTCCCTCTCGGAACCGCCTGGAGCAGCTTTAGCCTCTCAAACACAATCAATAGGGAGAAAAGACAGACAGAGGATCTCCGGATATTTCTAACAGGTCATGTCTTTGGAAGGCTTCACAGATTTTCCTTGCCCCAAGAAATCCCGAGTAGGCGGCTGCTTGCAGTCACAGCTTGAAACCAGGCCGGGAGAGTGAACCTTCACAGCGAGAACCGCTTCAGCAGCCGGAGTGGAGGGCAGTGGGCTCCTGTCAGAAGAACTTCACACCTCGGCTGTCGTCCAGTGTGATAATTTCAGCCTTATGCTCTTGCTGCAAGGCTTGCAGAGCACGGAGTAGCATGGTCTCATCTAAGCCATGGAACTCTAGGGAAGGACAGAGATCCCCATCAACAGGAATGAAAAAAATAAATCACATCAGGGAACAGAGAGGCTTGAAAAGTCCAGGGACCAGCGGCAGTGAGGCAGAGGGCTCTGAAGAGCACCTTTCAGACTCCAGCGCCACAACACTACGGCAAATCCAGAGTCTCGGCTAGACTGACAGACTCATCACTACATTGCTGCACGGGGAACAAGGCCTGAAGGTCAAGAGACAAGGGAATGAGTCACAGCAGTCTCAAAGGCAGCGCAGAAGCCAGGCGTAAAACCAAAACACCCCCCACCTCACGGCAGATAAGAGCTAGGCACTAGGGAGGCTCGTGGGGCAGGGGAAGGTTTAAAATGCAAACAGTGATAACAAAGGGAGACGCTCACACAAAGTGGTAAAAAAGCCTTCAGAGTGGCATTTGCCAGTGGTGGTGGGTGTGAGCTTGCGTAAGCAATTTTAAAATATGTAATCTACAAAACTATGATCTGACAATCAACCGTCTACATGCTCAAATCAGGTCAGCTCTGAAAACCTGCTCCGGAACAAAACACATGGCATTACCTTCATTCTCCGTGTCATCTCCACTGGTCAGTTCATACAGCGTGAATACAGAGTTGGTCAGGCCGTTCTTCGACACCTGGAAACATAAAAGCAATACAGCAAACCTCGTCTGCATGATTTAACACCCTCGGCACGATCTCTCGTACACCCCAGTGCAAGCGAAATAGAATGCAGACAGCACTCAATGAGGAAAAATACCCTGGAAATGCTCAGGGCACTGGAGAGTCAAGAAATGACAACTGAGGAAACTAAAACGGTCCCTTTCCCTGACCCTCTGCTCTTTCTGCCCCCGTGTTTTGCAATAAGGACTCTGCCATGCGAAGGCAACACCGCAACGCTGCTCTGACGTCACAGGGAACAGGCAGCTGCAGCGGGAGCGGACAACTGCATCCGCCGCTCAAACCGCATCTTACAGCGAGGGAAGAGACACAACACCTCTACACTTCTCTACAACAGAGAGAAATGGAAAAAGAAAGGTAAAAGCAGTGAGGAAGCAAGAGAAAAATATTACAGTGGTCTTTTTCACAAATCGCAACCAACACCCCCTGACCTCCCGGACACAGAAAGCCCGGTCAGGGACCAGGAGCTTCTCTGTTCTCACCCACTGATAGATGAGCTTTCCCCATTCTTCTGGTCTCCTCCACATGATCAGAAAACTGGTTTTGTTCTTATCTAACCATTCCAGGTTCCCTAAAATCAACAGGGAGAAGGCGTTTAATCAGGGCACAAGTCTACAGCAACGACCAAACCCGCCGATTTCACGCCACGTGCTGGACATTGCACCCACCGGCGGCTCCAGCTCCCTGCCTCTGCCCGCCCCGACTTCCTAACACCGCTACGTGTAGGGAAACACACTTCTCTTTGGAGCCTCCTCTTCCCCCTTCAGCCTCACCTGCCCTGTGGAGCCGCGGGCCCAGCTGGGATAGCGGCATGGCCCACAGCCGCTGGCCAAGCTGCGGAGCCCCGGGACCAGCTACCGACCCTGGGAGGGGGCCTGCCCGGCAGCTCACGCCCTCCCTGCCCCCCCCTGGCTACGGGGGCCGCGGGACGGGCGGCCGGACAGAGAGACGAAGGGCACCCACCGTTCTTGCGGAGCTCCTCCAACACCACCTGGATGGACTCCAGCGGGAGCTTCCCTGGGCACGGGTTAAGGAGGGGGTNTCCGCTCCGCCCCCTTCCGCTTCCGGCCCTCCCGCCGCCAGGCCACACCCCCCACGGAACCACGCCCATCTCCAACCCACGCCCATCCCGCTAAACCGCGCCCACCGCCTATCCCCGCCCGGCACTCTAAACCACGCCCCCCAAACCCAACC
>VXBO01012664.1:145323-160503 GCA_013400135.1 Rhinoptilus africanus
CCGGGGCTTCCCCCCCCCCCCCCCCCCGCCAATCCACCCTCCCGAGCCAATGCCCGGGAGGGTCCGGGTGGCGGAGCGGGGGCCGCACCGGGCTGACTCAGCGAAGTTCCCAAGGCAGGAGATGCGGGATGCGGGATGCGGGCATGGGCCGGCCCCACTTCTGTGCCCACCCCCCCGCGGTGCCCCGGATCTGCCGGGAGCGCGGAGCCCCCAACCCCCATCCCGGGGGGGGGAGGGAACCGGAGGGGAAGGACGGGGCAGGACCGGTGCTGCTTCCTTCCCGGCCCCGCCCCGGCGGGGGTGTCCTGCNCATCCAGTCTCCCCCCGAGCTTGTCAAGGCGCTTTGAGCCGCGGTTGGTCCGTAAATATGGGAGATTTACGCAGTTATTTTTTCCCCCGGTTAAAGTCTGCGACGCGTTTAAAATCCGCAGGGATTGTTTTTCCTAATAGCGCTTGTTTACAGCGTGGAGCTCTGCCGTCACTCGCTGTTTGTCCTTTCTGCGCTTTTATAGCAAAATGGAAATCACCGCTCCTCCCACCTCCAAGTGTATTATCTACTGGAAAAGAAAAGTCAAGTCTGAATACATGCGTCTCCGGCAGCTGAAGAGGTTCCAGGCGAACATGGGTGCAAAGGTGAGGACGTGATGGTGGCGGGAGCCGGGCCGGCGTCTCCCGAGGGCTTCGCTCGAGCTGCAATCCATGGGGTGGGCCCTGGGAATCGATAAGCGGAGTTTTGGCTGCGCGTGGGATGAAAAATGTGGAGCACGAGCTTTGCGAGGAGCGGCTGAGGGAGCTGGGGGGGTTCAGCCTGGAGAAAAGGGGGCTGAGGGGAGACCTTCTCGCTCTCTGCAGCTCCCTGAAAGGAGGGGGCAGCNCCCTGAAAGGAGTGGGGAGCCAGGGGGGGGCGGGCTCTTCTCCCAAGGAACAGGCGATGGGACAAGAGGAAACGGCCTCAAGTTGTGCCAGGGAGGTTTAGGATGGCTTTTAGGAACAGTTTTTACACTGAAAGGGTTATTAAGCGTTGGAAGAGGCTGCCCAGGGAAGGGGGTGAGGCACCATCTCCGTGTGTCTTTAAAAGCCGGGCAGACGCGGTGCTTAGAGATACGGTTTAGTGATGGGTTTTGTCAGAGTTGGGTTGATGGTTGGACTCGACGGTCTGAAAGGTCCCTTCCAACTTGGGCGATTCCATGACTCTGTGAGTTGGAAGGGATCCTGCCGCCCCCTCTGCTCCATCCTTAGTCCTGAGCCGTGTCAGCACACGCAGAACCGCGGCAGGAGGCTCATTCCGCTTGTTCCACACGGCGTCTCCTCTCCAGAGCCCGCCACGCTGTGGGTACCGGGACACTCGGATGCTGCTCTCCTGGGCCGGCAGGATTTGGGAGAGGGCAGCTGGGATCAGGAGCTGTGAAAAGCCGCCAGGTCCATTTTCAGTGCAGTTTTGTACCAGTGCTGAGTTTAATGAGGATTCCTTCTAACGAGTATCATCAATTTGGAATGCTCTGCCTCCCGTGCATTTTGATACTTGAAACAAAATCTCAGGAGGGGTTTTTTAGTGTTCTCAACGTGGTTTCGTCAATTTTGAGTGCCGCTTTCTCTCATTTCAGGCTCTCTTTGTGGCCAACTTTGCGAAGGTGCATGAAAAGACCCAAATCCTGAACGAAGACTGGAAGAAGCTCCGAGTCCAGCCGGTGCAGCTGATGAAGCCGGTCAGCGGGCACCCTTTCCTCAAGCAGGTCTGGAGGCGAGAGGGCACGGCAGCAGCAGGCGTGGGCTGGAACGGGCTTTGCAGGGGGCTGTGAGGGGCCGGTTTTTGTGTGTGCTGTCCTGTGCCAGTGCCGGGCCATGCCTCGCACCCTTCTGGGATGCAGAAATGGGGAAAAAAACCCACCCCAAAGGCTTTTCCTGTGCCAAGCGTGATCGCAGGACTTCACCACGTGTGGCCTGGAGGGGGGTTTCCTCACTGTCCCTCTTGTTACTCTTTTCCAGTGTACTGTTGAGAGCATTTTCCCGGGATTTCCGAGCCAGACGCTGTACATGAGGACCCTGAACACAGTGGCACTGGTGCCCATCATGTACTCTTGGTCGCCTCTTCAGCAGAATTTCATGGTACATAGGAAGGTCTTGGTGCAATTAGTGTGTGGTTGTGGGGTGATTACACCTTCCTCACCCTGCTTGTTTCAAGCAATATCTGCTCGAGAGATGACGGGAAGTGTTGTTTTAGTTGCTTGTTTTGTTGAATCCCGTAAAACAGCCGCGTAATCCACGTTGTCTCACCCAGCTATTCTCTCCTCTACACCTGCCTCCTTGATAGGGCCACCACTACTTCACAGGATTCAAGGTGTAAATGTTTTTTGGGGCATTTTTGGTTTTTTTCCTTAAGGCTTTTCTTAAAGCAAAAATGCAGAGTTTTATTTCTTAGGCAGGTCCTTTCCTTTGTGACTGGATTACCCTGCTGGTCTTGTTGTGAGGATGGTACCGAGGGTTGGTTCCCTCCTCCAGTGTGGGGAGCTATTTAAAGGCAGGTTTTGGTGTGCTGCGGCGCAGATAATTTGTTTAACGAGCAGGTGATGCGTGGCTCGCCTGGCTCTTTGCCCGGCGCGGGGTGGGGATATGTTTCCCGCACCTGCAGGGCTCTCCGGAGCCTCCCGCAGCAGCCTGGGGAGCAGCGTGACACCAGCCCTTGGCTGATGGTGCCGTGGCAATGAAGGTCCAACGTCCTCGCTCCCGCGGTTAACGCGGGAACGCTCCTCGCTTTGGCTGTGTTCCTGCAGGGAGTGAGTTACCGGTTTGCCTTTCGCTCTTCCAGTTTCTGCTCCGCCTCGAACACAATCTCTCTGACGCTTTTTTGGCTGTTTATTATTCTTGGCGATGTGCGTGTTCCTGAGTTTCTGTAAGCCTCGGAGGCACAGCTCTTCTTTTTTTTTTTAAAGCAAATTGCGCTTTCAGGGGTCAGAGCTGTGCTGCTGGCCTGGGATAACAGGGAAGTGTCGGTGGTGGGATGTCGAAAGCGGCAGGCTGAGGGGCACAGCGGTGCTGTTTGGGGGTGCGGAGGGAGCGGAGCAGCCCCAGAGCGCAGTCCGGGCTAGGGATTGGGACACCCTGGTTTTCGGAGTTGTATCTGGTCTTTTTTTCAGGTGGAGGATGAAACTGTTCTGTGCAATATCCCTTACATGGGGGACGAGGTGAAGGAAGAAGATGAAACTTTCATTGAAGAGCTTATTAATAACTACGATGGGAAAGTTCACGGAGAGGAAGGTAATCTGGGAGCAGCCACGCAGTCTCTTGCAAATAACTGCTCAAAGTAGTTAAGAAGTCAAAAGGTGGCAGCAGAAACCAGCTGATCCGTGGGAGCTCTTAGAGCAGAAAATCAGGAACATTCCTGCTCTTCTGGTTTGCAAGGACACAGTCCTGCTTTTTGATATCCCGCTCCATTCTGGGACGGGGGGAACTTGGGAACTCTTGTTCACGAGGGCTCACAGCCGTGCTCCAGGATGCTGGAAAACCTGCTAGAGGTTGGGAGGAGCTCGGCAACTTCGTTTCACTTCTGACCTCAGCCAAGGCTTTAATTAGCCTTCCCAGAAATGAAGAGGCAGCGTGTTTCCCTACAGCGCTGCTTTCCCCATTGTAAAACTCTGCCGGGAGGGAGGAAGGCAGGGGAAACTGTCTGGAATGGCCTGTCCTCGGATTGCTAAAAATGATACAGCACTCTTGTGGCTCTCTAACATTAAAATCCCACTTACCCCTACAAAATTGAGGGAGGAGTTGTGGTTGCTGACGATGTCATGGGGGTGGCTTGTGGTTTACCCCCCTGAGGAGCACGCAGGATGATGGCACTCCCGCGATGCGGCTGACATCTCTGTGTTTTCAGAAATGATTTCGGGGTCGGTCCTCATCAGCGATGCCGTGTTCCTAGAGCTAGTGAACGCCCTGAATCAGTACTCGGACGAGGAAGAGGAAGGACACAATGATTCTGAGGTTAAACAGGAGGATGGGAAAGAGGAGCTGCCGGTCACGAGGAAAAGAAAGCGAATTGCGGTGGAAGGTGGGTTTGGCTGCAGGAACTGGGGTTACGTTGGTCCCGTTTCTGTGCTGCCCTGCCTGAGCGGCTGCCCCGCGGCTCTTCCTGGCGCTGCTCTGGTGTGTCACCGAGGTAGAGACCGGCTGGGCAAGCTCCGGTACAGCCGTGGAAAGCAGAAGGGACGTGGGTTGTTCTCACTGTCCCCTGTGGACAGAGGGAGAAGTCACCGGCATGAAGTGTCTGTGAGGAAGAATTTAGATGAGTCATGTGGAAAACGATTTAACGATTTCATGGTAAGATTAGCAAAGCAGCGGGGTGTCACCCAGGGAGGCTGTGGCATCTCTGCTCTCAGCGGTCTCAGAGTGCTGGTCTGGCAAGCGCCTGTCGGTAGGTTTGTAGGTCGATCTGACCCTGCTGTAGGCCAGGGAGGCACACCACCTCAAATCCCTTCCAGACCTGTTTTCCATGTATTCGTGTCCCTCTTTCCTCTCCTGTGACACCTGGAGTTCTTGCTCTGGCTTGTGGGATTTCCGTGTGTCCTGCCTGACCTTAGGAGTGCTGACTGGCAGTTTCCCTCTTCGTCTTTGCCTTGTGGCGATACGGGTAGCACAAACACCAGGACCTTTCACAGATGTAGAAAAGCGTTGCCTGAAAATCCTCTCTTTGTAAAAATAAATAGTAATAGTCCTCAAGAAATTGTTAGTACTTCCAGAAACACATTATGCTACTCTGAACGTTGCAGTGTCCTGCATCTGGAAATGCTTTAGCCTGGTTGCAGGGCAAAAGGCTTATTTGTTGTATATGGGATTATATTTCTGTCTCTTAGAATACAATCTTGAACAGCTACTGGAATCGATGTCTGTAGAGGAAGGAAAGACATGTTCACGTCCGTCTTAACTGAGGAGTTGCGTCTCTTTTCTTAGGTAACAAGAAGTGTTCGAAGAAGCGGTTTCCAAATGACATGATATTCACTGCTATTTCTTCTATGTTTCCTGAATACGGCTTTCCAGATGACATGAAAGAGAGGTAGAAGATCTCTGCTTGACTCTTACCTTTCATAGAATGACAGAATCATAGACTCATAGGCTGTGTTGGGTGGGAAGGTCCCTCTAAAGCCCATCCAGTCCCACCCCCTGCAGGGAGCAGGGACATCTTCAACTCCATCAGGTCGCTCAGCGCCTCATCCAGCCTGGCCTTGGATGTCTCCAGGGATGGGGCCTCCACCCCCTCTCTGGGCAACCCGGGCCAGTGTCTCACCACCCTCAGGGGAAAGAACTTCTTCCTGATGTCTCCCCTAAACCCACCCTGCTCTAGTTTAAACCATTGCCCCTCGTCCCATTGCTCCATGCCCTTGCAAACAATCTTTTCTTAGCCATCTGTATGTCAGGAGGCGTCACTGTGCCCTCACCAGGAGGTAGAGCTCAGTTGGCTGCAGGCACCATCAGGAGAGCAGTTTTTGAGCATTAGAAACTTGAATTTGGCCTCCGGGTGCCTGTGCTGGAGTCCTGCTGGCCCAGATATTAACATAATCGTATAAAATGTCCCAGATTAGGAAAAGCAGGCACATCTGTGGATGTTTGTATTTGTCAAACAGGTACCGGGAGCTGACGGAAGTGTCGGACCCCAACGTGCTGCCGCCGCAGTGCACTCCCAACATCGACGGCCCCTGCGCCAAGTCGGTGCAGCGGGAGCAGTCCCTGCACTCTTTCCACACCCTCTTCTGCCGCCGATGCTTCAAATACGACTGTTTTCTGCATCGTAAGTGCAGTCTCGGCCGGACGCTTCCCTAGAGCCCTTTCTCTCCTCTTTTTTCCTCAGTGCTTCATTCTCTGTCCGCCTTGCTTAGTCTCTGTGCCACAGTTTTTACCGGGCGGTGCCTGCCCGGAGCTTCCGTGCGGCCTCGGGAGCTGACGGGTGCCCAGAAGCCTTTCGTAAAGACGGCTCCGCTCAAACGGATGGTAAAACCCGACCTGCGTGGCCGTCCCCTCTCTCGCCATTGCTCAGCACGCCACGGTCGAGCCTTCTGGCAGCCTCTGCCAGACGCACAGCCGCGAATAGACGTTACTCTTGCTTTGCAGAAGCTCGTCAGGGAAAGGCATGAATGTTTCTCTTCCAAAGTCTGGACATGCCCCTGTGTTTTGTTGCCTCACTGGAACTTGCAGCTTCACCTTAGTCACGTTCCTGCGGTTTGCCCTGCCAGAGCTTTTTGGATACCGAGTAGCTGTTGGACCTGCTGTTTCCCAGGTCTGAGGGCTTCTTTGGAAAGTCACAGGACTCCTTCCAGTGAATTATTTATTAAAAGATATAATATTAAGATCATGTGGTCTTTTTTGTTTCAGTCTGAAAGCAGATCTTTTTCCTATGGCCTCTCCTTCCCCAGCGCCTCCCGGTGCTGCTGGGTCCCGTCGCGGGTCGGAGCGGGGCTGGCCGGGAGCTCCTGCCCCTGCTCGGGCTCTCTCTGCCCCTGTCCCCTGCAGTGCTGGGGGGAGACCCTCGGAGGATGCTAATAGTAAAGATAACTATTATTTTTTCAGCTTTTCATGCTACTCCTAATGTATACAAACGAAAGAATAGAGAGACCAAGATCGAGCCAGATCCTTGCGGCGCAGACTGTTTCCTCTGGCTGGTAGGTTTCTGCGTCGCTGCTTTTGAAACCCCAAAAGAAGTGACCCGGCAAAATCCCACTCTGCAGAACCCTGGGCGTCCTTTTCACAACTGGCGATGATTTTTCAGAATTAGCTCTGATCCTCACTGGATTCAGGGGGAGCATGAATCCAAAGACAGACCTTACCAGATTTTAGCAGATCACCAAGGAAGACTGATTTCATAGCTAGCAGATGGGAAATTGTGGCGATGAGTGATTTCTAGGGGCTCAGTGCAGTGTTTGAAAAACGAAGCCTGGGTTCAAACTGCTGAGGAAGAAACCTAGTGCATGGGGGGAAGGCTCAAAATGTTTTTAAACGGTCTTTTCAGAAATGCATCCTTGCTATGTGGCCAGGGATGGAGCTGTGAGTGGGGAGTGCGGGTGCTCGGTGGGGTCGGAGCTGGTCGGCTGCTGTGACCTGGGGTGTCCGGGGACAGGGGCAGGGGGAGAGACCGGGAGAAATTCATTGCCAGGGCGAGTGGAGCAGAGGGGCTGAGGAGTCCCTCCCGACCCGGCAGCGGTGCCGAGGGAAGCAAAGCCGGCAGGGCCTTGGCACTTGCTGAAGTGACTGTGATCAGTGGGTTTTCCATCTTCTCTGGGTGGTGGCAGGGCTCGTCCCGGAGCCGGTGGAGAAGCCTTTCTGTGTTCCCTGGTCACCCGCCTTGTCTTCTGCTCTGGTTGCAGGAAGGAGCGAAGGAGTTCGCTGCGCTACACAACCCCAGGTCCAAGTGCTCGGGACGGCGCCGCCGCAGGCACCACGTGGTGGGCGCTTCTTGCTCAAACGCCCCGGCCTCCGCCATTGCCGAGACCAGGGAGGGCGACAGCGACCGAGACACGGGCAACGAGTGGGCCTCCAGCTCCTCGGGTACGATGCCAGCGGGGCCCCCTCTCCTCCATGAGCAGTAAGGACAGCAGCATCCCGCGGCTGGGGCGCTCCGTGGCTCCCCGTGGCGGAGCTCGGAGTCGGCAAACAGAGTCGGGGGTTTCCAGCTGGGCTTAAACAACCAGGCACCACACCGGGTCCTGCCCTCGCTGCTGCGAGAGCAGCCGGGACCTGCAAAGCCGAGAACCCCCAGCTCAGGGTGCCCGGCTGTGCCGAGGACGGTGTCCCCAGCTGGCAGTGCCCGTCGATCGCCCGTCCCCGGCACAGCGCGGAGTGGTGGCTGGGGCAGGGGGAGCTTGTCCATGGACCTGCCAGGGGCAAGCGCTTCCTGGGGGCGGCAGGCGAGCGCCGAGGTGCTCCTGCCGTGCTGGGGGACATGGCGGTGTCTGGGGTAGAGTGAGGTCCCAGGGGGCAGAGGGCTCCTCTACGCCTGGGTCCCGTCTCAGGCAGGAGAGGAGAGAGCAGCTTCCTCCTCCTTGGGCCTCCCTGATGGTCAGGGATCTCTGTCCTGGGCCGGCCCTGGGGGCCAAAGGTGTCAATGGTGGCTCTGGTGCTGCAAGGGGCCAGCGCCACTGTCCCAGCCGGCACCGGTGTGCCGGGAGGGGGCTAGCTGAGGCAGCGTGTCCCGGCCGGGGGCTGCCGGGAGGTGCGGGGCTGGTTGAGGCAGCGTGTCCCTGGGGCCACTGCCCTCAGGAGCTGCGTTGGCGAGGATGCGCTGCCGTGTTGTGCTTGGCCTGACATCTGCCTTTCCCCCTCCAGAGGCCAACTCCCGCTGCCAGACCCCCACCAAGCAGAAGCTGAGCCCGGCCTCCTCCCAGCTCTTCGCCGTGGAGACGCCGCAGGAGCCCGTGGAGTGGACGGGAGCCGAGGAGTCGCTCTTCCGCGTCTTCCATGGGACGTACTTCAACAACTTCTGCTCCATTGCCAGGCTGCTGGGGACGAAGACCTGCAAGCAGGTGGGTGCTGGGAGCAGGCAGGAGCAAAGGGAGGCCTCGGAAGCTGCTTGCCGGTTGTTTTTCCTTCTCTGCCACAACCGCCTGGAGGAATGTGTTGCATCAACACTTCGGTGGAGTTCAGCGTTGTTATCTTGCAGCCCTGCGGGTGCCCGGTGCTGTGGCTCTCCCCAGAGAGCTTTGTCTGAGCTGGGCACTCCTCTTTCCCAGGCACAAGAGACACAGGGCAGAACTGCCCACTTACTGCTCCCGGGACCGGGACCCCCCGTGTGTGCCTGCTTGTGCTCCCTGTTTATGCTTTAGATAAAAACAACTTGAGTACACCCAACTTTATTCTCCTTTTCACTTCTGTTCTTTCATAGGTCTTTCAGTTTGCAGTGAAAGAATCACTTATAACAAAACTGCCAACAAACGAATTAATGAATCCATCCCAGAAGAAGAAAAGGAAGCACAGGCAAGTGTTGGACAAGCTTGTTTTGTTCTTAAACCGCAACCAGATCCACAGCTTTTTGTGCCAGCGCATTCCTGGTAATCCCCATCTGGCTCCCGTCTGCGCGTACGTCCTGCTGTCCCGGGGGGCTGCCTGTGCTGCCAGCTGGCTGCTGCCCCCCGCCTCCCCCGCGCTGCTGCCATGGCTGGGGGCTCCGCGGCGCCGGCTCAGCCGGAGGGGAGGGTGGCACAGTGCTGCAGGGCCGTCCCGCCATCCTGACAGCAGCCTTTGCCTCAACTCCCTGACGTACAACCTGCTCCTGTGTGCTGATCCCGGTGTGTCCCTGGTTGTTCTGGCTCTAGCGTTTGCCTTAAATAACTAAGGCTGTAGCTGCGTCTTTCCTCATTTTTCTCCGCTTCGCAGCCAGCTGGTGGTTGTTAGTGCATGAAGCAGCCAGGCAGCCTCGCTGGAGTCTGGCTGCCGCGCTGGCCGGCAGTGCCCAGCAGCCGCGGCCGGCTCTCCCCACTGGCGTTACCGCGCATCCCCTCAGACCCTTCCTCCTTCTCTTCCAGGCTCTGGGCCGCGCACTGCAGGAAGATCCAGCTGAAGAAAGGTAGCGTTGGCTGAGCCGGTGTTGCGCCAGGTTTGCGTGGCCGCTCGCCCATGGGACGGGGTTCTCCGGCCGTGGCGGTGCCGTGGGTATCGCCGCCGCGCCAGCGCTCTCCCCGGGGCTGCATGGTGGAGACAGTCTCGCTCCAGCCGGAGGGGAGGCCGGTTTTTGGCGTGCGGCCCCGCTGTGGACCCGGCCGATTGGGGCAGAGCAGACGTGCCGTGGGTCAGTAACCGCAGCTGTGGGTCTGCAGGAGCTGCGAGGCTCCCTGCCCTCTGCAGGCACATGGGGAGCTGGCACCTTCCCTGCTCCAGAGCCCTGGCCCTGCTGCTTTTCAACACTTCTGTAACGTGTAGCTTCTAATCCAGGTGTTTCTCCTCTTGTTCTAGATAATTCGCCTACCCAGGTGTACAACTACCAGCCCTGCGACCACCCCGAGCATCCCTGTGACAGCTCCTGCCCCTGCATCATGACTCAGAATTTCTGTGAGAAGTTCTGCCAGTGCAACCCTGACTGTAAGGAGGAACCTGGGGCTGTGGGGCAGGAGAGCAGCCAGCTCTCCTGGCCCAGACCAGGGGGAGGGTGCAGAGCTGGGGCTTGCCGGAGGCTTGTTTTATTCCTGCATTCGCTGCTCTGTCCATCTGCAGCAGTTTGAATAGCAGGCTGCTGAAGGCCAAAGGGAAACTGTTCCGTGCTGTCCCGGGACTCTCGGCAGCTGAGATCCACGCTCTTGTTAGAGAATGCTCATCCGCTTGTCTCTCTCCAGCATCAACAACCACGAGCGGTGCTGCTGGTTCCCTGCAAGCGGGATTTGTGGCCAGCAGTTAGGGTGGGAGTTGGGTCACTGCTCTGCCATGGTTATTTTTACTCTCTGGGCTTCCATTCCCAGCTCCGCAATGGAGATAACCCCACTTGTCCACACCAGTGGGGCTTCTGAGGGTGGGTTTGTTAAGGGTCACGACATGGCTTGGGGCCAGAAGGACTACAGGGTGACAGGGAGGCAGCGCAGGCTCCGAGATTCTCTGTACTGGTCTGTTATGCTTATGTTATCCGAGTTGTTTGTTTTCAAACTGCACATAATGAGTCCCAAGAGGCAGATCAACATCTCCAGCCACACAGGGTGGGAATCATAGAATCACAGAATGGCTCAGGTTGGAAGGGACCTTAAGGATCATCCAGTGCCCTCCCCTGCCCTGGGCAGGGACACCTCCCACCAGCCCAGGCTGCTCCAAGCCCCGTCCAACCTGGCCTTGAACCCCTCCAGGGATGGGGCAGCCACAACCTCCCTGGGAAGGACCCTGTGCATGGTCCGTGCTCGCTGGGTGTGAGCGCTGCTCAAAGCCCCTGCGCACCCAGAGTGTTCCTGGGATTTGCTTCCAGCTCCCAGGTGCCCGGGCTGCCTCTTGTTCACCGCGTCTCCTTGTGTCCTTAGTGAGCGCCGTCCTGGTGACTTCAGGGGCAGGAAGGTCTGGGGGCTCCTGTCTCTGCTGAAAAACCTCCTGGTGCAGAACCCCTGGTCTGTGTCGCTGCAGGTCAGAACCGCTTCCCAGGCTGCCGCTGCAAAACCCAGTGCAACACCAAGCAGTGCCCGTGCTACCTGGCCGTGCGGGAGTGCGATCCGGACCTCTGCCTGACCTGCGGGGCTTCCGAGCACTGGGACTGCAAGGTGGTCTCCTGCAAGAACTGCAGTATCCAACGGGGTCTCAAAAAGGTACCGTCAGCAGCGGGGCCCTGGGCTGCAGGCAGAGGGCTGCCTCGGGGCAGAGGGGATAAACGGCAAGAGGGTGAGTGAGCCACTCGCAGCTCCTGGGTGAGGGGGTCTGGAAGAGAAGCTGCTCTGCCCCAGGCTTCTGCGGCACTTCATCCAGAGTATGGATTATGGATGTGAAAATCAGGAGGCAGGAGTTACGTGAGGAAGGGCGTGAGCAAGGGAGCGTAAAAAGTGACTGCAGGGAAAGGTTAGGTCTTGAATTCTGCTGGTCAGGGCAAGGGACCACATGTGAGAAAGACCAAAATTCAGAGAAAGGAGCAAATCGGTGGGTGTCGAGTAGTGTGGACCTCCAGCCCAATGGTGCTACGACCTGTCATGGTGCTACAGCTCTGCAGGGAGCTGTGTGTCACCTTTAAACCAGGGAGTGCTGGAGAGACGCTGGCTCCCCTTCGCTCCTCGGGGTTACTTGGCCCCGAGATGTCGGGACTCAGAGCCTGGCAGCCAGCACAACACCTCCCTTCGTGGGCACTGCCCTAACCCCGGCATGTGCCGCTGCGCCGGGAGGTGGAGAGCTCTTCTCTGATACTTTCTGGCGTGCCCGGTGCTCGGGGGTGATCTCTGTGTGCCTGCTGACCACAGCCGTTTCCTCTTCACCTTGGCTCCAGCATTTGTTACTGGCACCGTCGGACGTCGCCGGCTGGGGGACTTTCATCAAGGAGTCTGTGCAGAAGAACGAGTTCATCTCCGAGTACTGCGGAGAGGTCAGTGCTGCTGGCGCTGGGGCTACTGGCTGGTTGTGTTCAGTGGCCGCTGGTCCAGGGGGTCAGTGTGCCTTCCCCAGCCCGCCCGTAGCCATGGCTCGCTCTGGCTGGGCTGAGAGATTGAATATTGCACCATTTTGGGACCCATCTCGGTGCCCCTCAGCCCCCCGACACCATGGAGGAGCGTGTTGCGGATGGGCTGAGCCCAGCTCCTGTCTCTGCCCCTCCTGGGGAGCCCCGGGACCTCCTGCCCTGGGTGGGTGGGGGTTTCCAGGAGGAAGGGGAGCACCGCTCCTCGCAGCGATCCTCGGGGTGCCGCCAGGCGTTGCGTCTCTCAAGGCTGTTCTCCTTCTCCAGCTCATTTCGCAGGATGAAGCTGACAGGCGAGGGAAGGTCTATGACAAATACATGTCCAGCTTCCTCTTCAACCTCAACAACGGTAACTCGCCTGCGGCTTCGAGGGCTGGAGGAGACTTGTGCTTCTTGGCAGGGGGCTGGTGGCCGAGCGGGCAGTCTCAGCCCCTCTGTCGCCTGAGCGCACGCCTGTCTTTACACCACGGTTTTCTTTTTTTTTTTCTTTCTTAACAGATTTTGTTGTTGATGCCACCCGCAAAGGAAATAAAATCCGCTTTGCTAATCACTCGGTTAACCCCAATTGCTATGCCAAAGGTGAGATATCCCTGCCCCATCAGATTTCAGGGGGGGAAGGTTCTCTGGGGTCCTGCTCGGGTCCGGGATAGCAGCGGGTTCTCCGGGGTCGCCCTGAGCCTGGAGGAGCAGCAGAACTTCAAAAACCTGGGCAAAGTCTCCTCTGCAGCAGATCAGCCTCCTGCGGGTGAGGGCCCCGCTCCGCTCTGCCCCGGGAGGAGGGATCGCTGCTGAGAGCAGCCGGAGCTCCCCGGCGAGCGCCCGTCCCTGCTGGGCCAGGGCTCGGGCACCGAGGGCAGCGTGGCCCCGGGGGCCGGCGGGCGGCAAGGCAGAGCCAAAGCGCTGCGAGAACCCCCTGTCCTGGGCTGGAGCCGCCCGTCTCTGATGTCATCTCTCTGGTTGCAGTTGTGATGGTGAATGGAGACCACCGGATAGGGATCTTTGCCAAGAGGGCCATCCAAGCGGGAGAGGAGCTCTTCTTTGACTACAGGTACCCTGGGGCTGGCGACGGGCGCAGGGCTTACCCCGCTTTCCCTGCGCAAGTTTGTGGGGAGCACGGGAGGTTACGGCAGCCATGACTTTCCTCTCTTGTAGGTACAGCCAGGCAGACGCCCTGAAGTACGTCGGCATAGAGAGGGAGACAGATATCATCTAAGCTGTGCGGGGGGGTCCCCAGCACGCCTTGCTGCTGCGCCCTGCAAGCGATGCCGTGTTTGCTGCACGCTGACGTGACTGCTGCTCTTCCCGCTGCTGCGTGTGTCACAAGCGCTACTTCCCATCCAGACGCCCCGAGAGAGACTCGGGCAGGAGTGTGAGTGGCTGCTGCCCCACTGGTAGCTTTGCCAGCCCCAGGCTGGGGCAGGCTCGGGACCAGCTCTGCGGGCTGCGGGGAGCCCATGGACCAAAGCGGCTGGGGCTTGGAGAAAAGCCGTGGAGCAGGAGGAGGGACAGCTGCGGATTCTCAGTCGTCTCTTTCCGTTTTCTGCCGACCGCTGGAAGAACAAGAGCGAGTGAGGTGCCCCCTGCACCGAGAGCCAGGGCACAGCAGGGGGGCAGAGGGGCTGGTGGTCCCCTGTCCCCGGGGATAGTCTCTAGTCTCGGGTGCTACCTCTTGCTGCCTGTTTTGTCCCGTTGAGGAGGACAGTGACAGGGTTGGAAGCCATAGAGAAGAGGCTGCAGCGGTCCCCAGGCCCCGAGCTGCCGGCGCTGAGGCTCTGTTTTCCCTCTGCCCCCGCTGGCGGGGGGAACAGGGACTGCCTGGCGTGGCAGGGTGCCCGGGGATGGGCAGAGCAGCACAATGCAAAAAAGTCACTTTGGGTAGGGACACTGCTGAGCTGGTCGGAGCCTGTGATATGGGGGTGCTGCTGCAAGCACGAGAGTTGGTAGGGCAGGAGCCGTGAGCCCTCCCAGCCTGCGGCTGCGGGTGGCCGGTCGGCTCGTGCCTGTCCTCGGCTGCCTGGTACCTCTGGGCTTGGTGTGTGGATGCTTCTGTGGGGCAGCTTTGGGGCCGGGGGGGACACCCCTCTGACGGGGGCTGCACCTGGAGGGGGAAAATGGGGCTCAGCCACCCCCAGCTCTGGGCAGGGGCTTCCTGACCGTGCAGCCACCGGAGCTGGTTCCTCCACCCTCCCCTGTCAGGACAGTCCCTGGCGGGAGCGGCACAGGCTGTGTGAGGGGGTCGGGCACTCCGGGAGCCCGCAGAGCGGGTCCTCGCGGGCGGGAGAGCCTTCCATTGCACGGGGCTTGTTGGGTATTGCTGTGCCGAGGTTTGGGAGGCTTCTCAGAAACCGGCCGAGGGGTTTCTGACTCTGGTCCTGTCCCTGAGGATAAAGGGGAAATGTTCTCTGGCAAGGGGAGATTTGGCTTTAGCACCTCATGCAAAAAGAAAAAAGCACTTTAAACTACTCCTTCTCAGACGGCAGCTGGAGCTGGGTACCGCTCTGGGGGTGGAGGGACCACAGATGGCTGCCGTCCCCCAGCAGCAACTTTGCAGGGACCTTGCTCCAGGTCTGGAATGGGGCAGTCTGGATGTGGGGGGGTCTTCCCAGAGCAGGGCTTGGAGTGGCCTGAAGGACAGGGCTGTTCCCTGGGAGTCACATATGCTGCAGCCAAGTGTCCATCCCAGTGCTGGGTGCCGGAGCGTGCCCCCTGTCCGGTGCCAGGGCCCCGGGGTGGCGCGAGGAGCCCGTCTGAGCCCTGACCCGGGGGCTGGAGCCCCTCTCTCCCTTTGGGGACGGTGGGCAGTGTTTGTCCGGGGACACTGTGCAGAGGTGAGCAGTGCTGGGCCCTTGTCCTGCTCCTCTGGGGGACGGCGGGGCTCCTGGGGCGCAGCCACGTCCTGGTGTGTGGTCCAGGAACGCAGAGAGGTCCATGCCTTTCCCAGCCTCCCGCCGTGGCGGGCGACACTGTCCATCCATCCATCCATCCATCCATCCTTCCTGCTGTCCGTGAATCCCTCCTGGGGCTCGGAGGGGTTTGAGTCTGTCTGGAGCAGCGCTTGTACCCTGGCACCTGCCTGAGCC
>VXBO01012665.1:0-26664 GCA_013400135.1 Rhinoptilus africanus
TTCAATTAGCAATTGAAAATGCTGATGAGGATTGCAAGCCCACTTTAGACCCATTGCAGAATAAGGCCAAAACTCTACCAGACCTAATAAGAGCCTGTAAAAATGTAGGGTCTGAGCAACATAGAACAGAAATGTTAGCCGCTGCTTTAGCTCAACACATGGTGGTAGCCCGTGCAGCTCTTAAATGTTTCCTTTGTGATAAGGAAGGACATATTAAACGGAATTGTCCCCAACTCACCAACCACACAACTTCAAGAAGGCCTGATACGCCAAGCCCTTGGTGTCAGAGAGGGTATCATTGGAGTAGCCAGTGATGTTCAAAATATGATAAGCTAGGTAATCCTATTGGGACCCTCCTGGGAAACAGGAGGACGGTGCAAGGCCCAGCACCCCGAAAACACTGAATCCAGCCTTTGCAGGGAAAGTAGCAACCCCCCACATCAGAGACAAGCGGTGTGTAACCGGCCTACAACCCGCCACAGCAGGAAGTGCGAGGTTGGACCTGGCCGCTTCCGAACCAACCATAATAACAGATACTAGTGTACACCTTTTGCCCACGGAGATCTATGGGCCATGGCCAAGAAATAGTGCAGCTCTTTTAATTGGCCGTTCTTCTGCAACTTGCACAGGATTGTTTGTACTGCCTGGGGTTATAGACTCAGATTACAAAGGGGAAATAAAAATCATGGCCTGGACTCCAAAGCCTTCTTGCACCATACCTCAACGGGAAAAAATTGCTCAATTGATACCATTTTCCATTTTAACAACATCCAGTAATGGGACACCTCGAAATGGAGTTTTTGGTAGTACAGGCATGCTTCAGAATCTGTGGATACAAAAGGTATAAAGCAGCCAGCCTATGGTTACTTGCAGAATAAATCGAAAATTATTCTCCGGCCTACTGGACACATGTGCTGATGTGACTACTGTACAACAATCTCGGTGGCCTGTGGAGAGGCCCTTGATGAGATCCGCTGTGTCAGTAGTGGGCATAGGAGGAATGCAGGTGCCATGGCAGTGTTCAGTCCTTATCGATAGAAGGTCCAGATGGCAAACAAGGGATACTACAACTTTTTGTCATGCCAGTTCCCTGCACATTATGAGGAAGAGTTTTGTTGCAACAATGGAATATGACTCTTACTACAAATTTATCCTAAGGGTCACTGACAANTATTCTATTTGCTACTGAAGAACTTCAGTTTAGTTTAGAACTTCAGTTAAGTTTTAACTTCTTTATTAATATTTGCTGAACAACAACTGAAACTATGTGGTTTGCAGATCGTAGAAGAAAAAATTCAAACCACATCACCTTGGAAGTATTTAGGCTGGAAGCTTCTTGAAACACATGTACAGCCTCAACCCTTACGCATTGCTTATTCAGTTGTCACCTTAAACGACCTTCAAAAGTTATTGTGAGCAATTAATTGGGTTCGTCCTTTGTTAGGAATTACTACCAAAGATTTGTCTCCATTGTTTAATATATTGAAAGGAGATCCAGATTTAGCTTCTCCACGGTCATTAACCTCAACAGTTCAGAAGGCATTACAACACATTGCAGATAAGATACAGTCTGCTAACACTGCAAGACGCACTGAATGTCTTCCTGTCAGGCTGTTTGTGATATATCAAGAACTTCAACCTTACACCTTAATAGGATGGTGGGATGATGCACTCACAAAGAGCCTGACTGCATTAGAGTGGGTATTTTTGCCACATACCTTTTCAAAAACAGTAACTATGATGATTGAAATGTTAGCATGGTTGATTTCACAGGGTTGTTTACATTGTCAGCAGCTTTCTGGAATGGATCCAAGCCACATACACATCCCCATCAAAAGGGGCGACTTTGACTTTTTGGTTATCATAAAGCATTAACCTACATATAGCCTTAGTAGATTATATCAGGCAAATAAATTATTATTTACCCCGGCACAGACTATTACAGTCACTTCCACAAATTCCTTTACAACCACGCATCCTACTAGTGCCAAAGTCTCTTGCTGGCACCTGTACAGTGTTTGTAGATGGCTCAGGGAAAACAGGAAATGCAGTTGTAGCCTGGAAGACCTTTGAAGGACAATGGGATTCGGTTGTAACTCCAGATGAAGGATTTACACAAATTGCGGAACTTGACGCTACTGTAAGAGCTTATGACTTATTTCAACAGGAATCGTCAAAAGTAGTGGTAGATTCTCAATATGTTACTGGCATTGTTCAAAGACTTGAAGGAGCATTTCTAAAACAAGTAGAGAACCCATTGTTATTTAAGCTATTACTGTAATTAATGTTGCTTTTACAAAGAAGACAGTTTCCTTATTTTATTGTACACATACGCCCTCATAGCTGTTTACCTGGTCCTTTAACTGAGGGAAACCCAGTTGCAGATTATCCGACTCTGTTGGCAACAACTCCGGACATTAGGCAGCGAACTAAAATGTCGCATGATTTTTCTCCTCAAAGTGTGAAGGCATTGAGGAAGCAATTTTCTTAAACACAACAAGAAGCACATGATATTTTGCGAACATGTGCCTATCGTGAGCGGCAGGGGGGTTGGACTCCTCTGCCGTTATTTGCAGGGGTTAACCCACAAGGGCTTATACCTGATGAACTTTGTCAATCTGATGGTACGCACATTATGGAATTTGTACGTTTGCACTATGTACATGTTTCAGTTGATTTGTTTTCTCACTCTGTTGTAGCTACTGCTCATACAGGAGACCAGGCTCATGATGTAATTCAACATTGGTTGCAATGCATTGCAGTCATGGGAGTACCGAAAACTATAAAACCTGATAATGGACCAGCTTATGTGTCTGCTAAAGTACAGGCCTTTTTACAGACATGAGGTATTAAACACGTCACCAATATTCCTCATTCCCCGACTGTGCAAGCAATTGTGGAGCATATGCATCATACTTTAAATACCATGCTTGCTAAACAAAAAAGGGGGAATCCCATAGCTATGACATCTCAAGAGCGATTGTATAAAGCAACTTATGTTTTAAATTTTCTAAACATGACTTCTTTGTCATCCAGAGCAGTGGAGCGACATTTCGGAAGGACTGTTGAATGGCCTCAACAACCGAAGGTGTATTATAAGCACCTGGAATCGGGGTGCGGGGAAGGACCAGTCCCCTGATAACATGGGGTCCAGGGTATGCTTGTGCGTCTTTATCCTCAGGTCCATACTGGATTCCTGCAAAACTCGTTAAGCCGGCTCATCAGCTGAGTCCAGTATGGGAAAAGGGAGGCCTGGAATCGGTCGAGCCAATAAATGAGTAAAACAGGCATGCCTAAGGATGGGTATTTTTATTAATCTTTTGGGTTTTAATGCTTATCTCTTTTCTGTCTCATATAGATTCTTTTGTATATTGGGTTATATACTGAAGGCTGGCGAATGGGATTTGTATTTGCAAACAGAAGTCTTCATAAGCTAACCATAGATAATACTACAACAAAAGAAGTTGTAAGCAAGAAGATTCTGTAATGATTTGTACTTCTTATGATTTTTGCCATAGTATCTGCAATTGTTATTTTAACTTCAGATTTTGCAGCCATTGTTGCGGTTACTGAATCTGTCCAGACTGCTAAGGTTGTAGGAGAAACTTTATCTAATATAACTGAAGAATTAGCTATGTTTAGTATGCTGTTTGCCGCGTTTAATAAGCATTGTACAATCAGTTGTAGATGCTGCTTTGCATTGTACCCTTGTACAAGTTGTAGAATATATTGCTGTAAAAACTATGTGTGTATCCATGAGAACCTGACATTCAAAGGAGAAAATAACAAGAAGGAAGCGCAACAGTGTAGTCAGGTGTCAGACAGCTGCTATTTGCAAAGTTGGATCATGAGTCTGGTGAGAATCGCTGCATATGCTGGCCAGGCATATAGCGACTCTAGCCTGTACTTTTCCACTCAATTCAATGCAGGATATAAAGCGGCTGTCTTAGGCTGAAGAGAGGGAGAGAGACATGAGCGCACTTTGAAGATACAGGGGACACCTTGAAGTGCTGTGACTGCCTCCTCCTCCCATAGGTATGACAATGATATGCAAGAATGCAGAGATTAAGAAATATTAACCAAACTGCAAGCCTTAGAAGCAGCAGTAATATGGATAGGGGGTTGGCAAAATGCATTAAAAACATATATTTCTCTGTATTGTGATTGGGAGTACAACTCTCAAAGACTTTGTGTTACATCTCTCCCCTGGAATATGTCACCACATGGCTGGGAAATGATTAAATACCATCTCCAAGGCGCTTTTGACATGGTGTTGCACAAAATATTGGTCCTTTACATAATCAACTAAAAGCTTAAATACTAAAGATTTAAGACTCAATGAACCGCAATGCATTTGAAACATTACAAAAGAATTTCTCGTGGGTAAATCCAAAAAAATTTGCTTTCTGGGCTAAATTTAGGAATCTGGGTATTTATTGCCTTAGCAGGGTTCTTTTTGATTCTGTTTTTAATTGTAACCTACTAAAAGAGTCATGACAAGTAGAAACACAAGTCATGGTGACCTTGTTAATAAATGGTCTGGCGTTAAACACAAAAGGGGGAGATGTGGCACATCTACAACAGAGGCCTGCATACAGCCAAAGACACAGTGAGAGGAGCACACAGAAACAGGAATGCAGATATTGATACAGATGGAACGAAGAGGAACTGGTCCAATATAAGCATGAAAGAGAAATAGCTTCGTAATATGAACGTGGAACAAGAAAAGAGCTTCACGTGCTTATTTGAGTGGGAACTGAATAAGGTGACTGGGTTAGTGACCTGAAATATGTGTTTACTTGCTGAGCAGGTGTATGGAAAGTTTTAGAGCTCAGGTATAAAAGCTGAGGCTTGAGAAGCAATAAATGATTTCGTGCTCGTCACAGCTGGAGTCTGTGTCCTCATACACCACACACAAAAAAGAGTCCTCTGCCTTCCACTAAAAGCATTAGATATAGTCCCATAGCAAAAGGAAATACATAAATTGCAAGGAGACAAGTCTGCCTTTGAGAAAAGCTGAAGTACTTCATTCTCTGAGAAATGAAGCACTCATTGAAGACCATGTGAAGGACATGGGGTTTTTGGAAGGCAATATTAAGACCAACAGCCTTCAGGAATATATTATTGAATTACTTTTCCATAAACTATTAAAATCTGAAGTTTGCTCAGTTTAATTTCAGCCTCATGCTCTTGTGTCTCTCCACAAACCAAGCATGGCGTAGGGTACCAACTGCCATAGCACAGTAACCAAGCTTCTGATATTACTTGCCAAAGTTTTCACAGCAGTTCAGTTAAAAAAAGCTGTGCATCCCAACAGCTTAAGCCAAGACCAAGTGCTCACCTCATAACCAGGCAGAGCTGCCTAGTACAAAACCTGAGAGTAAAAGCCCTGTTCCCAGTTCTTCACATACTTTGATCCAGTGCATGCAATTATGCCTCCCTCTGGTGGCTGATTGAGCAGCTATTGCGACCTACTATTGACTTTGAAATAAAGGCGACCTATATGTAAAGGGATAGAAAGCTACACTTTTGATTTCGACAACTTCCTCTTTGAGGCACTCCTTCGTTTTCCTCCAGGAGTGATACATTACGTACCGCTGTTTGGCTTAGAAAGCATCAACTTTCAGAATACATAAAATTGCGAGCTTGGTTCACGTTATTCCTTCTTCAGAGGTTCAGAGGCCAAATGCTCTAAAGACTTCTGCATGTTATAATGATGAAATCCAGTCAAGGAATAGAAAAAATGCTATGCAACTCATCAGAGATAAGCACAGTTCAATATTCTCTGTGAAATATAGTTGGTCAGTTCAGAGATTAAGAGTCTTGAGAATACATTATATGAATACAGCTGATTAATAAATAAAGCAATAGGCTCTGATAAACTGACACTAGCGCTAGATTCATAGGTAGATAGTTGGTGATATTTTTATGAAAAAAAAATAGTAAATAGTTCACTGCAGAAAGAGAGGAAACAACAGTTAATTAACAGTTTTGAGAGAACTGAACAGTAACCACAGTTGAGGAGAGAATATAGCAAATAGAGAGTTGACTTGACTTTGCTTGCATGCTTACATTGCATTATGAATGTCTCATATCTTAATGAAAGTACTTGTTTTTAAGAATATAATTACAACCAGTCTCATAATTAACAGATGTTTATTAGAGCAATCAAAGTTTGTATGTGTGTGTAATGCTTATAAAAGTCTGCTCAGAAAGCAGAATTAAGTTTGATAAGGATACTGAATAATATATAATAATAAACCCCAAACTAGTTACTTTAGTAGGTTTTATAACAGGAAACCTTTTTTAATGAAGTGTCAAGGCCTCTGGCTATCTATAGAAAATACCAAACATAAATTAATTTAAGCCATGAAACAAAAAGAAATATCCTTTGTTAAGCATTAGCACTGTATAAGTGTGGAAGAAACCATGGTACAACAAGACAACAAAAAATTTCTCCTACAGCAAAGACTTCATTGGCAAGTGCAATTTAGCAGGTTTGTGGTTAGAAAGCATCTTAGTCATTTGTATGGGAACTTTTTACAGTTATTTGGCTGGGACAACAAAAAGAAGTAACACGTTAAACCTCTGTAAATGTGTACTTTGCATAAACTGAAAGCGTTCTTCTTAAGAACGTCTACCTAAAAGCCTAGAATGACAAAACCAATACGGTCTCAGTAAAACTGAGAAGCTGTATTTACAGAAAAGAGGCAAAAAAAAAATCACTTTCATGTAATACTTGTTGTTCCTAATCTCAAACTGAAAACAAAGAAAAGTAGCAGCTCCTTTGAACTGCAACATGATCACGTATAAAATCTCATAGGTTTTCAGCCAAGGCAAAAGTGTATGTAAGGCACCTTTACAATATTAGGTGCATTTGTTCCTTAGAAATATAAAGCAAACAATCTAATGGAAAGTTTATAGAGCTGTGATACAAATAGGCATTTTCAAGAGAACAAAACTTGTTACAGTGTACTCAGTAGTCTTGAAAATAAGACATGTCAAACCAGGCACACACCGCATTGCAAAACTCTTGGTCCAGTTTCCTATATATGACCATGAAAGTGAGCACTGCAGTATTTTTTCAGATTTCTGAGGAGAAAAAGAAAACTGAGAACTCATCAGGACCAACTTCAAAATGCTACATTCAAGCAGTAATCAGCTGCATAATTATAGGATAAGGAACAATATCCTAGGCTGCAGCTGTTCAGGAAAAAGAAGCTATGAATGATAGCAAGACAACAGATTAATTGAAGTCAACATTGCCATAGCGTTCTAACCAAGACAGATGCTACACTGGGAGAATAAACAGGACTGTATCTCATTAAATCCTCAGGTGCAATACTGTGAATAGTTCTAAATGCTAAACTTTGAGTAAGATAAACCTATTTGAAAAGGATCAGTACAATCTTGTTTCCCAGAACTGCAACTAAAGACAAGACCGAATGAAGTAGCCTTTCTCAGAGAAGACATTGGTGGACATGCAACAGGCACATGGTGATCGTATTCAAATATGTGAAAGGCTCCTGAAGAGAGGAAAGGGAGAAAACAGATAGTGAGTGCACCAGGACAGGTGACACAGACCTGCATGTACTGGTACACAAAAACCTTTTACCAAAATACTTCTAGCAATTGACAAGCCATTGTTCAAACTGATTTTCACAGCAGGTGACAACAGAACCTTGTCTTAAATAATGCAAATGCCTAGATGACAAAACGCCATAGCCCATTGGAATCATGTATCCATAAACACATTGAAAAAACTATACCTGCAATATCTAGCATTCCCAAATTAACTTAGCTGTGCAGCTGCTAGGATGCTTTTTCACCTGCCTAAAAATTCAGTAGATCAGAGCATCAGTTTGTCTTCTGCAAGATCCTACAAGCACTTGTAAAAATGTATAGAATTAAGATACCAAAGTTAAGTAGCATTCTTTTCTCATTCTTGTTATTTAGATAGCCGTCCCAAGGAAAATGATAGATAGCAAATCAGAATTAAGAGAATCAGTCCCCTGAAGCTAACAGATGTATTTCCTTGGATTTCTGAATTTCAGACATAATCCTGAAAAAAGGGAAGGATATGACAGAATACAGCAGAAGCTTAAGAGAAAAGGCCTCTCATCAACAATATTGATATTGAGAAAAACAATAACAACAGTTATATCAGCTTCAGGGAAAAATAACCAGAGTAGCTCAGAAAATAGGCAAATATAAGAAATGTATTAAATGAGCCTCACAGGGTTTGAAAATCAAGAACGTAACACCAATTCAGATAGAAGTCTGCCTAGTCAGTTAAGGATAGATGTAACAGTGTAGGTCTTCTCTGTTGTTTATTTGTGTTTGTTTGGTTGTTGTTTTATGATTTTTTTTTCTAATGGGCCAACAACATTTTGAAAGGTCAGAATGTGCTCTGACTCTAGTCTTCATGCAGAAAGGAAAGATAATTGCTCTCTTCGCAGTCACAAAACACAGGTTTTTGTTCCATCAGTTTACTGTGTGTTTTATTTGGCTGACAGAAGAGATGTAGACTATCGTGAAGATGAATAAATGTTAGAGTTTTGAAGAATGAGAGACGTAGTGTAGCCTTGTAGCCCACAAAGGATGGCATTGCCACTGCTAGTAACAGGCCACAGGCCCTGTGTTAGGCTCATGGGCCCTGGTGGTGTCAGGCCTTGCCTGGACTCATCTTGGCCGGTCTGGAGCTATGTATTAGCTTTTCTAGCTGTAACAGCAATTATCTAACCATCACTTTATTAATATATCCTTTTTTATTTCTAGCTTTTGCTTAGCTTTATCAATTATATCATGGTTATTGTTGTACATACAACTATAGTAATAACTGTTGGGGCAGCCCATGGGCTGCGGCTCTGTCATGGCTCCTGAGGACACACTTCTCACAGCTCATTTGGACAATTAGCCCTTTCACCGGCAGCCCAATTCAAGATCACACAACTGCACCAAAACCTGGCCCTGAGCCAAGCCAACAAAAGCCATGGGAGGTGGAGAGAAGAGGTCATGCTCAGGACCTTGACAATAACATAATTAATCTGTGTAGAATGAAATATATATAACCCTAGAATCAAATGTAAGGTAGAGATGTACAACAAAAGGAGGCTCAATAGCTATGAGCAAGTCATCAATGGAATGCAATCATGGGAGCTGGCAAAACCAGTTTAAAGGGTAACAAAACCCTCCAAAGTACCCAGAAACTATGTAAGACACTATATATAGTAAATTTGGACATAATGGGGAATTGTAAACAAAAGAAGAACAAGTAAGGGGTTAGCAAAGAGATAAAAATGACCACAAGTAGACAAAGGAGTGAGGAGGGAGAAATCATCAACCTTAATTTTCTCCTGGTCAAGGACTCTGGATGCTGATGGCTTCCTCTAAACCCATCACCAGAAGGCAGCATTGACATTAGTGTCCCCAGGAGCAGTGGAAGTGGGAGCAGAAGAACACGAAATGGGGTAGATACTAGAATTTTTCTGTATACTATTTCAGTGGTAACCATTTGAATGTTAACTGTTATTATCTTTGCAACTAGACTATTAGTAATTCTTTTATTAGATCTTTAAAACTTTAGGCAAACACTAAATTCTTGGCTTTGTATGTAGAGTGTGTTTCTTTGGCCCACAGAAAGCACAAACTGCAGCACAATAAACTGATGAGTTCGTTGACACAATTTGTTATAGGGAAAAAGAGAACAACATTAATGTCTGCCACAAGGTTCATATTACTATATACAGGGTTCTTCCTGAGAAATACACAACATTGGAGACTGTACAACTTGTAGCTATATTGCTTATAGTAGAGTAGATCTCTACTGGTAAACTGCCAAAACTAGACTAATTCTGACTAAATATTGTTCCCATTTCCATCACATTTTGCTGCATGAGGAATTTTCCTTCTTTGGTACCTACAATAGTTGCTTCTCAGAGAAAATACCAGGAGGTTCTTAAAAACCTGGATGAAAACATGACAATACTTGACCACACCTGTTCTTCAGAATAAGTTTGGGGACAGGGGTTTTAGAGTTAGACTGAAGGTTGCAAGGAGATACATTAAGTCTTTTCCTTTGATCCTGTGATAGGATCCAGGAACTGAGAAGAAACAAAATCTCACTTACAATACTCTGTCATACTTCACAGGTTTTTGTAGGTAAAGGTTCTTAGGTAAGGCACTGGAAGTCTTAAGTAAAGTCATGATTCCAAATGGTAGTCAACTCTACAAATATCAATTATACTGATAACTCTTATTTGAACATCTACCTGAACAATTTGTTCTTATGCAGCTTTGAAAACCAAAAATGACAAAAACTCTGCATAAGAAGCTTTCCTTCTGGAAAAATGCAGACTCATAAAGCATTCCTCTCTTTTTTTTAATATTTTTTATCAAAAAAAACCCAAACTTACATGGTCTAATTGATTCTGTCTCATTCAAACATGAAAAATGTGTGAGAAGAACACGTCTCAGCTGTTACAATATAGTTAATCAGAACTTAATATGTTGTCATTAGCAAAGAGACAGAAAAAGACAGTGTAAATATTTGTTCAGTAAATCACTGCACTTGACATAATGAGACATTCAAAATGTTGCAGCAGAGATAATTGTGCAAAAGCTGTTATTTGTTTGTTTTGTCTAGTCTACACTCCCCCTCCCAAGAAAGTGACTGTTCCTTTATTTCCTAGTATTGTTAAGAGAATGTTGTAAAGTACCTCAAGACAAATTGTCTCATTTATGAGTTTGTTCACTGAAATGTAGTAGTTCTGCCTTAATTACTACAGTAATCACAAGCACTTGCAACAGGAAAACAAAGTATTTCCTGAAAGTCATGTTTGATACAATGCAAATCAGAAATGTAGTACCTCATGTGATCAGAAGAATATTCAGAAGAGTATTTATATTTGTAGCAAATTACTTACTTTCTGTGAGAGGCTGCTTTGGATATTTCTCTCTGTCCATGTAACTGACACCAAATTGTTCCCTTTCATCATCATTTTTGCCGTATAAGACTATAAAAAAACTCTATCCATTCACATAACTTTTCCTACATAGCAAGTAAAATCATTCTATGCAAAACCGAAGTTTGTATATAGTAAGTAGAGAAGTGAAGAATAAATTCACTTAATGCAAGATTATAAGGAGCTTGTGGGACTGATACAAAAGCTGCTTCTCGAAGAAACTCATAATATTTTCACACTATACAGAGATTATGGATTGCAGTTTATTTTCATTACATTTTACTGTCACTAATAATTGCAGGAGTTTTTAAATGCAGTAAAAATTCAATGCATTTGCCATTGACAAACACACTCCTATAAATTGTGTCCCTTTTGTCCAAGCAAATTATTGAGGCTAACAAACCTTCACAAAACCCACAATTAATCAAATAGGGCAGAATCCTTTTCTAATTTCAGCTCTTCAGAGTTCTTCCTTTCAAGAAGGAATTTACAATTTACTCCCACTGAGAGACAATCTCTGGCATGTCACATTTCTCCAAGGAAGGAAATAGAATCAGGCTCGTACAGGTTGAAAGGGACCTCTAGAAGTCATATCATTCAAGCCATTGCTAAAAGCAGATCCAGTTAGAGCAGGTGGCTCAGGGCCACATTCAGGAGAGTTCTGAAAATCCCACAGCCTTCTGAGCCACCTGTTCCAGGGTTTGAACATCCTCACAGTAAAAAAATATTTTCCTTACATCAAGCAGGCATTTCCCACATTGCAACCAGCGTTTGTGGCTTCTCAGCCTTCTACTGTGCACCTCCACAAAGAGTTTGACCCCATCTTCAACATGTCCTCTCAACACGTAGGTGTAGTCAGACGTAACATTTCCTCTCTGCCTTCTCTTCTTGAAACTGGACAAGCCCATTTATCTGTCTCTACTTTCATGTCGTGTGCTCCACACCCCTAATGCCCACTCCACTTTCTTGCGGCAAGCAGGTTGAGGGAGGTCATCCTCCCCCTCTACTCTGCCTTGGTGAGGCCACATCTGGAGTACTGTGTCCAGTTCTGGGCTCCCTGGTTCAGGAGGGACAGGGAACTGATGGAAAGAGTACAGCAAAGGGCTACCAAGATGGTTAGGGGACTGGAGCACCTCTCTTATGAAGAAAGGCTGAGGGATTTGGGTCTTTTCAGTATGTAAAAAAGGTGACTGAGAGGGGATCTTATCAATGTCTATAAATACAGGATGGGTGTCAGGAGGATGGGGCCAGGCTCTTTTCAGTGGTGCCCAGTGACAGGACAAGAGGTAATGGGCACAAACTTGAGTATAGGAAGTTCCACCTAAACATGAGGAGGAACTTCTTTACCTTGAGGGTGGCAGAGCACTGGAACAGGCTGCCCAGGGAGGTGGTGGAGTCTCCATCTCTGGAGACATTCAAAACCCGCCTGGATGGGTTCCTGTGCAACCTGCGCTAAGGTGGCCCTGCTCTGGCAGGAGGTTGGACTAGATGATCTCCAGAGGTCCCTTCCAACCCTACCATTCTGAGATTCTGTGTAATCATCTTGGTGGCCCTCTGCTTGACATGCTCCAGAACATCACTGTCTTTTCTTGTACTGGGAAGCCCACAACCAAACACACTACCCCAGATGTGGTGTCATAGGTGACAAAGATGCTAAACTCCTCATGACCATCCTTTGCAGACTGCTATGTGAGCAGGGCTTGAAACAGAGTGGGGCCAGAGTCTGCCTGTGCAGAGGAATGGCAGAGCTGCAGGCAGCAGAATTACCCAAGCATCAGCCATTCAGCATAGAGGGTTGCCAAGGATAAGATGCCAAGACATGAGGCAATTTATAGTGGACTCCTAGGAGGAACATCAGGATGAAAAATACCTACCCTGTGTTTGCATACTTTACTAAAACTAGGCATTGCCTGCCTCCACCTTCGTTCCCATCTGTCTCACAATCCTCCTTCACCAAACTCCTACCCTATAAATTCTGTATTATGCAAAAAGTAAGCATCTAAAATCCAAAACTTCACCTGTGTTTCTGCTGCATTTATTGATTCTAAATGTTTTGCTCAAAATTTTTAAAAAGATCGAAGGGAAAAGTGAAGTATTAGTCAAAAGAAAAACATATAACAAGGTAAGTCCACTACTTGAACAAACACTGCCCAAGTTCAAACGACTTGATTTACCTGTGACCCATAGAATGGAAGAAGACTCCAAGGAGATGGGCAAGGGATATGTGCCCATGAGGTCAGGGAATAATGTAGGCTGTGACTGACCATAGCTGTTGCAAAGGAGGTAACTGTATCTCAAAACAAAGGAGACCGGAGGGTGGCCTTTGTTTTAGATAAACAGCTATCAACAGCTGAGTGGGTCAACTAGTGATGTAAATGTTTCTTCCCGAGTTCATTAAAAGAGTGTGAATGTCTCCCTGTGTTAGCCAGACCAGTATGGCAGGAGTGAAAGCATGGCCAAGGCCAGCGTGGAGTATAAAAACTAGACAAATAGTAAAATGTTTTTGAACAGAACAACAGGCTTGAGCTGGCTTCGACCCACATATTCCTTCCTGGAAAATGGAGATGGCCAGCATTGTGACAGTGAACATATTACAGAGACTGGTAATGGGAATCACATTGGTATTGGCCTTGAAATGTATATTACAATAGCTCGATTTTTCTAAGTGTAGCTTACATTTGTATTGTGTTTTCACTATATTTTGTACCAGTCTGCTAAATCAGAAATCCCAAATTTGATAATTAAATTTGGGAAGTTTGGGAAATTTGATATTAAACATTACACCCTCCATGCATGGAATATCTAAAAGAAGCCAGTCAGAGAGTATTGGACTCTGGCGCTCCTTCCACTTGAACCCACAAGTAACTGCTAAGTGCAACGTTGTACCACTATGATGGCAGGTGATTCACAGGAAGAAGAAACTGTGTAAATCATGAAGTTCAGCTAGGCCATAGACAGGTTGGTTGTCCATGACTTTTCTTGCTTCAGTTTTTGACTTGACGATCTCCAGCTAAGGATTTAATTGTAAAGGCATTTACTTAAAGTCTGAGTTTGGAAACTTCTATCAGGGAGCAACAAGAGCCATGAGTGCAAGAGTCCTCTTTCAAAGGACTTAGGAATGTTTATTAACATATTCTGTAGCTCCATACTACGTCACAAGCTAAGGCCACCACAGAAGGCATAGAGACAACTATCCTTCACTCAGCATAAAGGTGTCCATCTTCTGGACGGGACTTTTCTTGGCACAGTCAAGTACAGTATAGCTAGCCTTATTATTCTTGGCATTTCTCACAATGAGTGTCCACCAACATATTAAACTGTAACACAGAGTTTTTAGATATAATCAGTGACAGAAGATTTAATTCTTACCTAAGAGGACAGATAATCAGCTAATAGCAGTAACAGCGTCACTGCAAAGGGTGATGAATGAAGTCTCTGCGTGAATCTTTCAATTAGATTTGTACACAGTTTATATTTTCAGTTCTGGAACATATATTTATTAAGACAGATCCTTAATACTGCACAAAGTCCCACTGAAATAGATGAGGCTCAGTCCTTCAATCCATGCAGAGTTCAAGTTTTCTCCTGGTGCCATAAGGAACAAAAGCACAGTCAAACAAGGCTGAGAAATTGCACCACTCCTGTTAGTAAACACAAAAGGTATTGTCAGTCCCCTTTTATATATAGACCACAAACCTTTCATATTCACAGCTTTTTTTAACCAAACTTTTTTCTGTTTATTTAAAGGGAAATAAGGAAAGAGGGGAATGTTCTCCTGTTAGCAGCTACAAGTCAAACCCAGCTTGAAAAACCATACCTGTTATTTAACTCAAGAGAAAAAAATTCAGTTCAGAAGAGAGGAATAACAACAGATAATACAAAGTGATATTAGGGATCAAGCAATACAAGACAAGAGATTAAAAAAAAACCCTCCAACACAAAGAACTTACAAAAGGCTGGGTTTAATGGTGAACTGCTGTGACAGAACAAGGAGGTGGAGCTTTGTAATTGATCTGCCATGATCTAGTTCTCAGAGAGACAACGCACCATGTAATCACGAGAGAGCTCATGGAACTAGGCTTAGCTCTTAAAAAAATTGGAAGAACAACCTTTTTAACGACATATGTCTCCACTCTTATCAGACAGAAAAAATAAATGGAATTGAAAATCACCCTGCTGTAACCTTATATGCTACATCCTGTCTTTTATCGTCAGAGACCAACCTAAATACTAGGCCATGAGTAGCAGAGTATAGCATTATGGAATAGGAAAAAAGGGAGAAATCTCCCTTTTGCTAAGCTACAGACTTTTAGAGAAATATAATATTGTAAGCTATAGGTCATATTATTTCTCATCTGTTCTTTAAGCAACAGATTAAAAAAACCACCTGTGTTGGGGTTATTTTTAGCTAAAAATAACTTAATACTTTGAAGTTACTCAAATATAGAGTAGGTCCATGGTTAATAAAACTGTGTTTACAGTTTTTCCTGAAAATAAGTATTTTTTAATATTAGTTTATATTATTCAGTATTCTATCTAAAGAAATACATGCAACAACGTCTCTAAGCGTTAGGCAGTCTAAGCGTGCGTGTTCTTTCTTTCAAGGCATGTTTTATTAAAACTGAAAAGCCTTGTTTTTCAGTTGCAAAAGTCACTTCTACTCAAGTGAAATCAATGAAGTATCACAACTTACTCTAGTTAAGGAATTCACTTCATAGCTTATTTATAAGTGACTTTTTTTAAAATTAGACTTTATAGCTACTAAACAATGACTAAATTAAACAAGCAAACCAAAAAAAAAAAAGGCCAATGAGTAGCTACTCTCATCTTTCATGTACATAACATAGCCGTTAAAAATACACATTCACAACAGTAAATTTTACATATTTTTATATATAATCTCCCTCAGAAGATTTATATTTTTATTTGTGTATATATATAAAGCATACAGATATCTTATTTAAGAGCGGCATAATCTTCACTGGGTAAAAAATTGGTTGGATGGCTGGGCCCAAAGAGTTGTGGTCCAGGGAGTTAAATCCCGTTTGTAGATGGTCAGAAGTGGTGTTTCCCAGGGCTGTTGGGAGCAGTTCTGTTTAATGTCTTTATCAATGATCTGGACGAGGTGACCGAGTGCACCCTCAGTAAGTTTGCAGACAACATCAAGTTGAGTGGGAGCACTGATCTGCTTGAGGGTAGGAAGGCTCTACAGAGAGATCTAGACAGTCTGGATCAATGGGCTGAGGCCAATTGTATCAGGCTCAACAAGGCTAAATTACAAGGGAAGCAGTCATCCCCCTGTACTCAGCACTCATCACTGGTGAGGTCACACCTCAAATACTGTGTTCAGTTTTGGACCCTTCACTACAAGAAAGACATTGAGGTGCTGAAGCATGTCCAAAGAAGAGCAACAAAGCTGGTGAAGGTCTAGAGAACAAGTGTTATGAAGAGTACCAAGCAACAGGACAAGAGCCAACGGCCTCAAGTAGTACTTGGGGAAGGTTTAGATTGGATATTAGATTGGAAAAATTTCATCAGTGAAAGAGTTGTCAAGCTTTGGAAGAGACTGCCCAAGGAAGTGGTTGGGTTACCATCCCTGGAGGTATTTAAAAATGTATAGATGTGTCACTTACAGACATGATTTAGTGGTAGATTTGGCAGTGTTAACAGTTGGACTCAATGAACTTAAAGGTCTTTTCCAACATAAATGATTCTGTGTAGATTGACCAGGTCTCTGTAAATTAATAGACTTCTTAAAACCAAGTGTTTTCATGCAAGTTTTATCCTTATTTAAAGTATCAAAAAAGATGATTTTTTCTTTCTATTCATCACCTTGAATACAGCATACTTTTCATACAAAGGGCTGTATCTAGACTGACTCAACTCACATATGAGGTTAAGTGGATCCTGGTTGAGTTGCTATGAGTTGTGTACACACACCCACCTCAAACTCATTTTTCAGCTATGCTAATCATGAAGATTTGGCTGCACCAATATGTATTGTACACAAAGACTGAAGCAATTTGGAACTAAGACTTTGTGCCCCTATTCATTCAAGCTTTTGTTGTTTTTATTCTGGAAAAGAATCATGACTTTTGCAAAGCACTTAATTAACAGTAATTCATAATTTGGAGGCTATATCCACTAGATTATCTGCTATTGATTTATACTTGTGACAAGTGAACACTAATTGAATTGCAAGAGCTTTATAACCTCTCTCCAAAAAATGTCATTTTTGAAAAATAGCTAGATTTATTGAATTCTATTTCAGGAGCTGAAGTTATCTTAAATATTGTACCAAAGACCCATGAGGCAGAGTAGCTATCAAAATCTTCTTTCTAGCTGTGGGAGGATTCCCTTGGTTCAGGAACTGAGGAAAACAGCCACAAGGCAACCAACTAATGAGCATCTGAAAATCTGGCTAGAAGGAGAGATGGTGAGCCCCTAACATGGCTGGGGGTGAAAAAGGTACTGTGGGATTCCAGAGGTTTTGCACAGCATATCGGTACACAAAGAATGCATTACAGAACTAGTTCCCAGGATTTTCTGCCATGTCACAGGCAGCAGAGTAGTCTTGCATTAGAGAATGTAAAAGTTAACTTAAAGCTGCCTTAACTACTTGCCTTCAGCTTCGGGGATGTCTTTCTACATGAGAGCAGTAGCAAGTCATTTAACAGCACAGCAAAACAGTATATGATGAAAAACAACTTTTGCATATTATAGAAAGCCTTCTCTTGGCATCAGGATGGTTGAACTGAGCTGCCACCATCAGTGGGTGCAAAAAGAATAATGTTTTTACTGTAGTCTATGAAAATGAAGTTCCTCATAACATTTCAAAATTAAATTAGTTAAATTTGTGTTTGTGACAACAAGCAAAACAAACAATAGTAATATTTTAAGGAGAGGTATTAAGGAGCAATAGATACTGTTTGTCAATGGTTTATCTTGCAAAACTACTGGATTAGAAATTTATAGAATAATTGCATTGGGTTTACTTATAATGTTGTTCCTGTCTGTCCCAGAGGTCCTCTTTCTATACAAGATATAGAAACTATTTCTTATAATGATATTCCCCCCCCCAAAAATGGCACTTTTTTTCCCTAATCTAGATTGTACTCTCAAAACTACTTTAGAAGAAGAGAAACTCTGTAGTAGGTTCATGATATGAAGAAAGATGATCCATGTAAAAGAGGGAAAATTTCATGTCTTTTCAGACTTTTCTGTATTCCAATGAGTTTCAGCTCACTCTCTTATCTGGTGACAAGGTGGAGTGGGGTCCTTCTCTGACTTGCCCTGCCTAGTTCACTCTGAGGGATTGCTTGTGCCTTTTGTTACTTTGCCCCTTTATGTCTATCAGACACTTCTAAGGTAGCCAGTCTTGGTAATCATTTATACTGTTCTTCTATTCCTTTCATGAACTAAAAGAACATATATATTAAGTTACTGTGTATACTATACACTGAAAATAAGTTAGTGAGAGTTTGCCTTAACAATTATTTCTTATAAATTGACACCAATACATGTTACTACTAAAAAAAATAATTTAAAAAAATAGTCTTCTGGGTATTATAAATTTATAGGTTGCAATACTAAGTTTTAACAGGGAACACAGAAAAGAAAAAGCAAATCTCAAGAAACTTGAAACTCAGAAAAGGCTATTGAACATAGTATAAACCAACATTTTTACTATAAAATAATTTCATTATGATAAATACATCTGAAACAGAACTTAAATCCTCATTTCCGCACAAGAGGAGTGAAAAGAAACGTTCTACACAGAAACGGCAGTACATCTATTCTGCCTCATTTTGATGGCAGACAAGAATTTAAAATTTCCTCCCCAGCCCTTATTGTCAACTTTAACATCAGACTGCATGGAGAAGTATAAAAAAGCAGAAGAGTGTTGCTTTGATATTTTTCTCTATCATTTATCCATATTTCACGCTGTCCCCCTGCAGACTTTCCAGACAAACACATGCTCAAGGACAGAAACACTTAGAATCTTTCTCGCAGCACTGAAATGCTACATTTTGTGAATACCTTGACAAAGAATAAGGAGAATCTTTTCTCAAGCCTAAAGAGTATGCTAGATTAATTGCAGTGAAGACAAAGAAGGCAAGGGTAGATTGACAAAAAGGTCTTAGACTATAACAGAAGACATCAGTGAGAGAAAGAAGAGAGTGCTGAGAGCTGAACTGGACTGGCTGTACAAAGAACCTGAGTATTAAAATGCACAGGGGAGCAAAGGAAATATTTGTTTAATGCAACCATAATTAAGGAGCATAAAAAGTAGAGAACAAGGACTATCAGTGAACAATTGCATGAGAAATTTTAGGAAAGTTTGTATGGAACAGGGGAGAAGGAAAACGTGTCATGAAAGTGTTAAATTAGCCTAGGTTAGTGAAGAAAAAATGGAGAAGTTGGAGGATGTGGAATGAGATATCCAAAGTCTGGAAATTACAGAGACAAGTAGAATGAGCGTGGGATAAGAACTACAGATGAAGAGAGACAGGATGGAAATCATTTGGAAAAAGAGCACACCAAGGTAAAATGGGAGGAAGCTTACATTCATTGGTACATCTTCTCTTTCTCATGCTTGAAGTAAAAAAATCCCTAAATTAATTCTTTCAAAAACCTCTGTAACTTTATTTACTCAAATGGCAGCAGTCTGCACAGTTACTCCTCAGGCTCAGTAGTAGGGTTCCACATGATGGAGTTTTTGGACAAAACAGAGAGAAGGACATCAGGAGGAAGAGCAAACTGGAAACCACTACCTTTTTAACAACTTCTTTAAAAATGATAGAATTATGATTCTAGCCTTAGTTCAGAACTTTTAAAATGGAAGCTGTATTTATAACCATTAATACAGAATTTACCTTTATCTGTGTTATGGTTTTCTTCTCTGTGAAAGGCATACAGAAAGAAAGGTCATTCACCTTGGCTGTCAGGTCCTTAGACTACATCATTCAATCTTTTCCTTTTCGCTTCTGTTTCAAAAAATATGGCCTAGCCATTTCCCAACTTTCTTTCTGATTTACTGTCAGTTAGTTTGGACGTAAGTGGCTGAGTTCACTTGTACTATTTCCCCCTTCTAACAGCTCCTGGTAGCTCTCAAAGCTCTCATTAAACTTAATGCTTAGTCAGCTGTTCACTGTCTTTTGATGACTCTTCTTTACATTCATTCCCTTCACCCAGCAAGGTGGTAAAATACACCACAAGTGCAGCTGAAGTACAAATTGCTGATAGAAGCAGCTCCCTTCCTGAACGTCCTAACTGTGAACATATGGTTTAACATTACTTGCTTGCTACCAAGGTGGCTGGAGATAAAAATTATTACAGCTTATTTAGCCTATATTTAAATTGCTGCAACAGAGAATGAACAGAAGGTAAGTCTGGATTTCTCTTAGTAACAATAACAGACGTTCCAGCTGCTTATACTTTAACAGCCAAAGAAACTGTTGTGACAATTTAATAGGATATTCCACATAACAGAGAAAATGTTCAACTTGTAGTACTTTCTGTAACTTCTAATTAAGTTAGAATATATTGTTTGCAAGAAAGCCAGTGACAGTTTAAAGAATATGTCAACTTATTAATGTCCTTTCAGATTTTAATTAGCGTCTATGGCTGCATGCTCTGTGTGAACTAGAACTTCTGATCGTGGTGTGAAAAATAATCTTCCTAACTGAAAAGCTGAATAGGACCATGCAGAGGCTATCTGTATTAAAACGATCTTTATAACTGGAACAGTGGGTCTTTCTCCAAAAGAATCATTGCCTTTTAGCAATGTTTAATCTCAAAAATCTGTTAGGGGGATAACTGGGTGAAATATAATTCTTGTGATATACTGTGAAAACAGGTTAACGATCTAATGATTTTTCTCAGCTATAAAATCTATTTCCTCTGACAGTAACTCAGTGTGGCATAAAGAGCAGCCCAGACTGTGCAGTGTGATTCTCACAGTCATTAATGTTCTGTGGATCAATGGAATGATTCAAAAAAGATCAAAATAATGTCTTAAACATTCACAAGCACAGGCCTGGAGACAAACATTGGGCCTGAAGGGGAAGGGTGGTATTGTAAGACACTTTGGAGAGATGATAGCCTACTGGGCATGCAGGATGGAGGCAGTAACTTCATACAGACCTGGTGTGAGCCACTCAGAGCAGGCTAATGGCAGTATAAGTTCTCAACCAGCATCTGCTAATTCCTAGAGCAGAGACCATAAAAGACCTTCCCTAAACTGTATTGATCCCAAGGAATTATCATGTTGGAGGAGTTATCATTCCTAACGGCCAAGGCTAGGCTAGTTAATGACCCTCCTATGTTTGCCAACCACAGATTTGCAGACTGATGAGTAGTCAATTACTTGTTTTCAGGAAGATTTTTTTTCCTTTATTTTAAAATTTAGTCAATATTTCTAAAAGGAATATGACGAAAGTATCTATATTTTATAGAGAGATATATACACATAATTATAACTGTTCTGCTCTATAAATCTCCCCCTTTTAGTACCTATTCCTTCTACTGTTATATTGAATATGAAGTCTGCAAATTTCTGTATCTTCCTCATATATCAGACATCTACCAGTGTATATAATAACTGAACCTCTCTGAGCACATGGTCTCGGGAGACAATAATTTCCATTTAACAGGAAACACCTAGTACAGAGACGCAGAACTGAAGCAGGACAGAGAACCAGGTCAACCTTGGAAGCACAGCAGGAGCACTCACTCCACTCCACAGGATCTTGCTCCTCTTAAGTAGGAAGTTTTGGCTCAGATGTGTATGTGGATCCATGACTCCACTTTTGGACTTTCTACAAGACATTGGTAGCAGCTGTAAGCAGCTCCTGCCACCAGACATCTGGGAAATAAACATGAGAGGTCAAGAAAGGGGGAAAAAAGATTAAACGAGTTTCAAGCACCTGTCCTGGAAGAACCTGTGGGTCTGTCCTAGCTTTTTATTTGTTAACATATTTATGCTAATCATTCCACTGACTGCACTTTCCTGATCCAAAATGGTCTATTTCTCAAGTAACCAACCAACAGAATCACATTAAAGAACACGGAAAAACAGTCAGGTGATAGGCTTGAGCATATTCAGCAGCTGTATTTCCAGGATTAGTCTCAATACAAAACCTACTATCTTGATTCAGCCCACATATCTGATTTCAGTGATTCCTGCTGAGATTACTAACTGTTTTGCTCCTATATTTTCAGTCTAATGGTGACTTAAGCAGAGGGACATTATGCAGATGAGTACAGCTTCGCACAGAAAAGTGCGAAATACAACACAATCAAGAAATCACACTTCTCATTTCTGAGAAGATGGAGGAAAATCTTAAAGGTGCTTGCTAACCACACTTAGAAAAAACAACTAAGAAGATAAGATATTTAGAAGGAAATGAAAAAAAAAATGAATGAATGAAATTAATGGAATAAGAATGAATGAAATGAAAACCAAGGGGTTCCCAGCTGAAATATTTAAAATGTGTCTATTCTGGGGGGAGGGAAAATAAAAATAAAACAAAAATAAAAAGAGATACTTGCCTACTAAAGGTATCTGTGAATAGTTTAAGGAAGAAGTCATGGGTCATTTTCAGGAACCTGTCACTTATGATTCACTCTTCTACTGAAACTATTTTCTCTCAAATTCTGCAGATGGTAATAAGTTCCTAGTTACTGTATGAGTAGCCATGTAAAGGAGACAGAACTCACATGGCTCAGAAGGCAGTGTTAAAAGGGGCACTTTACAGAGATATTGTTTAATTCAACTGTCAACATTATCATACCACCAGCTAAAAAGTCTCTAACAAATTAAACTGAATGAAGGACTCCAAATTCATCCTATCTTTCCTCTTTCCTTCCACCTTCATCCTCAAAGAACGTTTTAACTCACACACTTCTTCAGATAAAAAAAAAAACAGAAGAAACTTTACAGAGCTTTATTGACTCACAAGAACTATGAAAGTGAAAGGCAACTCAAAAATGACTTTCAGGATTTCTTTTTTTTTAAATCAAAGAGATTGTATGTGTTGAAAAAAAAAATTGGGGGCAATAAATAAAATAAACCTCTTGTCATTTCTCATTCTCTATTCCTACAATGTCTGTTAGATTTTCCCTTTGACTGAAAATTCTTTCACTTTTCCCTCTATAGCATTTGGGTTTTGCTGCTTAGCCTTCCTGTCTTTTACTGTTTTGTTGGTGTGTCAAATCTGTGAAATCTCAGTGATTTCAGATTATATAAAAGAAGGTCATGTCTCTCAGATTCTCAGACTGAAATTATGTGAAAGTTTTCTAGTTCTATGGAAGAAATGTCTTTATATACAACAGCAAAATATTTGCTATAATGTACTTGGAATTTTATTATAGACAAGCAAATTCTAAAGAGAAAACCACTTTCTAACAGAAAAGAAATTAACTTTCCTGAATCCATGTCATTTTTGGGTTACAAAGGAAAAAAGTCAAAGCTTTTCATTTTAAGTGTCCATTTGTTTCATGTTAAGGTGTTACAGATGTCTTACTAATGGAGTTTTTAACTGCATAGCATTAGTCAAAACTATCTTGAATGTATTTCTGTTGTGAAAATTCTAACTTACTATCTCAGAAAATAATCTTAAGGGTCTTTAACAGCTGTTGTTAGGCTTACTGAGCTGCAAAATATCGTAAAGAGTTTCATTTAAGCTGCTAGAACATCTATTTGTATTTGCACCACAAAAATGCTGTTCCACTTGCCTAACTTTTGTATTGCTTTGCCAGTAAGTGGGAAAATGAATTCACACTTCCAAATTAAAAAAAAAAAAAAAGAAAAAGTCAGCTTGTACTATTATGTTTCTCCAAGGGACAAACCATGGATATGTTACAACAATAAAATCGTATTTCATTTATCATACCTAAGCACTTCTCATACCACTAAACAATGTTCTTAATAGACTGTGTATAAAACATTAAAGTCTCCTTACACTATGTTAGAATGCTATATCAAAATTAAATGTTTACCCTTCTCAGAAAATATAACATTACTTTCTAAAAATGAATGTGATATTCTATGATGCATGTGATAGCTAAACCTTGAAAGCTGGTAGTCTTTCTCCCAGCAGATTAGCTTTTTAGACTCTTATGTTGTATTGATCATCCTCATTTTATCTTTGATTAAAAGTATTATAAGAACTGCTGATCTCTCGGGAAAATAGTTTGATTCCTGTATTTTCAGACACTTGCACATTGTATCTTAATGGTAAGACAACATATGCAATGAAACTGTGGAGGACTACAAAGTTTAAATAAGCCTGACTGTTTGGGGGTTTTTTGTTTTTTATTGGATAGGGAGTTTTTTGTTTTGTTTTGAATTCTTTTGCCAGGATGCCAGATTTCTCAGATTTACCTCATTCCATGGAGTTTTGTTTTAGCGTTTTATTGAGACTATTGTTTTCACCAAGAGCTTTAGAAAGTTATTTTTCCTCATTTTAATGTTAATTTATGATTACTCTTCAGTGCTGAAACACTATACACTTCTGTAAGAAAAAAGAGCATTAGAACTTTTGTGAAGTTGTAACATGCAAAAAAAAAAAAAGTATATATTAATTTTGTTAGTGTCTGGTTTCTGGTGCCTATTACACAATAGTATTAAAATAAAGGCATTTCTCTGAAATTATTTATTTGGACAAACAGAAAAGAAATCAAACACTCATCCAAAACACTGTCATGAAATGAACTAAAAAACCTGCTATGTTTCTATGGAGTCTTGGCAAACAGAATACTGAAAAGGTTGAGAAGGTTATCATCACTTAGTGTCAGTAGTGTGTATGAAACAAACATACATAAGGAATAATGAGAGATCAAACCGTGTATGGGAAATCTTAAGTCTTACCATTCATTTAATGCACTGTTTAAACCCACTGAAAACTTACGGCAATGAGAATGGGATAAGATGATGTCTGGAACAAAGTAGGAACTGAAAATATGTACCCCTATCTTGTTTGAAAAATTGAAGACAACTGTGGCTCCACAGGAGCTACCTTGGATGGAGACACAGTTTTATGTACTGTGTAAATTCTTGGTTCATACTCATGGAAAATAAAGAAGTGATTTAGCTACAAATGGTTTCAGTGACCAGTAAAATGGATTGTGCCATTTTATTACTGCTTGAGTCATCAGTTCTTTTCTTCTATGGGGAAAGAAAATTAATATTCTGTCTATTTTCACAGCTGGTATATTGCTTTGCAGAACCATTTTCATTTCAACTGCTGTATCTTTTTTTGACAGGACTTTATTCTCAGAACTGACTATTATCTAGATGTTTGGTTTTGAGGTCAATCTGTTTTCACTCCTACCTATACCAGATTTTCCCCTGGATATCACCTAGTACAAGCTCCCTCCAGTTCCACTCCAAGAAAGCTTTTAATGTTGCCTTCTAGGATACTCTTCCTGTTCCCACTCTTTTAACAAGTCACATTAATGTAGAAAACTGCTATAAGGTGAAAAGTTAATCTGAATATTTATGGATGAAGTTATAAATTTTTTTTTCCCATAAACATTTTGTGAGAGTACATAGAAGTCAGCAGCAGAAACAATAGCTTGTTTAGTCCTGTAGAAGGGAACAGAACAGGATAAAATAAACCAGAAAAGAACAGAATAGTTATAGTTAGAAGGGACCCACAATGATCACTTGTCCAACTGCCTGAGCAATTCAGGGCTGACCAAAATGTAAAGCAAGTTATTAAGGGTATTGTCCAAATGCCCCTAAAACACTGACAAGCTTGCGGCATCGACCACCTCTTGTAAGAAGCCTGTTCCAGTGTTTGACTATCCTTTTAGTAAAGAAATGCTTCCTAATGTCAAGTCTGAACCGCCCTTGACACATCTCTGAACTATTCCCACATGTCTTGTCACTGGAGCAGGGAGAAGAGATCAGTACCTGTCTCTCCACTTACCATCCTCAGGAAGGTGCAGAGAGCAATGAGGTCACCCCTCAGCCTCCTTTTCTCCAAACTAGACAAACCCAAAGTCCTCAGCTGCTGCTCATAGGATATTCCTTCCAGCCCTTTCACCAGCTTTGTTGCCCTCCTCTGGGCACATTCAAGAACCTTCATACCCTTCTTAAATTCTGGGGCCCAGAACTGCACACAATATTCAAGATGAGTCAGCATCAATGCTTCCTGTAATCCTTCCATAACACTGTTATCTCCTTCCAGGATTTTTCTTTAACTTCCCCTCTGACCAAGTGCTCTAAGCATGCTCATAGAATGGCCTGGGTTGGAAGAGACCTTGAAAGATCATCTGGTCTAACTTTCATAGAAAAGTGACTCTAGATAGAGATTTTATAGCATACTGTCCAGTCAGGTCTTGAAAACCTCCAGTGATGGGGACTCTACCACACCACTGGGGAGGTTGTTTCAGTAAATCGTTCTCACTGTAAAAAATTTCTTTCTTATGTCCAGATGAATCCTCTTCTGGTGCAACTTCTACCTGTTGCCCCTTGTCTTCTACATGTGGCTCCATGTGATGAGAGCCTCTGTCCTCTTTTGTAGACCAGAACTGGACATAGTACTCCAGTGCCTAACAAGTACAGAGTGAAGGACTTCTAGAAACATATTCTACCATGTCCTGTAGAGGAAAACGTCTGTTATCCTCTGCTAGCTTCATGAAATGCACCTATGTTTTGGATTAGTCTGACTTTTTTTTTTTTTAGAAGTGT
>VXBO01012668.1:0-20563 GCA_013400135.1 Rhinoptilus africanus
GCCTCGACGACCTCAAAGACGGCTTCGACGATGGCGTCGACGACGGCTTCGATGATGAACTGGACGACCTCGGCGACGGCCTCGACGACCTTGACAACGGCCCCTATGACGGCCTCGATGACCTCGACAATGATTTCGACGACATAGACGACGGCCTCAAAGATGGCCTTGATGGCCTTGATTACTTTAAACACAGCCTCGACAGCCTCGTAGACGTACAGGAACAACGACCTAGACGAACTCGAAGACGGGTTCGACAACGGCCTTGACGACAGTCTCGACGGCCTCGACGACGTCCTCAATGACTTTGATGAGGCCCTGATGACCTTTGCAACCCCCTCGACAACGACCTTGACGTTCATTGACGGCCTCGGTGGCCTCGATGACCTTAAACATGGCCTCGATAACAATCTCAACAACCTCAATGACAGCCTCGACAACGGCATTAACAACCTCTACGGTGGCCTCGTCGGCTTCTACGATGGCCTCATAGACAGGCATCACAATGACCTAGATGAACTCGATGAAGATGAGCTCAACGACGGACTTGATGACCTCAAGCACGGCCTCGACAACAGCCTCAACAACCTCTTCGACAGCCTAAATGGTGGGCTTGATGACGGGCTCGACAGCCTCAAAGACGGCCTAGACAACCTCGACAATGACCTTGATGGCGGCCTTGACGACCTCTTTGACGGCCTTGATGATGGCCTCGATGACCTCAAGGAAAGACACGACGACAGCCTCAATGACCACTTTGATGGCCTAGACTACTGGTTCGACAATGGCCTCGAGGACCTCGACGACAACATCGACAACTTTGACGACAGCCTCGAGGACCTCTTCAACGACCTAGACGATGGGCTCAACAACGGCCTCAATGACCTTAAGGATGGCCTTGATGACGGCCTCAACTACCTCTTCGACAACTTAGACGACGGCATATAAGGTATTGACGACGGTCTCAATGACCTTGACGATGGCCTCGACGACAATTTCAACAACCTCGACAATGGCCCTGATGACCTCTATGAAGGCCTCGACAGCTTCTAAGAAGGCCTCGACAACGACCTAGACAAACTCAACAACAGGTTCGACTACTGCCTTGACGACTTTGATGACGGCCTCGATGACAGACCAAAGACAACCTCGATTATGGCCTTGACGACCTCGATGATGGCCTTGATGATGGCCTCGACGATGGCCTCGATGACCTTGACGATGATTTCGATGACATAGATGACGGCCTCGATGACAGCCTCGATGGCCTCAATGACGGCCTCAACGACAGACCGAAGATGACCTCAATGACAGCCTCGGCAACAACCTTGACAACAACCTCTATGACAGCTTCGAATGCCTCAAAGATGTCCCTGAAGATGGCCTCAACAACAGCCTCGATGGCCTCGATGACCTTAAACAGGGCCTCGACGATGGCCTCAACGACGATCTCGACAAGCTCGACGACAACCTCAATGACCTCAATGACGATTTCAACGACATAGATGATGGCCTTGACAATGGCCTGGATGACCTCAATGACAGCCTTGAGGACCTCGATGAAGGCCTCAACGACCTCTTCAATGGCCTAGACAACAGGTTCGACAATGGCCTCGACAGCCATGATGATGGCCTCAAAAACCTCAACAACGACATCGACGACGGCCTCAATGACAGACTCGACGACCTCTACCAACGGCATTGACGACGGCCTCAACAATGAACTCAACAACGGCCTCGATGTCGGCTTCGACAGCCTCTACGACGGCCTCAATGGCATCTACGATGGCCTCGTAGATGGACATGACAACGACCTAGACGAACTCGACGAGGGACTCAATGGCTTCGACAACCTCAAAGATGGCCTCGACAATGGCCTAGGCAATGGGTTTGACGATGGCCTCGACCTCCATGACGACGGCACCAATGGTGGCCTTGGTGACAGACCGAAGATGACCTCTACGACAGCCTTGAAGATGGCCTCGATGGTCTTGATTATTTTAGACATGGCCTCGACGGTGACCTCAATGACAATCTCGACAAGCTCGACGACAGCCTCGACGACCTCGACGACAATTTCAATGACGTAGACGACGGCGTCGACAATGGCCTTGACGGCCTCGATGACGGCCTCAATGACGGCCTCATGACGACCTCGACAACGGCCTCAACGACCTCAAAGATGGCCTCGACGACAGCCTCGCCGATCTCAATGACGGTCTCGACGATGGACCGATGACGACCTCGACAACCTCGACGACAATTTCAACAACATAGACAACAGCCTCGATGGCCTTAAACACGGACTTGACGATGGCATCCATGACAGCCTTGACGACAGCATCCATGACAGCCTTGACGACGACCTCGACGACGGACTCGATGACCAGACGACAGCCTCGATGACGATCTTGACGACCTCGACGATGGCCTAGATGACCTCTACGATGGCCTCGTGGACGGACACGACAACGACCTAGAGAACTCAACGACGGGTTTGATGACGGCCTCAATGAAGGCCTCGATGACGGCCTCAATGAAGGCCTCGATGACAGCCTCAATGACCCAGACGACAACCTTCACAAGGGCCTCGATGGCCTGGAAGATGGCCTTGATGACCCCGACGACGATTTTGACATCATCGACGACGGCCTTGACAGCCTCGATGACCTTGAGTATGACCTTGATGATGGCCTCGACCACCGCCTTGACAACCTTGACGACGACCTCGACTACGGCCTCGACAACCTTGATGATGGCCTCAAAGATGGCCTTGACAGCTTCTATGACAGCTTCATAGACAGACACGAAGACGACCTAGACGAACTCAACGACTCAACGACGGGTTCCACAACGGCCTCAACGACGACCTCGAGGACGATTTTGATGACATCAACAATGGACTCAACGGCCTCGACGACCTCAAAGATGGCTTCAACGATGGTGTCGACAATGGCCTCGACGATGGACTGGATGACCTCGATGATGGCCTCGACGATGGCCTAGATGATGGCCTTGACGATAGCCTCGACGGCCATGACAATGGCATCAACGACCTCGATGATGGTTTCAATGACCGCCTTCATGACCTCGATGACAACATCCACGATGGACTCAATGCCCTCAACGATGGCCTCGACAACGGCCTCGATGACGGCCTTGATGACGTAAAGGACGGCCTTGATGACGTAAAGGACGGCCTCGATGACATAAAGGACAGCCTCAAAGACGGCCTCAACAAACTCTTTGACAGCCTAGACGACGGGCTCAACGGCCTCGACGATGGCCTTGATGACCACGAAGATGGCCTTGATGATGGCCTCGATGGCCTTGACGACTGCCTCGATGATGGCCTTGACGACCTTTGCAATGACCTCGAGTACAGCCTCGGCGACGGCCTCGATGACCATGAAGACGGCCTCGATGGCCTTGACTACATCCTCGACAACGGCCTCGACGACCTTTGCAATGACCTCTAGTACGGCCTCGACGACGGCCTCAATGACCAAGGAGATGGCCTCGACAATGGCCTCGAAGGCCTTGACAACGTCCTTGACGACGACCTCAACGATGGCCTCGATGATGACCTTGAGGACGGTCTCAACGACCTCGACGACAGCCTCGAAGTGGCTCTTGATGGCCTCGAAGATGGCATCGACAGCCTCGACAACAGACTCGATGACTTTGACGACGGCTTCGACAATGGCCTCGAAGGCCTTGACAACGTCCTTGACGACGACCTCAACGATGGCCTCGATGATGGCCTCACCGACTGGTTCGATGACGGCCTCGACAGCCTTGATGACGGTCTCAACAAAAGCCTCACGACATCCTCAACAGTCTCGATGACCTTTTCGATGGCCTAGACGACAGGCTCAATGACAGCCTCAATGACCTCGATGACGGCCTAGATGGCGGGTTCGACAATGGCCTCAACAATGTCAAAGACAGCNCCTCGATGAAGGCCTCGATGATGCCTTCGACGATGGCCTCAACGACCTCAAAGACGGCCTTAATGAAGGCCTTGATGATGGCCTCGATGACCTCTACGACGGCCTCGACAGCTTCTATGACGGCCTCGATGATGACCTTTGTGACGGCCTCAAAAATGGCCTTGACGACAGCCTCGTGATGGCCTCGACGACCTCTTTGATGGCCTCGCCGACTGGTTCGATGACGGCCTCGACGACCTCGATGATGGCCTCACTGACTGGTTCGATGATGGCCTCGACGGCGGCTTCAACGACAGCCTCGTGATGGCCTCGACGACCTCTTTGATGGCCTCGCCGACTGGTTCGATGACGGGCCTCGCCGACTGGTTCGATGACGGCCTCGACGACCTCGATGATGGCCTCACTGACTGGTTCGATGATGGCCTCGACGGCGGCTTCAACGACAGCCTCGTGATGGCCTCGACGACCTCTTTGATGGCCTCGCCGACTGGTTCGATGACGGCCTCGACGACCTCGATGATGGCCTCACCGACTGGTTCGATGATGGCCTCCACGGCCATGACGACGGCCTCAATGACAGAGCATCGACAAGCTCGACGATGATTTCGACAACTTCAATGATGGCCTTGACGATGGCATCGATGACCTCAATGACTATTTCAAAGACATTGACGATGGCCTCAATGGCCTCGAATGCGGCCTCGACGACGGCTTCACTGACTTCAATGACAGCCTTTATGATGGCCTCGATGACGGCCTCGACAGCCTTGATGACGGTCTCAACAAAAGCCTCACGACATCCTCAACAGTCTCGATGACCTTTTCGATGGCCTAGACGACAGGCTCAATGACAGCCTCAATGACCTCGATGACGGCCTAGATGGCGGGTTCGACAATGGCCTCAACAATGTCAAAGACAGCCTCGATGACCTCTACGACAGACTCGATGGCTTCTACGATGGCCTCGTAGACGGGCTGACAATGACCTAGACGAACTTGATGACAGGTGCAACGATGGCCTTGACAAAGGCCTCGACAACCTAGATGACGGCCTTGACGAAGGCCTCGACAACCTAGATGACGGCCTTGACGACAACCTTTGCGACGGCCTCGACCACTTTGATGACTGCCTTGACGACATCCTCGATGGCCTCGACAGCGGCCTCGACAACCTCGAAGGCAGCCTCGACAAAGACTTCAACGATCTCAACGACAGCCTAAATGACGCCCTCGACTATGACGTCGACGATGGCCTCAACGATGGCCTCGACAACGACCTCTAGGACGTCGACGATGACCTAGACGACTTGGTCGATGACCTCGATGACAGCCTCGACAACCTCGACGATGACCTCGATGACAGCCTTGAAAGGCCTTTACGACATTGACAACAGCCTCAATGATGGCCTCGACGACGGCCTTGACGATGGTCTTGATGACGGCCTTGACGACAGCTTCGACGACGTCCTCAAAGGCCTCAATGATGGCCTCGACAGTGGCCTTGACAACCTCAAAAACGGCCTTGACGAAGACCTCAAAGACCTCGATGATGGCCTAAATGACAGCCTCAGCGAAGGCCTCGACAACAGCCTCGATGACGGCCATGATGATGGCTCGATGACAGACTCGACAGCCTCGAAGATGCTCACGACAATAGCCTTGATGACCTCTTTGACAGCCTCGACGACAGCCTTGACAACCTCAGGGATGGCCTTGACGACACCCTCGATGACCTCGACCATGGCTTAGATGATGGGCTCGATGACCGGCTCGACGGCTGCGACAATGGCCTCCACAACCTTGACAACAGCCTTGATGATGGCCTCGACGACGGCCTTGACGATGACCTCTATGATGTCAACGACAGCATCGACAACGGCCTCGACGACGACCTCTATGATGGTCCTGATGATGGCTTCGACAATGGCATCCATGGCATCAACGACCTCCTTAACTACAGCCCCAACAACAGTCTCCACGGCCTCAACGATGGCCTCGATGAAGGCCTCGACAACAGCCCGACGATGGCCTTGACGACGGCCTCAAAGACATACTCCACATCCTCGACGACGGCCTTGACAACCTCGATGACGGACTTGACGATGGCCCCGACAACAGCCTTGACAACAGCCTCTACGGCCTCGACAACAACATTGGTGATGGCCTCAACTATGGCCTTGACTACGGCCTCGACAGCCTCGAAGATGACCTTGACGATGGCCTTGATGACGGCCTTGACAGCGGCCTTGACGACAGACTCGACGGCCTCGAGGACGGTCTTGACGACGGCCTTAGCCGATAGCCTTGTTGATGGCCTCGACTACGGGCCTGACAACGACCTCAACGACGACCTTGATGACTTTAAAGTTGTCCTCAAATACTTTGACGACAGCCTCGATGGATGCCTCTACATCCTCAATGACAGCCTTGACCTCCTCAACGATGGCCTGGATGAATTTTACGATGGCCTATATGATAACCTCAACAACGGCCTTGACGACGCCCTCGAGAACGCCCTCAACGACCTCTTCGATGACCCATATGACGGACTCGATGATGGCCTTGATGGCCTCTATGGCGGCCTCATCGATGGTCTCAACAACCTCTTCTACAGCCTAGACGACAGGTTCAACGATGGCCTCGATGTCCTCAAAGACAGCCTCGATGACTTTTACGATGGTCTCAAAGATAGCCTTGACGACCTCAAAGATGCTCAAGACAACGGCCAAGACAACGGCCTCGACAACCTTTTTGACAGCCTCCATGATGGCCTCGACGACTGCCTTGATGACTTCAAGGATGGCCCCAATGATGGCCTCTACAAACTCTTTGATGGCCTAGACTACGGGTTCGACGATGGCCTCGAAGACCTCGATGACAACCTCGACGGCTTTCACAATGGCCTTGACAGCCTCAAAGATGATCTCGATGACGGCCTCGACGATGACCTCGGTGGCTACGACGACAGGCTTGACAACCTCAATGATGGCCTTGATGACTTTTACGACAGCCTCAATGGCAGCCTCTACAACAGCCTCGATGACAACCTCGATGACATCCTCAAGGACCTCAACGACGGCCTCGACGATGACCTCGACAACGGCCTCGATGACGGCCTCAATGGCCTCGATGACAGCCTCGACGATGGCCTCGACGACCTCGATGATGACCCCAAAGACAGCATCGACTACCTTGATGACTGTCTTGACGACGGCTTTGACAACGGCCCTGAAAACAACCTCGATGACGGCCTCGACAGTGGCCTCAACGACCTCGACGACAGCCTCAAAGTCGGCCTCGGCAACCTCAAAGACCACCTCGAAGATGGATTTGATGGCCTCGATGATGGCCTCAGCGATGGCCTCGATGACCTCTTCGACGGCCTTGACGACAGCCTTGACAACCTCGACAATGACCTCGATGACAGCCTCGATGACCTAAAGGACATCCTCGAAGACAGCCTCAAAGGCCTTGACGACAGCCTCGACGGCGGCCTTCACAACCACATCAATGACGACTTCGACAACTTTAACGATGGCCTCGAATACTTTGACGATGGCCTCGACGCCAGCCTTGACGATGGACACGAAGACCTAGACGACAATGTCAATGACGACCTCGATGGCCTGGACGACAGCCTTGATGACCTCAACGACAGCCTCGATGACTTTTTTGACAACCTCGACGGCAGCCTCGACGAAAGGCCTTGACAACAACCTCGACGATGACCTGAACGACCTCAGCGATGGCCTCGATGACCTCGATGACAGCCCCAAAGACGGTCTTGAAAACCTCAAAGATGTCCTCGATGATGGACCTGACGGCCTCGACGACTGCCTCGACAATGACCTCGATGACCTCTTCGCTGGCCTAAATGATGGCCTTGACAACGGCCTTGAGGGACTCAACGACAGCCTCGATGACCTCTGTGATGACCTAGAAGACAGGCTCAACAATGGCCTAGATGACCTCAAGCATAGCCTCGACAACGGCCTCAACTACCTCTTCGATGGCCTAGACAGCGGCCTTGATGACGATTTCCTTGATGACGGCCTTGACAACAGCCTCGATGACGGCCTTGACGATGGCCTCGAAGACAGTCCCCATGGTCTCGACCACAGCCTCGATGACTTTAACGACCACCTCGACGATGGCCTTGACGACGGCCTCGACGACTTAAAAGACACTCTCGAAGACAGCCTCGACTACCTCGACAACAGCTTCGACAACGGGCTCAACAACGACCTCAGCGACGGCCTTGAATACTTTGACGACAGCCTCAAATACTTTGACAACGGCCTTTATGACAGCCTCGACGACGACCTTGATGACGACCTCGATGACGACCTCAATGACCTCGATGACGGCCTCTACGACGGCCTCGACAGCCTCGACTATGGCTTCGATGACCTCAAAGACGGGTTCGACGACAGCCTTGGAGGCCTCGATGTCAGCCTCGACGACTCTGACAACTGCCTTGACGACGTCCTCAATGACAGCCTCAAAGGCCTCCACGATTGCCTCAACGATGGCCTCGATGACTTTGATGACGGCCTCGACGACCTCGACGACGAACTCGACGATGCCCTCAAAGGCTTTGACGACGGCCTCGACTACCTCAAAGACGGGCTCGACAATGGCCTCAGCAGCCTTGATGTCGGCCTCGATGTCAGCTTCGATGACTTTGACCACGGCCTCGACGACCTTGACGATGGCCTCGATGACAGCCTCAAAGGCCTCTGTGATGGCCTCGATGATGGCCTCGACGACTTTGATGATGGCCTCGACGACCTCGATGACAAACTCGATGATGGCCTCAAAGGCTTCTACGACGGCCTCGACGATGGCCTCGGTGGCTTCGATGATGGTCTCGACGACCTCTTCGATGGCCTCGATGACGGCCTTGACGACTGCCTTGATGACCTCAAGGACAGCCCCAACGACGGCCTCAACGACCTCTTCGACGGCCTAGACTACTAGTTTGACGATGGCCTCTACGGCCTCGATGACAGCCTTGACGACCTCGATGACGACCTCGACGACTGCCTCGACGACCTTGATGATGGCCTCGATGACCCCTTCGAGGGCCTAGACGAGAGCCTCGATGACAGTCTCGATGACCTCTACGATGGCCTCGACAATGGGCTCGATGACGACCTCTACAATGTCCTCGATGACGGCCTTGATGACAGTCCCGACAGCCTCGACAATGGTCTCGACGGCTTTGTTGGCCTCAACGATTGCCTTGATGACAGCCTCGACGACGGCCTCTACAGCAGCCTCGATGACGGCGTCAAAGACAGTCCCGACAGACTCGATGACCTCGACCACGGCCTTGACGACTTTAATGACCACCTCGATGACGACCTCGGTGTTGACCTCGACGACCTCTTTGACGACGCAGATGACAGACTCGACGACTGGCTCGACAGCCTCTACAGTGACTTCGACGATGGCCTCAATAACCTCTTCAATGGCCTAGATGCCCGGCTCAACAACAGCCTTGACAGCCTCAAAGACAGTCTTGACAACCTCAAAGATGGCCTCGACAACAGACTTGACGGCCTTGACGACAGCCTCGACGATGGCCTCGATGACCTCTTCAACGGCCTTGACGATGGCCTTGACGACAGCCTCGGTGAACTCAAGACCTCGACGATAGCCTAGACGATGGGCTCAACGACGGCCTCAACGACCTTGACGACCTTGACGACAGCCTCCAGAACGTCCTTGATGACCTCGATGAAGGCCTGGACAAAGGCCTTGACGATGACCTCAACGACCTCAGTGACAGCCTAGACGGCTGCCCCAACGACCTCGAGGACGGCCTTGATGATGACCTTGAGGGCCTCGATGACAGCCTTGACAACCTAAATGATGGCCTCGATGACTTTTACAACATCCTTGATGGAAGCCTCGATGAAGACTTAGATGACCACCTCTATGACATCCTCAACGACCTCGACAACAGCCTCGTTGATGACCTTGATGACGGCCTCGACAACGGCTTCGAGGACGTCCTTGATGACCTCAATGACGGCCTCGCTGGTGTCCTCAGCAACCTCGACAGTGGCCTCAAAGATGGCCTCGACAACCTCAAAGACGGCCTCGACGATGGACTTGACAATAGCCTTGATGACAGCTTCGATGGCCTCGACGATGGCCTCGATGACCTAAAGGACACCCTCGAACACTGCGTGGACAGCCTTAATGGCAGCCTCGATGACTACCTCGTCGACGGCCTTGACAATGGACACGAAGACCTAGATGACAGTGTCAATGACGACCTCGACAACCTCGACGACAGCCTTGATGACCTCTTCGACAACCTAGATGACAGACTCGACAGGGGGCTCGACAACCTCTTGGACGACCTAGATGACAGACTCGACGACAGGCTCAACCGCCTCTACAGTGGCCTTGACGACGGTCTCGACAACGGCCTTGACAGCCTCTAAGACAGCCTCAGTGACCTCAAGGATGGCCTCGACGAGTGCCTCAACCACCTCAATGACAGCCTAGATGACGGGCTCAACGATGGACTTGACGGCCTCGATGATGGCCTTGATGACCTAGACGACAGCCTCGATGACAGACTCAACGACCATGACTACGGCCTCGATGTTTTTGACGACGGTCTTGATGACTTTGACAACGGCCCTGATGACCGCCTCGACGTCAGCCTCAACGACAGCCTCAACGACCTTGACTATGGCCTCGACAACAGCCTTGATGATGGCTTCGACGACCTCGACGACAGCCTCGATGACGGCCTTGACGACGATGTTGACAATGACATCAAAGACAGCATTGACAACGTCCTTGACTATGACCTCAACGATGACTTGACCACGACCTAGATGGCCTTGACGATGACCTCGACAATGACGTCGATNCGATGGCCTCTACGGCCTCGATGACAGCCTTGACGACCTCGATGACGACCTCGACGACTGCCTCGACGACCTTGATGATGGCCTCGATGACCCCTTCGAGGGCCTAGACGAGAGCCTCGATGACAGTCTCGATGACCTCTACGATGGCCTCGACAATGGGCTCGATGACGACCTCTACAATGTCCTCGATGACGGCCTTGATGACAGTCCCGACAGCCTCGACAATGGTCTCGACGGCTTTGTTGGCCTCAACGATTGCCTTGATGACAGCCTCGACGACGGCCTCTACAGCAGCCTCGATGACGGCGTCAAAGACAGTCCCGACAGACTCGATGACCTCGACCACGGCCTTGACGACTTTAATGACCACCTCGATGACGACCTCGGTGTTGACCTCGACGACCTCTTTGACGACGCAGATGACAGACTCGACGACTGGCTCGACAGCCTCTACAGTGACTTCGACGATGGCCTCAATAACCTCTTCAATGGCCTAGATGCCCGGCTCAACAACAGCCTTGACAGCCTCAAAGACAGTCTTGACAACCTCAAAGATGGCCTCGACAACAGACTTGACGGCCTTGACGACAGCCTCGACGATGGCCTCGATGACCTCTTCAACGGCCTTGACGATGGCCTTGACGACAGCCTCGGTGAACTCAAGACCTCGACGATAGCCTAGACGATGGGCTCAACGACGGCCTCAACGACCTTGACGACCTTGACGACAGCCTCCAGAACGTCCTTGATGACCTCGATGAAGGCCTGGACAAAGGCCTTGACGATGACCTCAACGACCTCAGTGACAGCCTAGACGGCTGCCCCAACGACCTCGAGGACGGCCTTGATGATGACCTTGAGGGCCTCGATGACAGCCTTGACAACCTAAATGATGGCCTCGATGACTTTTACAACATCCTTGATGGAAGCCTCGATGAAGACTTAGATGACCACCTCTATGACATCCTCAACGACCTCGACAACAGCCTCGTTGATGACCTTGATGACGGCCTCGACAACGGCTTCGAGGACGTCCTTGATGACCTCAATGACGGCCTCGCTGGTGTCCTCAGCAACCTCGACAGTGGCCTCAAAGATGGCCTCGACAACCTCAAAGACGGCCTCGACGATGGACTTGACAATAGCCTTGATGACAGCTTCGATGGCCTCGACGATGGCCTCGATGACCTAAAGGACACCCTCGAACACTGCGTGGACAGCCTTAATGGCAGCCTCGATGACTACCTCGTCGACGGCCTTGACAATGGACACGAAGACCTAGATGACAGTGTCAATGACGACCTCGACAACCTCGACGACAGCCTTGATGACCTCTTCGACAACCTAGATGACAGACTCGACAGGGGGCTCGACAACCTCTTGGACGACCTAGATGACAGACTCGACGACAGGCTCAACCGCCTCTACAGTGGCCTTGACGACGGTCTCGACAACGGCCTTGACAGCCTCTAAGACAGCCTCAGTGACCTCAAGGATGGCCTCGACGAGTGCCTCAACCACCTCAATGACAGCCTAGATGACGGGCTCAACGATGGACTTGACGGCCTCGATGATGGCCTTGATGACCTAGACGACAGCCTCGATGACAGACTCAACGACCATGACTACGGCCTCGATGTTTTTGACGACGGTCTTGATGACTTTGACAACGGCCCTGATGACCGCCTCGACGTCAGCCTCAACGACAGCCTCAACGACCTTGACTATGGCCTCGACAACAGCCTTGATGATGGCTTCGACGACCTCGACGACAGCCTCGATGACGGCCTTGACGACGATGTTGACAATGACATCAAAGACAGCATTGACAACGTCCTTGACTATGACCTCAACGATGACTTGACCACGACCTAGATGGCCTTGACGATGACCTCGACAATGACGTCGATGACCTAGACGAAGACCTCAACGATGACCTCGATGACGATGTTGATGGCCTCGACAACGATGTCGACGACGACCTCGACAACCTTGAAGATGAAGTCAATGACAGCCTCAACGACGGCCTTGACAATAGCTTTGACAATGACCCCAACGACGACGTTGATGACGACATCAACGATGTCAACAAAGGCCTCGACGACGACCTCGACATCAACAATGACGTCGATGACAACGTTGACCCCAACGATGACCTCAAAGACTATGACGACGACCTAGATGACGGCCTCGATGACAGTCTCGATGATGACATTGACAACGGCCTCGATGATGACCTGGACGACGTCATCAATGAAGACATCAACGACAGCCTTGACAACGACATTGACGATGACTTTGATGACAGCATTGATGATGGCCTCGATGACAACCTTGACAATGACCTTGACGATGATGTCGATGACGACGTCAACAATGGACTTGATGATGACAAACTCGACGATGATGTTGACGTCCACAACAACATCAACGACCTAAATGACGACCTTGATGACCTTGTCAGTGACAGAGACGACAACCTCGATGATGGCCTTGATGACAATGTCGATGATGGCCTTGACAACGATGTTGACGACAGCATCAACAACGACCTTGAAGACGACCTCGACGACCTTGACGATGACCTAGACGACGGCATCGACAACGGCCTCTACGATGACGTCCACAATGACCTCGACTATGACCTGGACGATGTCATCAACGATGATTTCAACGACGGCCTTGACGATGACATCAACGACAACCTCAACCTCGACGACGACATTGACAACCTCGACGATGATGACGATGACGACCTCAATGATGATGTCAATGATGTCGACAATGGCCTCGATGACAACCTCAACGACGACGTCGGCAACCATGTTGACCTCGACGACACTCTTGGTGATGACTTCCACGACGACCTTGATGACCACCTTGATGGCCTCGACAATGACGTTGACAACTGCCTCGACGACGACCTCAAAGATGACGTCAACAACAACGTCGACAACGGCCTCGATGACGACCTTGACGGCGACCTCGACTACAGCCTCGAAAACGACCTCAATGACCTCAATGACGACCCTGACCACAACCTCGATGACGACTTAGACAACGGCCTCGATGACAGCCTCGACGACGACGTCAACGAACAAGACTTTGACGATGATATTGATGATGTAGATGACAGCCTCAACAACGGCATCAACGATGACATTGACAATGGCCTCGAAGATGACCTCGAAGAGGAACTCAATGACCACGACGACCTCTACAATGACATCAACAGCCTCGATGACAACCTCAACGACGATGTTGACGATGACATCGACGACAGCCTCGACAACAACTTTGATGACCTAGATGACGAGTTCAGCGACGACGTCAATGATGGCCTTGACGACAATGTGAATGACAATGTCGACGACGGTCTCGATGATGACCTCGCTGACGACGACGTCAATGACAGCCTCGACGATGATCACGACGACGATGATGTCAGAGTACTGAACAGGTTCCTCGAAGACCAAAGTTCCTCAGAGATGCATGTCGCATGACTGAGAAGCTCCTGGAGAACTAAAGTACCATAGAGATTCATGTCAAAGGACTGAGGGGGCTCCTGGAGGACTAAGGTGCAACAGAGACATAAGTTGCAGGACTGAGGACTCAAGTGCCACAGAGACGCATGCCAAAAGACTTACAGGGCTCCTGGAGGACTAAAGTGCCATAGAGATGCATGTCAAAGGACTGATAGGGCTCCTGGGGACTAAAGTGTCACAGTGAAGCACATTCAAGGACTGAGGGGGCTCCTGGAGGACTAAAGTCCCATAGAGACTTGCATCAAAAGACTGAGTGGGCTCTTGGATGGCAAAAATTCAAAGGAGACGCGTGTTGGAGGACTGACGGGTCTCCTGGAAGACAAAAGTGCCATAGAGATGAACGTCGGAGGACTGAGGGGCAACTTGGAAAACTAAAATGCCATAGAGACATGCATTGGAGGACTGAGGGGGCTTCTGGGAGAACAAAGCGCAAATGAGATGCACGTCGGAGGACTGAGGGTGTCCTGCAGGTCTAAAGTGCCATTGAGATTCATGTCTGAGGAGTGAGGGGGCTCCTGGATTACTAAAGTGTCACAGTGAGGGGCATAGGAGGACTGAAAAGGGTCCTGCAAGACTAAAGTGCCATTGAGATACACGTCGGAGGACTGAGTGGACAGCTGGAGGACAAATTGCCATAGAGACGCGCGTGAGAAGAAAGAGAGGGGTCCTGGAGGAAAAAAGTACAATAGACATGCACAATGAAAGACTGAAGGAGCTCCTAGAAGACCAAAGTTCAAAGAAGATGCACATCAGACAACTGAGGGGGCTTCTGCAAGACCAAAGTGCCACAGAGACGTGAATCAGAGTACTGAATGGGCTCCAGGAGGAAGAAAGTGCCACAGAGACCTGTGTCGGAGGACTGAGGGGCCTCCTGGAGGACCAAAGTTCCCCAGAGATGCACGTCGCAAGACTGAGAGGGCTCCTGGAGAAGTAAAGAACCATAGAGAGGTGAGTCGGAGGACTGACGTGACTCCTGGAAACCTAAAGTGCCACAGAAACTCTCGTCAGAAGACCGAGGGGGGTCCTGAAGGAGTAAAGTACCACAGATACGGGTGTTAGAGGATTGAGGGGTCTCATGGATGACGAAAGTGCAAAGGACACACGTATCGGAGGACTGAAGGGGACTCTGGGAAGACTAAAGTGCCTTAGACACAGGTGTCAGAGGACTGAGGGGGCACCTAAAGGACTAAATTACCATAGAGATGCATGTCGGAAGATTGAGTAGGCTCCTGGAGGACTAAAGTGCAATAGAGATGCACATTGGAGGACTGAGGGGTCACTTGGAGGACTAAAATGCCATAGACACGCGTGTCAGAGGGCAGAGCGGGCTCCTGGAGTGCCATAGAGATGCACGTCGAAGGAGTAAGGGGACTTCTGAAAGACCAAAGTGCAAAAGAGACGCTCGTTAGAGGACTGAGATGTCTTCTGGAGGACTAAAGTGCCATAGAGACACGCATCAGATGACTGAGGGTTTATTTCCTGGGTACTGGAGGACTAAAGTTCCACAGAGACACGCGTTGGATGACTGCAGGGGCTCCTGGAACACCAAATTGCAAAGGAGACACACGTCCAAGGACTGAGTGGGCTCCTGGAGGACTAAAGTGCCACAGAGACATGAGTGGGAGTACTGAGGGGGCTCCTGGAAGACTTAAGTGCCATAGAGATGCACGTTGGACGACTGAGGAGTCTCCTGGAGGACTAAAGTATAACAGTGATGCATGTTGGAGGGCTGAGAGGGCTCCTGCAGGACCAAAGTGTCACAGAGACGCGCGTCAGAGGACTGAGGGGTGCTCCTGGAATACAAAAGTGCCATAGACAAGGATTTTGGAGGACTAAATTGCCATAGAAACGCCCATCAGAGGTCTGACAAGGCTCCTGGAGGACTTAAGTACTATAGAGATGCATGTCAGAGTACTGAGGGGGCTCCTGGAGGACTAAAATGCTATAGATACGCATGTCAAAGGACTTAGGGGGCTCTTGGAGGACCAAAGTTCCACGGAGACACGAGTCGGAGGCATAAGAGGTTATTTTCAGGGTACTAGAGGACTAAAGTGCCATAGAGACTGCATCGGAGGATGGAGGGGGCTCCTGGAAGTCCAAAGTGCCATTGAGATGCGTGTCGGAGGACTGAGGATGCTCCTGGATGACCAAAATTCAAAAGACATGCGCGTCAGAAGACTGAGGGGGCTCCTGGAGGTCTAAAGTGCCATAAACGATGCATGTCGGAAGACTGAGGGGGCTCCTGGAAGAGTGCCATAGAGATGTGTGTCGAAAGACCAAGGGGTTACTTCTGGTGTACTGGAGGATTAAAGTGCCACAGAGCCGCACGTTAGAGGACTGAGGGGGCACCTGGGACACTCAAGCACCATTGAGATGCACGTCAGAGGACTGAGGGGTCACTTGGAGGACTAAAATGCCATAGAGACACATGTCAGAGGACTGAGAGGTCTCCTAGAGTGCCATAGAGATGCGCATCGGAAGACCCAAGGGGCTCCTGGAGGACTAAAGTACCACAGAGACACAAGACGATGGACTGAGGGGGTGCCTGAAGGTCCACAGTGCAAAGGAGACACATGTCGGAGGACTGAGTGGGCTCCTGGAGGGCTAAAGTGCCATAGAGACGTGCGTTGGAGGACTGAGGGAGCTCCTGGAGGACCAAAGTGCAGTCGAGACGCGTGTCGGAGGACTGAAAATACTCCTAGGGGACTTAAGTGCCACCGAGCCACGCGTTGGAAGACTGAGAGGGGTCCTGCAGGACTAAAGTGCCACAGAGACGCACATCAAAGAACTGAGAGTGCTCCTGGATTACCAAAAACCAAAGGAGACATGCGTCAGAGGACTGAGGGGTCTCCTGGAAGACAAAAGTGCAATAGAGATGCACATCGGAGGACTCAGGGTGCACTTGGAGGAATAAAATGCTATAGACACATGTGTTGGAGGACTGAGGGAGCTCCTGGAAGACCAAAGTGCAAAGGAGATGTGCTTTGGAGGACTGAGGGGGCTTCTGGAAGAAAAAAGTGCCACAGAAACGCGTGTCGGAGGACTGAAGAGGCTCCTGGAGCCCTAAAGTGCCATAGAGATGCACATCAAAGGACTGAAGGGGCACCTGGAGGAATAAAGTGCAATAGAGACACACGTCGGAGATCTGAGTGGTTATTTCTGAGCTTCTGGAGGACTGAAGTGACACAGAGATTCACTTCAGAGGACTGAGGGGGCTCTTGGAGAACCAAAGTGCAACAGAGACACACGTCAGATTACAGAGTAGGCACCTGGAAGACTAAAGTGACACAGAGATGCGCATCAAAGGACTAAGGAGTCACCTGGATGAGTAAAGTGCAGGAGAGAGACGCGTGTTAGAGGACTGAGGGGGACCCTGGAGGACTAAAGTTTCTAAGAGACCTGCTTCGGAGGACTAGAGGTGGATCCTGGAGGAGTAAAGTGACATAGAAATGCTCGTCGAAGGACTGAGGAGTTATTTCCGGGATACTGGAGTAATAAAGTTCCACAGAGATTCACCTCAGAGGACTGAGGGGGCTCCTGGAGGACCAAATTGCAACAGATACGTGCGTCAAATTACAGATGAGACACCTGGAAGACTAAAGTTCCACAGAGACGCTCGTCAGAGGACTGAGGGGGCTCCTAAAAGACTAAGTGCCATAGAGATGCACGTCGGAGATCTGAGGGGGTTTTTTTCCGAGGTTCTGGAGGACTAAAGTGACACAGAGATGTAAGTCACAGGACTGAAAGAGCTCCTGGAGGAACAAAGTCCTATAGAAATGTGCGCCGGAGGACTGAGGGGCCTCCTTGCGGACCAAAGTGCTGTTGAGATGCACCTCAAATAACTGAGGAGGCCCCTGGAATACTATAGTGCCACAGAGATGCACGTCAGAGTACTGAGTGTGCTCCTGGAGCACTAGAGTGTCACAGAGACGCATGTCAGAGGACTGAGGGGGCTCCTGGAGGACCAGATTTCCACAAAGACGCGCTTTAGTGGAGTGAGGCAGCTCCTGGAGGACCAAACTGCCACAGAGACTAGCGTCAGAGGACTGAGGGGGATTCCGGAGAACGACAGAGCCATTGAGATGCATGTCTCAGGACTGAAGGAGCTCCCAGAGGACTGAAGTACCATAGAGACGTGCATTGGAGGATTGAAGGAGTTCCTGTAGGACGAAAATACCATTGAGATGCATGTCAGAGGACGAAGGGGCTCTTGATGGGCTAAAGTGTCACAGAGACATGCATCAGATGACTTAGTAGGCTCCAGGAGGACTAAAGTATCACAGAGATGCACATCAGAGAACTGAGGGGGCTCTAGAGGGACAAAGTGCTACAGAGACGTGATTCAGAGGACCAAAGGGGCTCCTGGCACACTAAAGTGACATAGAGATGCTCGTCGGAGGACTGAGGGGGATTGTAAAGGACTAAAGGGCCATAGGGATGCATGTCCAAGTACTGAGGGGGCACCTGGAGGAGTAAAGTGACATAGAGATGCAAGACAGAAGACTGAGAGGGCTCCTGGAGGACAAAAGTGCCACAGATATGTGCGTCAGGGGACTGAGGCAGCTCGTGGAGGACCAAAATGTCACAGAGACTAGAGTCGGACGACTGAGGGGGATTCCGGAAAACTAAACTGCCATTGAGATGCACATCGGAGGACTGAGGGGGCTCCTGGAGGACTAAAGTTCCACAGAGACACTCGTCGGAGGACTGAGGGGGCTCCTGGGGGACTAAAGTTCCACAGAGACACTCATCGGAGGACTGAGGGGTCTCTTAAAAGACTAAAGTGCCAAAGAGATGCACATCAAATGACTGAGGGGGCACCTGGAAGAGTAAAGTGCCATAGAGAAGCACATCGGAGATCTGAGGGTTTTTTCCGAGGTTCTGGAGGATTACAGGTGCCATAGAGCTGTGAGTCGGAGGACTGAGGGAGCTCCTGGAGGACCAAAGTGCCTTACAGATCCACGTCAGTGAACTGAGGAGACTCGTGGAGGACCAAAGTGAAACAGAGACGCAAATCGGAGGACTCAGGGGTCTCTGGAGGACCAAAGTGTCACGGAGACGTGATTTAGAGGACTGAGGGGGAACCTGGTGGACTGAAGTGACATAGAGATGCTCGTCGGAGGACTGAGGGGACGCCTAGAGAACTAAAGTGCCATAGAGATGCACGTGAAAGAACTGAGGGGGCACCTGGAAGAGTAAAGTGCCATAGAGGTGCACTTTGTAGATCTGAGGGGTTTTTTCCGAGGTTCTGGAAGACTAAAGTTCCATAGAGCTGCGAGTTGGAGGACTGAGGAGCCTCCTAGAGGAACAAAGTGCTATAGAAAAGCGTGTCAGTAGATTGAGGGGGCTCCTAGAGGACCAAAGTGCCACAGAGATGCTTGTTAGTGGACTGAGGCAGCTCCTGGAGGACCAAACTGCCACATAGACTACAGTCGGAGGACTGAGGGGGCTCCTGTAGGACTGAAGTGTCACAGAGAGGTGTATCAGAAGACTGAATGGGCTTCAGGAGGACTAAAGTGCCATTGAGATGCGACTCAAAGGACTGAGAAGGCTCCTCGAGGACTAAAGTGCCATAGAGATGCACGTCAAAGGGCTGACGAGGCCCCTGGAGGCGTAAAATGCCATAAAGATGCATGTTGGAGGACTGAGCGTTTATTTCCGGGGCACTGAATAACTAAACTGCCAGAGAGATGCGTCTGAGGAGGCATCTGGAGGAGTAAAGTGCTACAGAGAGGCGTGCTAGAGGACTGAGGGGGTTCCTGGAGGACTGAAGTACTGCAGAGACATACGTCAGAGGTCTGAGTGGGCTCCTGGAAGACTAAAGTGCCACAGAGATGCTCATCAGAGGAATGAGGGGACTCCTAAAGAACTAAAGGGCCATAGAGATGCACGTTAAAATACTTAGGGGGATCCTGGAGGACCAAAGTGCTTTTGAGATGCACCTCAAAGGACTGAGGAGGCTCCTGGAGGAGTAAAGTGCCACAGAGACAGGCGTCAGAGGACTGTGGGAGCTCCTGGAAGACTAAAATGCCGTAATGATGCACGTCGGAGTACTGAGGGTACTCCTGGAGGACTAGAGTGTCACAGAGATGCATGTCAGAGGACTGAGGAGACTCCTGGAGGACCAAAGTGAAACAGAGATGCGAATCGGAGGACTGAGGGGGCTCCT
>VXBO01012669.1:2257-72084 GCA_013400135.1 Rhinoptilus africanus
ATAACCAGGAAATTACCTGCCCTTAGGACACCGGGAGAAAGTCAGGAAGCTAAATGACTCAGATCATCTCATGTGCAAATGGAGGAGAGGTTAGTTGTATTTTAGCTTCAGCTAGGGACTCCTAAGAGCCTAAGGCTGGAGGCTGTATCTTAAGTCACTTTGCCGAGGCCAAAGGAAGTTGCTGCTCTTCCTAGATGAAAGAGAATAAGAGAAAGGAGGCAATTACTTTAAGCAGCAATACAGAAGTGTAGCCTTTTTAATCAAACGGGAAAGAATGAGGTGCTTTGAATATTAATTTTTTACTGCACTACAACTGCAAAATACCCCAAAACATCAGAAAAAACCAACCCTCTTAGCTGAATCCAGAGCATTTCGTGCTTTTACCCTTTCTTCTAACAGACTCATAGCAAGTCAGCTAGTTAACCATTGGCTTGAAGTCTAGTCCGATCTCATTCATCTGGGGATATCTCTTGGCTCATTTGGTTCATGGTTTTAGAATCAAGGGATAGTTTCAGAAAACCATAAAAGTAATTAAGTCAAATTTTGTGTAAATTTATGTTCCCCTAAAGTTACACCACAACATGCTAAATTCCCTTTCTCACATTGACTATAGCATCAGCTACCTATGGTACCTCCAAGTGTGTATGTCCTGATTGTCATCTCCACTGAAATAGCTTTCTTTGTGAGAAAAAAAATCTGTAATTTCCACAAATTCTTTAGGAGCTGAATTTCTTCTAAGATATCTCTCTCTCTGTCTGGCTTGTGAAGCCAAAGAAACAGTCAAATGAGCTTCATTTTCTTAGGAAAAAAAGCTAAAATAAAAGCCTCATTCATTTCATTTCCAGAGACAGAGTGGAGAAATCAGTGTTTTCCTGAGTGCAAAAAGTATTAAATTTGTATGAAAACATATATTTTTTTTACATACTTCTGAGAAGTTACTGCAAAGAAGAGTACAGTCCGAAAAAAAGCACTGATCGGAAACAAATACCTGCATTAAAAAAAAGAAAAGCTTCATAACTGGAAAAACTTTTACAAAAATAAGATGTTACCATTGATTATAAAAAATTTGAATGTACAGTAAGTCAGTATATTAATTTAAATTTTTCTGTCTATCAGTTTTTCTAGAAAGTTGACTTGTGTATCAGATACAAAAATCTTCTTTATAGATACTAATACTTTATTAAAACTAACATTTTTTGTAGTCATCTCAGAAGCTGAGTCTCATCACATTGCACAACAGGAAATTAGACTATTGTGAGATATACCTTATACTTTTTTTAACTATAACCATCTTCCTAAAGGCGCATTTCAACCATAAAATTAGCTTAAATTACAATATTATTAAAATTCCTGACATTCAAAGCTTAAGAGAGCACAACTAACAATAACAACTAACAAGTGGAAACCCTAAAATTTTCTATTAGGTTATTTATAAAAACCATAGGAATTAATTAAATAATAATTTCTGTTTCTTAAGTCTCCTTTCCCTAAATGCAAATATTTTTCTTTAGATGTCATCTGTCAGTGAGCCATTTTCTACTGTTTTTGCAGCCATGATGATATTTCAACAAATTAATAATAACTGCCTTAAAATTAGTAGCGGGATTTTTCCTGTGTCAGGCATTCTTTTTAAAAACATACAAATCTAGGACTTTTCCAACATTTTGCTAAGAGGAAGGACAGAATATCCATAAAGCAACAAAAGTTACTAGTTTTTCTTCAGAGTCTATTTTCACTCAGAACTACTTCATAGCCTTGATTTGAATCTCAGTTTATTAAAAAGCCTTGTAATGCACCGGAATGACAGCCATAGTTTCTCAGAACCTTTTGTACAATATACAAAATTATATTTCAGTTTTACAGTAAGGTCCTTTTTCAATATTAAAATGCTTCACTAATAAGAGAAGTATCGTTAAAATGCTTCTCGCTTTAGCTTTGTGCTAAGTTCACAAATCACTTTATATTTTCAAAACCCATTCAACAAACTGACTGAGCACACTTGTAGCAGGGGAACCTATTGCTGCCTGAACTGATGACATTGGTTACTGTGGAAACAGTGTATTTCAAAGGAGAAGAACATGAAAGGAGACTGAAAGAGACAAATGCTAAACACAGGACAGATATATGCAATAGAAAAATATGTGTCTGTGTATGTGCTGGATTCTTAGTTGTTAGGAAAACAGAACGTTATATTGTCTTTTGCTACGAATTGGTATGATTTAGTTCTCCAACTTCCACTCCCTCCTTAAAGCATATAAACGTATCATCCCATCTCATATCAATGTCAGAAAATTTAAGTCCCTTACATGCTTTGAAAAAAAGGTATAAAATTTTTTTGTCCATGCCTTGATCCTAATTTCCTCTTTGGTAAGCATTTAAAAGCATTTAAAAGGGTTCTGACAAGATAAACCACTTCGCTTGTCTCTGGTATAATATAATCTACTCATTATGGCTCGCCATTACTGCCTTCTCTTTGACACCGTCAAACAGAAAATTCTCTCCTAATTTTCGAAGTCCTTCATTTGAAGGACTCCACTTTATGTTCTCCCATGAGAATCCTTAAGCACGTGACAAAACAGAAATCTAGAAGATCATTATTATCTGTCAGTCTCCTCTCAAGACTCTTATCTTCCCAATAGAGACATAAAACCAACATAGAAATGAAACACAAGTGACCAGGCTGAATAGCATCATGGGTTGTCCAGTAACCTTATTCACGTGCCAACTCCAGTAAAATAAGCTCCTGCTTTTGTTATTAGAGTTTTTGGCTGCAGCCACCTTCACCCACTCTTGAGTTGCACCCTCAGGTTTTTTTCACTCATGTTTCTTTCTATTTTCATGGCAGGAAGATGCATTAATTATGTGATCATAATCACAATGCTTATCATAATAGAGTCCAAAACAACACATGTTTGTACAAATTTGGGGGAAGAACAGTATGTGTCATAAAGTTCATTGCATTAGTTTCACATCCCTTGCCTAGGAGGATCTCCCTATGTCTCTTAAAACAGAAAGAAAATGTGCTACTGTCCTAAGAGTAACACATATAATTAAAAAATTGAATAATTTCAACTGCCTGAATCAGCTCTTCACTCCCTTTTGATGGCCTAAGGAATTCTGCTGGCTAGGGTCAGAATCTTCTGGAAGTTCCCTTTCTGGAAAGCATATGTGATGGACTAGTACTCCAACAATACTATGCACAAGTGACGGGGAGGGGTAAGGATAAACACAGCTTCTCTATTTGTTCAGAAAGAAATGCAGAGAGGTCCAAGTCTCTTATGCATAAAGCAGTAAAAGTGAGATTAATTTCCTGAGAGACTTTGCCAATGGAAATGGAACTGGTCTGGATTTTACATTGAGTAGAGCTGGCTGGATATTAAATTAATATCTGCAGAAAATACTGACATTTTAATATAAGTTAAACGTAAGTTTTAACATAAGTTTTGTCCCCCAGAGAGAAAGGATTTGTTTTGTGCAAAAGCAATTTCCCAACCTCATGACTTGGAAACAGTGGTTTGAATACTGTAAGGTATTTAAAGTTCAATACATTTGAAATTTATATACTTTATTTCTGTATCATGTTGAAACAAACACAGTCCTACAACATCCTTCAAATGCAATGGAGCAGCATTTCTTGACAGAAAACTATTCTATCACAAATGCAAACTATCTCAAATGTTGTCATGTGCAACCATTCATCTTTCAGTGTAAGAAGAGTTGTTCTGAATATGGATGACAGGGCCTCTGTTGAATTTACCAAATGTTCTGCTAGACTAGAACAAGTTCTTCTTTTGATAGTTGAATAATCCCTTCCTTGCTGCCCATACGTTTGCTAAATAGAGATAAGCCATAGTCTTTTTCAGGCATATTTTAGAAATACAGGTCTATGTTAGAAACTAGCTATCATACTAGAGACTAGAACGCTATATTATGTACTACAATAAAAGAATGCAAAACCCAGTATTTAGTTATGTAAATCTTCAAGTTCACCTTGAACCCTTGCATTCAATATCAACAGAAAGCAGAAGTCTAAGACCCAGATACTACAAATTCTTCCATGTAGAAGAGTCTCAATGCCTGCATAGTCCTCTGTGGGACCACCGAAGTACGTTAGGTTATGGTAGGATTGGAGTTGTTATTATTCCCAAATATGTGAAACATTTCTCTTTTCTTTTTCATTTTCTTTTTCTGGGAAAAAAAATCAAATCAAAGTTCTATAATTGCCTCTTACTTAAAACCAAACCCAACAATCCTCCCCCATAATCCTTCCTCTTCCACTGCTTTTTTGTCTAAAAGTTTAGTTGTGACAAAAATAACAATATAGTCTTCACCTCACCTCAAACTGCATGTTGCTTAACAAACATACATAAAAACAAAATGTATTGCTCTTTCTCTTATTTTCAGATATCATAATCCAATAATTTTGTACTTGCAAAAAAGTTAGATCAACTGCTGATGACCAAATTCAGTCACAGAAGTTTGATACTGAGATGGCTGACTTTCCAGTGCCAATACTGAGATAAAAGAAGCTGATGCTTGATGTTATTTGACTTTCAAAACCACCCTCTTAGCAGCATAATCAATGTCAGATGGTGCTGCCAGACTACTAGTACCACACAAAAATTATTAAAATCAATTCTTCCCAGGGGTAGATTTGAAAAAGACAAATGAGAACTCCTTCCCCAGTATTAATTGCTAAGTAATATATTTTAAACAGAAAGTCCATGCAACCTCTAAAAAGCACCAGAGATTCTCCTTGTGCTGCCCTCCCCAGTAATTCATCAGACATTTGGAATATCAGAGAAAATCAGACATATCTGTAATATTTGTTTCTTTCTGATACCTGGCTAGCACTTTCATGGCCTGCCATTTCTTTAAAATTCAGGGATCACTTCATGGGCAAGAGAAGTTTCTTGGAGGAGAAAGCCCATTTCTTCATGAAGATGTATAACCACTACAAGCAAAAACCCCTTGTGATTATGGAGCACTTAGATGCTGCTTAATCTTCTGTTTGTAATGAAACATACTTGCAGATATCTGATATGCAACCATGTTTTTATACCCTATCGAAAAGGAAGGAAACCAGCCTGAAGAGAGGAAAATGGCTGCGAGCCGCACTTCCTTGCAGCCTGCTGAAGCTCCTACCGATGCATTTTGTTTTCATAAAATTACCAAGGCAGTGTTGCTAACATGCAATACCTTGATCAAAACTTTTGCAATATTCATCTCCTTTTTCCTCATCACCTCTAGTGGCAATTGGAAACAAATTATTAGAGAACTCAGCTCTCATTTCTTTAAAATAAAAACAAGTTGAAGAGGTACGAGTTTCCAGTCTTCATAACAATGGAAAAAAGCTTGAAAATATTATGCAAATGTAACATGAAGGCTCTTTGAATTTCTTTAAATCTCAGGATTATACTAAAAATCAAGATCTCTTTTTCTTCTTCTGGATAATCCTCAGAAGATTTTTCTTTAACTTTCTAAAAATTTCCATTTACTGCTATGCAGTTAAATAAAAAAATTATAATGGAGTTTGCAATATTAATGCCATTGAATAGGTGTTTTCCTAGCAGTGAACTAGAGTCATTTAATGCATTAGGAATGGAAGATATTGCAAAAAAACCCCTTAAACTCCTGATTATTTTTTTATAATTCCATTCAGAAAGTAGCACATATCTTTCAAACAGATATGCTAAGAAGAATGATGATCTATGTAGACTGGAGAAGACCAGAAACCTGGACTCTGGCTGAAGGAGACCAAAAGTAGGCTAGCTGCTTTGATCTAGAGCTCTTTAATAATCTAAAGGCTTTAATAATCTAAAAAGCAACTTGAGAAGGTGGAAGAGCCAAATATATTTTCTCCCCCAGTTAATCAAATATAGATTCTGTCAATATTATATAGCCATAAAACAGTTCCTATACCCACACCCGCCTTCCAAATCAGCCTAGAATATAATAAGCCAGTAATTAGAGGCCAAACTGAGTGACCTTTCATCTCCTGCTATTAGTACTCTTTGCTTTGTTTAGCTAAGTTGTTCATTATCTTCTGAGTATCAAGTGGTTTTTATGTTTATTTTTTAATTCTCTCAGATAAATTGCATGTGTCTGATCCACTTAGATAACTCAGAGCTAAGATTTTTCTAGTGTTGACCTTTGCAAAGGTCTCTTTGCCATCTGTTTTTATATTTAATTAGCGTTTTTTTCTTTCTTGTGGCAATCTCTCAAAGAATGAAATAAATTACTATAATTATCATTATCAGTTTGCATTATTTGATCTCCTGACCATAATGTAACATTCTGGTGATTACACAGTACGTCTACTGTGGACATTGTACTCGTAACTATTAATCTTGATAAGAAAATAGAAGATAGATTCCTCCACCAAGTAAACTCCTAATCCACAGCACAAGAACCATTTTATTTTTATTCCTTCTCTTTTTCTTGCTCTTTCCTCACTTCTTTTGGGCAATATAAGGTTTATTAATCAAAACAATTTGGAAGTATTTAAGTATTGATATAAGCAACTCCACTGCTGGTGACACACAATTTCTGACAGCTAAATACGATTTAGAGTGATACAAACCCAGAGTTAATATCAGAGATTAGGCTGGGTATTTCAGTCTTTAGAAACTGACCAACAAAATGGAAATCTGCTCCTGAGAGCTATGTCCCACTTTAAGGCAATTCTCTGCACAGCAGTCCAAGCATAATATATTAATTCTAAACAAAGAACCCTGGGCCTAAAGTGTATTAATTGCAATAGTTAATGCCACTATATATCAGGCAATGTGGGTTTTTTTGTTTGTTTTTTTGCTGTTAAGGCAGGTTCATTTCAGGGCAAAATCATCCATGCCTGTATTTCCAGGGCATCATTTAGGCATGCTTTAAGTTGGGGAAGTTTCTAACTGCAGCAGAGTTGTTTGCCATACTAGAAAGCATCCCTCTGAAATAGGTCCAAAGTGACTGGAATTGAGGAAGGACCAAAAGAAGGAGCTTATACATCCAGACTCCTGTGGCAGACAGGGCTCACTAGCAGGGAGCTGCCGTTACAGGTGCCTCAGCTGGGGTTTGTGCAGCTGCAGGACGCTGCTCCGGGCCCGTATTGCCCGAGCTGCCCGTGAAAACTGCATCTCATTCCCTCTAGTCTTTTACAGAAGTCTCTGCATTAAGCCTGATTATTTGCTCATTGTTCAGTAAAGGGGTGAATTTAATCTTCCTAGCACATAGCTTTAAAAAATTATTTATTCCTTTTAAAAAGTGTTTAATTTTCTTCCTAAATATTTCACAAGATCATGCGTACAGAATTAATATCGCCCTAATTAACCAGGCATATGAATTTCTACCTCCTGAAAGATTTCAAAACCTTGTATCAAATATTTCCATCTCATAAGTCAAGATCCTCTGTATTTTAATTTCCAGTGGATGCCTTTGGTCTCCATGGAAACTGCTCCAAGGAGGTTTGAAATGTTACATATTATTTAATATATATTATATTCACATAAATGTTGCCAGAAGATCTGTCATATCTGTTCAAGTATAAAGTACCAGGGGAGTTAAGCAAAGGAATATATTAAATTGAAACTCATTGTAGCCCATCACTTTTGACACCACTGGCCTTGAAAGATTTTCAATGAGACTCCTGAGAACAGTCTTGAAAAGTCAATAATCTCAGCAGAAAATGCACCCATTATTATAGTCAACAAGCTAATAATAAATCATCATATTCTATAATCTATGCCATTGAATTTTGCATAGACTTTAAGCAACTAATGCTTCCATTGTCAGTCAAACTTGAAAAGCTATAAAATTTACTGCTATTAATGTGACGACTCTGATTTCTAACACAAGTTATACATTTAAATCTATAATGATACTTTAGTGATCAAGGAAATAAAAGTACATGACAGTTAGCTGATACTCTTATTCCTTAAGTTTTCACAGAGAAGATAATTTCATAACGAAACTGCTGTTCACAGGTGGGTTTCAAGAAAAAAGAACATGATACAACTACATTTATGTTAAACAGAATCATTGAAATTGTTCAAAACAGTGTAACAAGATTTTTCCTGGATGTAAAACTACTTCTACTGAAATACTCTTACATTATGGTACACATTACTGCATGAGCCTCAGCTTCTTTGGCAAAAGACAAGCATTTCATAATAAGAAGTAGATACTTGAATACCCGCAGCTGAATTGTTTGTGGATGGTATTGCCTTTTGAACAGTTTCCAATTTTTCTCCTTTACGGGAAGTTACACCGTAGACGTGTGTAGCACGTACAGTGATTTGTGATAGCATCAGTGACCCCGGCTTTTCCCTAAACCTCCTTGGGCCTCTGTCAGTGCTGAAATTTAAAAATGTGCAAATAAGGTGACTCTGATTGAAAAATCCATTCCTTTTCTCAGTTGAACTATATTTGGTCAAGTAAATTGCCAGAGAAAAAGCACATCCTGATGTGACTGAGACAGGCTCTAAAACAGATCCTGTTAAACCCTTTATTAAAAGACTGAAGAAATACAAAAGATCTTGCCATGAATGTAAGCCATAGAATGGCTACAAATTGATCTTCTTTCCATGAAAATGAGAAACAGCAAGTAAAGAGCTCTGCCTACCTCATTTTTAAATATTGACAATAAAGTTAGAAGATTGCAGCAACTTGTTTTAAGATCTCCTTTGAGAACATTTCTTCACAAAGAACCAGAGGTGACATAAATAGACAACAACCGAAATTTAACGTGAGGGAGGAAAAAAAAAAAGAAAAAGAAAATATTTGAAAACAAAGGAGGAGTGATTTAAAGAAATGCATAGTGAGGGAAATGTCTACATAGTGAGTGAGACTGCAGCAGGCACTTGCTTAACCGCAGCTGGCACAGACAACAACAGCAGTGAAGACGTGCTCTGATATCTCGATGTTCACTGAAGACCCTCGGTAGGTAACTGTGATGCAGCTGCCTCCTCCTTCCTTCCTTTGCTGTGTAAGCCTATACTTTAGCAATAAAAACTCTGCCTGCAACCTCATCCAAAATGAGGGCTTGCCTACGGTACCTCATTTTCTATTGCTTTATAATCCTAACTCTAAAACAGAGAAATAGAGATGTGGTTCTCTATCGAAGTGCCTGGCATGCTGCATGTGACACTTTGGCCCACCTTTTCTCAACTGTGAAGACCTGCTGCTGGAAGCTTGTGGCCCAGAGCATCTTGTTAAAGACACTTGGCTCCTCTGTCTCTAAACCAAGGCAGGAAGAGTATTCCTGGAGGTTGCAGGGGAGAGGACTGCGAGGCAGGAGAGAGTGCCTAACAGGGAACAGCTATTCACATGAAGTACCTCTTTGGGGAGAGAGACTCATTTCCTGTAGCTTTGCTTAGAGCATAGTGACTACAAATATTACTCATATTTGGATTTAACACTTAGGAAGCATTTCTCTCCCTCCTTTATTAGCTATTACTAGTGTTACAATGAGAACAGACTAGTTAATATGCACAGTAATTATGACATGCAATATAATAATGGCAGTATCACCCACTACAGAGTCAATATACCGGTGGGATTGATTCTTTGCTTTGTTTTGTGTTTATAATAATAATAATAATAATAAAAAGTTCAGCATAGAGGATTTTTCTGGGATTAATGACTGACTGGTTTAATGGCCTGCAACTCAGTTGTTATTCCATAATAATGATGTTTTACATTCATGTAGTTCCTTTCTTTGATGGATCTTAAATTTTTAAGTAGTAGTTTTCATTCAGTGCATTTATATTCCAAGTATCCCAAAGTGGTAGTGGAAAGATGTGGGCAAGGGCAATAACTGTTATGTGCTTAGCAACAGAGTAGAGGTTTGAAAATTAGTTTAGTAGCACTGATGAGAGAGCTACCCTGCAGAGGAACTACTGCAATGTATTAACAAACCACGTATTTATTCTAACAGCCCACTCAGAAGGGAGGACAAAGTAAACAATAGTTCAAGTACAGAAGACTCCTGAAGATTCATTTTAGGTATTTCACTGCCATTGCCAAAACCTTCTGGTAAGTTTTCATACAAAATTATGATGGTTTTATGCCAGCAATTACTTGCTAAGGAGTGAGCAGATCCTCAGCTACTAGACTGCTGTCATCTTCTTTGTCTGAGTGGTAGATATCCTCAACCTCAAATTCCCAATAAAGGGTTTGGCAAGGACAGTGAGAAATCATCTAGTGATATCTCTGTACCTCTCTTGTTTGTAGTAATAAATGCTTTACCATTAACAGCAAGGATCCAATGTTAATTGGCCCACATTTTACATCATGTGTGGAATTAGGGTTATTATGTCAAAGGTGATATATCCCAGATGAGTGTGTTAAGTCCACAGTAAAAGATTCACTTTGTTGTGTGGTTCATTGCCAATTGTCTTACAGCTGGATTGTGAAATTCAGGAACTCAATGTTATCATGAGGAAACAATCATTTAACAATCATGGTAACCCACAACAGAGAAAAGGTTCATGTACAAAGTGTTGTAAAGAAGCTGTATTACATTCTTCACAGAAATGAAACATTTTCTCAGTTCTTGAAGGTCTGGGCATGAGTCCTTGCCATTTGGTATCACAAATGTTGAATTATAATTCTACTTTTGTGCCATAATCTCCCATTCAGAAACTAAATATAACAGAAGGCTGACATGAACAAGGGCTTGAGACTGCTGAAGAAGTCTGAAGTTTCTTATGAGTAACGGACTCTTAGACCATGAATTTCAGATAAAAGGGGAGATAAGGTCAAATTAATTAGAACATAATGCATCAAGATGTACTTTTGTGGTGAATAGAAGTGTAGATAGTTGCTGACAATCCAAATTTTTATGAGTGTTTGTGAAACCTCACTGTGTTTAAGCCTGCATAGTCTAATGAGTGATTTAAAAACAACAACCAGCCCAAAAGACTAGAAGAAAAAGCCATTCAGTTCCCTGGGTCAGTGTTAACAACCATGTGATTCATAAATCGGTTTGAACTTTTAGAGATGTTTTGTGGATTTATGCAATTTGAACTTATGGAAAAAATGATAGCTGTTGTAGGTTGTAGTTGTCTGAGTGAATATCAAGACTCCATGCTGTCACTGGTTCTGTAACTTTGTGGACAGCAACAGGAATGTTTTAGGAACTATTAGTTCTGCCTCAAGCTTCATAAAAAAATGGACTCTCAGAAATAGATTACTTTTCTTATTTCCCTCCTCAGACCCTGATCCTCAAGCATGATCCGCTCTCATCTTGTCATATTCAGCATAGCAGTTGTCTTCATTCCTCTTCCCTGAGCCCTTCCCAGTCCCAGACTCCATTCCTAATTGTGTTTCCCAACTCTAACATATCTGGATCCAGTTAGCTGCAATTCCTCAGCCCGAGGCTCTTACATTAGTCACTGCCAAACACATTTTACATCTAAATCCTTGGCTCAGTCATACTTTCTTCTCAGAGCTCTACCTAGTGCAGTTCTTGTCCCCTTTTTCACAAGTATGGTCAAAAAAAGGGCAGACAAGGTTGGCAGACACCAAAACCACAGGCAAAAAAGCCCATGTTACATCCCACAACCTTGGCCCTAAACCTGTGCATTTTTAAAAAGAGTATTTTGGGCAAAACCAGATAACAACAGTTTTTAAGGCACTGCTTTGAAACACAGCAGGCAATTGAAATTAGCTGCTAAAATACCACTGCTTTTATTTTATTTGAAAAAGGCAAAACCATGTGTTTTGCCTGATCTGATTGGCTACACAACGTTAAGAAATTAGCTTGAGACAGTCAAAACCTTAGACATATTGGTAGTCATATTTGACTAAGAAAGGTTAATTAAACAATGTTGGAACCCATAGCAAAAAATATGGCCATAATCAATATGCAGGTATCTGTTCTGTCTCCTGTGATACCAGTGTAACCCATATTCAGTCATTTCACAGAACAACCAATTTGCCTTTCTATCAGCTATTAAGACTTTGACTACAGATCAAGATCTATTAAAAAAGCAAAAAACCTTGTTTTCCAAGCTGATTTTTCAATGACAGCCATACAGAATGAACTAATTCCTTCAAACAAAGAGAAGTTTGTCATATATCATCAATTCCAGACATTAGGATTGGGAATTACTTCCCAATTTCACAATTCATTTATGAGCAGGTACTTGCAGTATAAATTGCAAAGTGTTAACTAACATGAATGTTGTGATGACAATATTCCTTTTTCTGGTCTGCTGTGATATATGATTTGAAGTTTTATGGCCCCACATTGGCTGTAAATTGTTAGACAAAAACACATTTGAACATCAAAGACAAGAATATAATCTAATTTAGGAGATATGTTCTTAATTAAGAACCTTTAGACTGAAAGGCAATGGAGTGGAATAGTCATAATAGGACACTGAATAGGGTCAAGATAACCCTCAAGTATATGAATATTAGATGATCAGTTAGGTCAGTGAACTCTCAACTAACACGGTATTTTTCTTGCTTTGGTTGCATCCAGCATCTTGTTTATCTAATATTCAATAGCATTCCAACTAAGCCAGAAATATCAGATGAAATACTTCATAAAATGTTTCTTGGAAATTTAAGTACATGTATTTACCTCTTCTACAATGACAGTAATATCTCTGAAGAACTTCAGCTGTTCATTAGTCACAACCTCTCCTGTGTTTTCACCCAAACTGTGCTTATCAGCAGAGGAGTACAAAATAGCGTCAAACTCAACAGCAGCAGCTCTCTCCTCTTTGCCCATCAAAAGACTGAGAAAAAAGACATTTAAATGCCGTGGTAAAACCCATCCTTTGCTAACAGCTTCATCCTTACCTGGATAGGACTAGGAAAAGCTTTCCAAGGTATTTTGCAACCATATATAAAATTCTTTGACAATGTTAATGTACAGGTTTATGTTCTGGTTGAGGAGAGAAATATGATGGATGTAGTTAAATCTAAACCAGTGGTTTGAGACACCATACTGTCAGATATTTGCCTTCAGAATTTATTTAGACAATTTTGGACATTCCCGTCATCATATGAATCAACAATTGTCATAATCCGACCTAGAGTCCAGTTCTCTGAGGAACTGGAACTGTTTGATTGAAATGTACCTGAGAAAAAACACTTTGAATAGTTTGGGTTTTTTGGGTTTTTTTTTAATATGGTGAAATCATACTTGATCCATGTTATGTATAAAATAAATGGTAGACATTTTTTATCTGTCTACAGAAGCTGGGGAAACATCAGTCATGTTAATAGCTTTGTATGTACAATTATGTTTTTTAATCAAATAGTTAACACAATGTATGCCCTTAAATCCCGTTGCAAGTGATGTTGAGGAGCGTCTACTGTCTTTTTTAGAAGACCAAAAAGCTCTTTAGGAGAAAAGGAGTGTGGACATGAACATATTAGGACAGAATTTTCTCAGCAAAGAGAAGACAAGATGTGTATTGCCTGGTACAAAAAAATAAAAAAAGCCTCTTGAAAGAAGTAGTGTTATTTCCAATGAATGTTTGTCAGCTGCCCAAGTAAAATGGAAGTACAGAGCATCTGAAGATAGCAAGCTTAAGCACAGATGTCCATTTTGTTTATCTAATTATACACATAAAAATAGTTTAAGAGAGGAAATAATTAATCTTCCTTTTGTGTGTTTACTCTGCTTCGGTGTTTTCTAATACCTCTCTCCCATTCACTTTGTTTTTTAAAAAAACAATTCCATTTAGAACTACATAGTTATTTAGGAAAAAAAAAAGTCTCATTTTAATATACCAAAAGAAAATGAAGTTCCATTTATGACAAGTGAGTCCATACTGGTTTATAAGATTTGTGTATTTATAGATTGAAACTTCTTCTCTTTTTCTTTTTTTTTTTATTTTAACTGCAGTTTTCTTTTCCCCCACTGTTTATCTACTTCACGAAGTCTATACTCTTCCCTAGTACAAAACTACTTCATGGCAAATGTAGCAAGAGGAAATCTTGGTACAAGCTCAGATAAAGTACTGGAGAAGATGAAAAGACTGTGGTTTTGATCATTGCCCAGATCATGTTTCACATTCTCTTTATACTTCATTATAGAATGTATCACATCAGCACCACTTTCACACGGGCCCAGCATATCGTGTATTTATAATACAGGTACATTGTCAACCTCTGCCACTCAAATTTGCTGGAAATACTAAGTGTGTTTTTTAACTTGTATTCAGTTTGGCACAAAAACCTCCGAATTTGAAAAAGCAGAAAAGTTTCTACTGGCTTCAGTGGGCTTTGTGGCAAGGCCAAAGTTACCCATTTTCTCTCAACGCTTTTCAGGTCACGAATACACCTGGAGTTACAGTATTGCTTGTACAAGAGATATGAATGTTCAGATCTTCCCGATATCATATTAGGAGAGAGAATACATTTTGCATGAAGAACAATGTCAATAAGAATGAATATTCCTAAAAGAACATTTTGTTTTCTTTTTAAAATCTGATTTCAAGGAATGTGCTTCAGAAGGTGTGTTCTTCTCAGTAGGCAGTTGTTAAATCTGCATGAATTAAAACAAACAAAACAAATCAGATTTTCCTATTCAAAAGGCAGAAGATAAGTTCCATAGCTACTTTGTTTTGAAGTATCTACTATTTCTGTAATATTCAATGAAAGATCTTCACCATGCACAGTACAAACCTGCGGTTTTGTGGGGTTGCTTTGAGATGTACAAGTGAAACACAAAACCACTGACAACTTGAAAGTTTCTTGCCAAATGTGAGCCTGCCGTACAGAGAGGTACAATAGCAGCCTAGTCTCTCTCTGTGTCTGTTGCAGCAAACCCTGCAGCAAGTAGACAAGCACTTATGCTCCACTCCACCCCTAGTTCTGTTTCCATTTGCAAATTGAGCAGCATACAGCTGGTGTTTCTCCTTTTCCCACTCTATCACTTTCACCAAGACCGTGCAGACTACAGTAACACACAAAGGCATTGAATAGCATTCCCTGAATTCCACTGGAAGAAATTTTCTGATTTCTTCAATGCTGAATGTTTCAGAAATATTTTGACAGGGGGAACCCTTTATCTTCCAAAAACCCCTCAAACTGCATTTGAAAGTATACTTTTGAAGGTAATATTAACTCCTGAGTGCATCCAGTAGGGTAACTTTTTTATATATAGGAAGATAACAAAGTTAAATAATAATCAATTGTGGAAATCTTCTGGCAAGATCTGATTTCTAAATGTAATTCTCTTGGCCTAGGCTCTCTAACTCACTATATATATCACCATAGATCCCATCCTTATTGACTGAGCTTGGAGGCCTGTAGGGCTTGTTAAAATCTATAAAATCTGTTTAAAGAGTTTCAGCTTTGGCATTTGGTAGAAGCAACTTAATATCAGCTAATCTGAAGTACTTTATCTATGCAAATAAAAAATTGACTGCAGTTCTAGAATGTAACACAGGAACTTTTTTTCTTTTTTCTTTTATTCAGAAAATCTGTTTTTCCTTTGAAAGCTTACTCTATAACGTAATCACTTCATTGACATAATTTTTTGAGTGGATAATCTTTAGTTTTGCCAAACATTTCTACCATATAGCTTCCCAAAGGTTCACACTAAGAGGAACAGCTGCCCTACCTTTCTATGAGTGGTTAGTAACAGATGCATAACAGTTTCCATGTAATTACATTGAGTAAAAACAGTCTTATAATTTTGGGCCCTGGTTCAACACTTAAATGCAACATGCGAGAAATCTGAGGGGTGGTAACTTCAACACATGCCTAGATCCTGATGAATAAGCACTCTCTCTATTCCAAATATTTTGGTTTTTTTTTCTTTTAGATATTTATTTGCACCAAATATTGACAGAGTTTAGCAAAGCTTCAGGTGTCACACTTTTTATTGATTCCAGAATGTACATGCAGCTAGGCATAAATGAGATATAAATAATCCAGTCTTTAGTTTCAAATCAAAAAGACCCTTCTGAAAACATTAAAAATGTGCAGGGTTCAAAAGTCTACCAAGGTTCCCCGGTAAACAGATTCTGTATTACAAAAAGGTCCTGCTTGTGCTTGGTCTGTTACATCCAGGGATTTGACTCACTCCAAAGGAAAGAATCAGGGTCAGAATGAAGCACTAACATATATCTCCAAGCAGGTACCTTCCCTTCTCTGTTATAAAGCATTGTCATCAACCGTCACGAGCTAGATCATCTGCTTTTGCTGGAAAAGGCAATTCCATTAAATGGGCCCACACAGTTTGACAACTGTTCTTAAGGAAGCAAGAAATAGTTTTTATAATGTGAATACAAACTAGATGGACATTTCCACTGGGATTCTTCTGGTTAATTTATCCAGCCCTTGGAAAGCAGGAATCATGAATACTGGATTCCTAGACAGAAAAGGTGCTCCCAGGAAGCGTTTGCCTGCAGGCAGGGTTCATTACTCAAAGCAGTCTCGATGGAAGCAAACTCTCCAATTCTGCACTCACTTCAGCCTGCAAATCCAGTTGGAGGTGATGGAGGGCAGGCATGCAAGAACACATTCTCCTTTACCACTCTCCAGACCCATGCTGGAAGCACCATGTATTGACAAGAGAAAGGATGCCAGTCTCATATTCTGGCATCAAAAGACACAGAGGATTTCACACAGTAGAGCTACTGAAGAACCACAGAAGCCGTCGTTCACTCTAGTCTGCCAGAAATATGAGTTAAACTAAACAAAAAAGGCTCAAACTACTGTAAGGACAAACAATGATGAAATTTTTCTTTCATTTCTCTCTGCTACCATTTATTTCTTTCCACCACCACTAATCTCCATTCCCCCTTATGTGCGCGAGATCAAGAAAAGAGGACAATAATTTATGAACAATAAGTGATATTTAACTATGAAAGTGAATTGACCCCACATCTTATGAAGACCAATTTTTCTGGAAGCCATGAAATCCAACAGAGAAATATAACTACCAACATTGCCCAAAGCACATGCCGACTCAGTGAGCTACCTTGGACAACAGGGAATGGAGCCCCAACAAACAGTGGCAGATTTTGGCTTCAGTAACTGATCTGGAATAGCTAGAGTAAAATTATTGTTAGGGAAGAGGAATGACAAAGGAATCATAGGACTAAAAGTAATGGCTTCAAGAATCTGGGAAGTTGATTAATGTCCCTGATCCAGCCCCCTTCACAGCACCAGAAGAAATAATGGCAAATTTAAGGATATTTTTAGGAACAGTAGAATGAGAATATATGCAGGGGAGAATGACTCTGATGTTTATATCAAATAGCTGCCTGAGTCTGCATACAGTTCTGAAGGTGCAAAACAGCTATTGGCAGCACAAGTTTTATTTCTCAAATTGATTCTTGATTTTCCAAAGAGACACTACAGCTTTTTTTTCTTCCTCCATTCCTTCTTAAAGAAGGACAGCCTGAGTAAAATGTAATTTAGCATGCAGGAGTTCTGGACCCTTGTAAATGTAATTATTTGGGGAGAAGATGTTGAGTAGTTGGGGGTTTGGAGTCTGAACAGAAGCCAGGAAAGGAAATAAGAAATGCCAGAAGAAGCAACATAGCAAATAGACAGAAATCCTATTAAATACTCAAACCTGAAAAGAAAATCAGCATGAGAAATACACAGCTGGAACAGAGTAGAAAAATAGTTACTTGCAAATATCTCTCAGACTAAAACTCCAGTAGATTTCATGGGTTTTGGGTCAGGCTTCCAAGAATAGAAGATATGAATGACAAATCAAGTAAGAAGGTACTGGGAAAAATTTATCTAATAAGGAAGAATACTGATTTAATATATAAAAATACTGATTTAATATATAAAAAACTTAAAATGTGAATAAACAGGAATTTTTAAAATTATAAAAAGGAAGAAAAATTACCTACCTTGAAAAGTCCTGCCCATATAATACTGGCAGGAAATTAAAAAAACCAAACAAACCAAAATCACACAAAGCCAAAACAAAAAACCCTGAAAAAACACCAACATAGCCACCAAAACCTCAAAACCCTAAACAAAAAAAAAAAAAAAACCCTTCATCTGTTATTTTCCCTTCAAGCATTTTCTGCCATGAGAATACATCACAACAGGGAGCCATGAATTGGTAATTTTACCTATATATACCCCTATCCAAGGCAAATATTCCAAATAGGGGAACATAACTCTCTGATCTGCCTCGAAAGCTTATTATGCTTCTTTTGGTCTCTACACAGAATAATTTACCCAAGTAGCCTTTTTCTCTTTTTGAAATTTTGTTTTTTTCTTATCTGCTCCTTGGCTTTCCCTGATTTTACCTGTGTTTTACTCTTTGGGACTTGTAACTGCTGCCACAGAAAAGAAACACTTTTCCTCCATTTATTCTTCAGCCCAAATCATACCATCTGTCAAGACAGTGTAAATTAGCAGCACCATGGAAAAAAAAAGCTTTTGATATTTTAGCATACTGGGGCATTACAGGATTACTGATAATGACTGTGCATGATGATAGTGGCTAAGAAATCGTTTTCAAAATGTGTCCTGCTAAATGTTTTCAGAACGCAGTTTTACTGATGAGGAAGAAAATAAAAAACCCCTATTTTTCCTGTCACTGCTGACATTAATGAAAGGAAAGAAACATAGCTGTGTCATGAAGGTTCATTTTCACAAACATATTTGACTAAAATCTATGCTTCTTGAAGAAAGAGCTTCTCCATTAAAAGTATATATTTCTGACCAGCTCTCTTTGGTTTTACTATTCCTTGTATCTTAGGAACTCACATCTGTTGATTGGTGAAATCGAGAGGGGACAGTTTCCATTCTTATTAACACATTCACTTATCCGTGTCATAATGGTCTTGTAGCAATGTTTCATATTTTTTAATTTGCATATTGATGGGAAACTGCAAGGAAGACAAAACAAGGCACCATTTTCTCAATGTGGGAACTATCTTTCTCCAGGAAACTGGGATTGATAAAGGTTTGTGGTTTTAATCAATAATATGTTTTATTGCTTCAGTGCATTTTTAAAACCTCTTACCATTTATTTGCATGCAAATCTTATACTTGTGTTTGGCCACTTTTTCTTGACCACTTAAAAGAACTTCGATCAGGTGGGCAAGCCAAACATTGACTTCTTAAATCCCTGGTAGTCTGCTTGCTGTTGCATGCAGACCACTGTGGGAGCCAGAATTTGAGTTTGCTGCTCATTTTCTGTGGCCGCTTTCCATGCCCGCAGCAGACGAGCTCTCTACGACAAATGAGTCCTCCGTTCAGAGGTGGTGGTGATGGGTGGTATGATCCATCCATAAAACCAACACCTGTACCTAACACCCCGCTTCCAAGGTCACTACAAATCAGGACCTTGAAAAAACCTCTCAAGATTTATAGCACTTTACTAAAGCAACAAATGTATGCAAGTAAACAAAACCAATTTTGCCATAGTGAGACAGCAGAGTTTGCCCAGCAACAGCCTCTATTCAGTTTGAAAAAAGATTTACATATTCTCTTAAATAGCTGGGCAGCAGCAGGATAATAATAGGGAACTCTTCAGGAGGCAAGCCTTGTATAGAGCAAAAGACAATCTTAGTGCAATTATTAACCTTGAAAAAATCGTAACAGTGAAATAATAATAATAAATAACATTAATAATATAGTTTATCATGATTTTCAGCAAAAGAATTTTCTTACTGTCAAAGTTATCTCTTTTCCAGGGCACTTTCCAACAAGAGCACATTGCAAAGAATCATACCATCAAGACTAGAGACTGATCAGTGGAAGTTTTATCAACAGTTCAATTAAAATAATGGGGAATGTAATGTTTCTGACTTGTAAAAGTAAGGATGTTTCAGGATTGCAGTTCTCAGGCAGAAAAGTGGGAGACCTCAGTGGAAGGCAGAGGAGCAATTTTAACCAACCAAACAAACAAGCAGTTGCTTTCCTTTGTTTTAGATTCTCTTCTTCTGACAAATCTATTAAAAAGATATTTTTACTCTTACATGCTTTCTACTGAAACTTTATTCATTTTTTAAGTTTCAGTATATCAGAGGTTCTAAAGGTATTTTCTTCAAATTTCAAATAACAAATTTAATGTTTGCAAAGGTGATGAGTTTTGTGAAAAATATTAGTCAGAAAATACACCAAGTGAATAACAATATAGTGTAATTATGGTTTTATAAAATTGTTAGACTGAAAAGTATCTTCATCAAATGTGTATTTTTAAGAGATTAAAACCCACTTAGAGATGATCTGTTAATCAGAGGAAATCTTTTCTAAAGTTAGATATTCAAACTGAGAAAGGCATCGCTGCATGCGCAGGAAGGAACAGCAATGCGAACTGAGCTCAGTACCAGAGGAACAACTTTTGTCATCTAATCCCTCATATTTAACTACACTACAATGAATTTGGCAAGCACATGAAGATAAATTTATCACCTTGATTCTCAGAGAAAACACTTCAATGGGATCTTATGTCCTGTCAGTCTGACTGTCAGGGGTGACTAGTTACTAAATAACTACCTATGACCATTTCCTTTCATCCTTCTTTTTTTGGTATCTCCTTTAGGCCTAACTAAGGCCAAAAGCCTTGGCTTACACACAAAATACTTAAATTGCCCCCAGTAAGTGCTATAAAGTCTGTTATCACACCAGCGCTGACTGTATACATTTTATACTTACAGTATACACATTCTATTTGTCCTTTTAGAAAGAAGGAATCTTTTTTTGCCTTTCATGTGTGAAAACATAGTAAAACATAGTCTTGATTGATAAATGGCGTAGGTACTGGTAAAGAGGTCTACACCTCTTTGAATTATGATTTCCAATTGTATGTCATGCACATTCTTCTTTTGTCTCCTCAAAATGCAAGTCACCTTTTTGTTTAAATTGGTATCAAGTATTAACGACTTTAATCACAGAATGATTCCATTTTCTTTCATCAAAGGACCTAAACAGGAGTAAAGTTTGAAGTAAAAACCTTTTACTTTTGCATTCAAGCCCTGGAGGCTTTTTAATTCTTTAATAGATCTTTCAATTCCTACTTTTTCAAAAATTTATCCCAGCCCATTCATTAGTAATTTTTTATTTCCACTGCGAGTGAAAAAAAACCACCGAAGTTGAAACTTTGATGGCACAAAATTTAATGGTGATCCTAATCACCTTTTTCTTTTGCAAATACCAGTTGTGCACCTGCCATTTTGAGTGAAAAGACATCCTCTTTCTGATCAAACCAATTTAGAAACTGTCAACCTAAAATCCCTTGTGATATATGAGCCATATAAAAGCCCAATGCTTTCAAGTAATACTCCAGAATATGAGTTGCCATTCTAAAAATGGATACTCGTGATGGTCTTGATAGAAATCTTGAAGGTATGCTACATATAGAAGCCAATGCAGGAAGGTTTACCAAGCCTGTAGAGAGTAAATATGCTGATCCTGAAGTCAAATAATGGGAATAGAGCACTGTTCCACTGAGGTGATATGAAAAATGCACAAAGATCCATACAGAAAAGTACTAGGCACATAGTCCCAACAGCATATTATCTTTTTAAAGTTGGTTTAAAGTAAAAATCAACCTAAAGAATATAACCATCAGTATGCTTCAACATTCAGTTCACTTGAATGAACAGAAGGGGTGTATTTTAGTGTTCCTGCCTTCTGCATAAACAAGGGCGAGGAAATTCACCCCCTTACTTTTCCCAAATTTTGTGCAAGGTGCTCAAGTACATGACTGACTGAGCAAAGACCTTGTATAGCATAGTGTGTATACTTGGTTATGTAAAATATGCTTAGTTTCCTGTAAGAATGAGATGTCAAAGAAAAAATCTGTCTATGACTTCTAAACATTATTAGAATGCTGCTCTAATACTGTTAGAAACACTGTTATTTTCTAACCCAACACCCTTTTGAAAAGAAAGCTATATTTATTACCTTATCTCCAGAAAATTTCAGGACTGTGAACAATTCTGGGAAATTCAGAGGCAAAATTTAAGAGTTCAGATGGATTTGCCATCATGGCTTACCTCTGACCTGTGCTGCAGTTGGTCCTACCTGCTATAATGGGGAACAGTGTCATTGCGAAGGTAAGGTGCTTTGGAACCAACAAAGTTCCAGCAGTTCCAAGAAGATTTTCAAGGATTATTTGATCAATATCAAAATATAGATAGATCACCTATATATATATCGCTAGTGCAGTAACAGACAATAATGTAGTAAGTACAACAAACTGAGCACACTTAATGTATTAAGGGCCTTGTAGGCATTATAATATGCATCTTCAGGCGACTTCTATATTTTGATGGAGAGATTCATGGGAGGAAAAATACAAATACTCGAAAGAAAACTGAAACTGCAGGAAATTAAAGTTGGTACCACTGTCAAAACAATGGTGCAACTGGAAGCTTCGAGGTGTAGAGTATATTTTTGAATAGCCTTAAAAATTAAGTATATAGTCTACTTCTAATGCACTGGGAAACTGGGAGTCATCATCAGACCTGTACTGTCTTCTAGACAGTGCCAAGACTTGCAACAGGATAATTACATTTCTTTCTCATGAGGGCAAACAGTAGTAATCTTTATGAGTGTAATAAAAAAAAACTTTTTAGGAGAAGGATCAAAGAAAGATCTAGTAGTGAATCCCCAGTTCAGGAGGGTTCCTTGCAATTGCGAGTGGAAAGATGTATGATATCCTTTGGGAAGAAAACAGAGAAGTCTTCAGAATCACCAATTACCAGGCTCTTTATCCCAGGCTCTTTATCGCAAGCCTTTATCTCAATCATTCATGTCTTCCACGTAGGCTAGGGAAATTGTGAAGAAGCTGGTGCTGGCAATTGAGTGGTAGTGGAATAGCTGTTCCTTTTACAGAAATACCTGGCTATAATGTCTATGAGTAGATTAATAATTTCAAGGATGATACTGGAGATAAGACACGAGACTTAATGACTTACACATAACTCTAAAAGTAAGTAACTGGCTTTAAGCCAACGACTAGTAAAACTCTTCATCCGAGTATGGATAATTATTTTTCTTCATAAAGCCATCTATAAAGTATTTGATTTGAGTGGATATTTTATGTTCTTGGCCTGTGTTACGATTTCTTTAATGGAATTATCTATGATTTTCTGCCTTGTAACTCTGTTTGGCATTTCCCCATTGTGCAAGGATTTAGAGCAATTTTGCAATTATGCACATTTTTTTTTCTGGCGAAGAATCTGTATGCATCCTAATCATCCTATCATCTATTTACTTATTTATTTCCACTAAAGGTCTGACACCTCTTTTTCAAATTAGAGAAAAAAAAAAGACTCTGTTGGGAAACACAGAAGGGTTTCAACATTCATGTGTGTTTGATGTTTGTGGTAATAGCTTGATATTTCTGTGCCCTTCAATTAGTTAATGACCTTCATATATTTTTATATGGAAGAAAAGGGAACAAAAGGTTCTGAGCAGTGTGTGAACCCCAAAATCACAGCTTTACAAGTATATATCTTCTTTTTCACATATAATATATTCTTAAGTAGAATTGAGAGATACCCAATTTCAAACTGAGGGAACAAAAAAAAAGTAGTTAAGCATAATTTATACCACAAAGTCGAGGACATCACTGTATTGTAGTACCTACCCTGAAGCCTTTGGGGAAAAAAATGAGGTTTTATTCAGAAAAAAAAAAAAATTATGTCAGTGTTCCTGAAGATGCTAATAGTGTGCTATGCCAGCAAAGTACTGCTAAGATATTATCGAGGAATCCAGGTATGATTCTCAAAAGCTTTCTGATTCTAACACAGGGAATACTATAGATATTTCTTTAAAAGTATTCCTAAAGGAAAGCTATGAATTTAAACTAACAATACCCATACAGAAAAAAAAAAAAAAAAAGAGTCTATTTTGGAGTCATTAATATGCAGCTTAAGAACTAATATGGTTCTTATTTCCAACTTTTGTTTGGCGCAGGGATCCAGAAAAAAGTCCAATGAAGTCAATGAAAAGATTTCTACGAACTGAAGAAAAATACTATGCTATATAAAGAATTTTTCAATATTATTCACAGAAATATACATAATTTTTAAAATGTCAGCAGGACTAACAAGATCAAAAAGTCTGCTCCTAAAAAGACGTTGCCAGGCTAATATATCTACCGGATGCCTTTACTCTGCACAAGCACAGTAAGAGTGACTGTGGCTTTGTGAGATCTTTTCTCTACATACTTAATTCCTACATACACTCAATTTCTTTGAAACTTTGCATTGATTTAAGGTTTCATGATATATTTAAGAAAGGAATTAGTCTTTCAAACACAATACAAAAAAGAACGCATGATACTTCATGCGGAATCATTCATTACAAATCAATGAAGCAAAAATATGTACCAGGGAGGAAAATATGACTTGTTCAGAATGTTCAGATTTTTTTGTGAGAAGGAATGGGAAAGTAAGATTATTAGCAAGTTTAGAGTGCATCAAGGGTTAGCTTTCAGTATGGTCATATGTAAGAAAGTGATCTGAAACCAACATCATAAAATCTAGAAGTACGTGGAGAAAGAAGTACTTAAGAGGGTCACCAAAACAAATTATCTAAATATCCTTTTTTTTTTTTTTTTTTTTTCCCATCAAGCAGTAGCACTACCAAGAAGAACTGGAGTTTAAACAGACTGAATGCAATGAAAATTGAATGCAAGTCAGTCATTCAAACTCCTTTTCAAACTGGCAACCTGTCACAAGTGGGGTTGCTCAGGGATCAAGATTGGGCCCAATGCTATTTAACACCTTCATAAGTGATCTGGATGGTGGGATCAAGTGTACCCTGGTGAAGGCTGCTTATGATACCAAACTGAGTGGGGAAGGGGACATTTTGGAAGGGAGGGACACACTGCAGGAAGACCTGGATAGACTGGAAGAGTGGGCTATCAAGAACCTTACGAAGTTCAATAAGAACAAGTGTAAGGTCTTGCATCTGGGAAAACGTAATCCAGGACTGCAGCACAGACTGGGATCTACCCAGCTGAGGAGCAGCTCTGTCTAAAGGGACCTGTGTCTCCTGGTGGACGAGCTCAATATGAGTGAACAGTGTGCTTCTGCATTGTCACAGAAGTGTTTAATAAATAGCTTGGTTGTCTTCACATCAGGCTTTTGGAAACTAAGATACCCGGACTTTCAGAAATGAAATATTGGATACAAATCTGTTCTTATACTGCAGCTGTGGCTGGCTTCTGCTCGTAACATTTGTATTTCTCCTTCATTTCCCAAAGCCCATTCTATTTGTTAACAACCAATCCATCACCCATAATCTGTTGTGTGCAAGATTAATATAGTGCTTTAACTATAAAACACTGGACATTTGCTTAACTCAATTTTCTCATTTGTTGTGGATTTTAGTAGCAATCAGGATATTATTCAAATGGAGTCTTTGCTTACATTTTTTCCCCCATTCTAGTACTACTTCATTGAAAGCATCTTGCTGTTGCGTACAATATTTCAGTATTTCAGAGACAAAAAAAAATCTGCAGCCAGCAACTTCACAGATAATTAATGTACAGTCTCTTGCAGTTATCATCACTGAAGCTTTTGTATGTAGGTAAGCAGAAACCTGCCCATTAGCAATGAAAATAAACTGCTCAGAAAATGTAAAAATTCAAAAATTATGCTATTTTCTGTTCAAGATCTAACAGACATTGCCTTTTAACATTAACAGAGAATTTAATTCAGAGACACTATATATTATGTTTGCTCCATCCTGTTGCAGTACAATTTATTGAAATATCATGCATGTTTAATCCTTTAAAATCTGTATGTACAAAAGGACGTCTGTACTCCCCATTATTATGGTGGAAAACCTAACATATCCAACAACAACAACAAACACAAAAAAAATCACTCACCAGATACAAGTAAAGCACAAAATTAATTTGAAAACATTTGTGCTCTGTACCTTCAAACACATTTTTGATTCATAGTTTTTATTGTGCCTGCCTGACAGAACAGACTCACACCTTGACTAATGCTTTTAGGTGTTCCTACAATGATAGAAAAAATATATAAAAACCCCAAAAGAATACTCTACCAAATGTCTTACTTCTCTCTGCCTCATTTGGTAAGAAGGTTAACATTGTTAACTCCTAAAGTTTGCACGAGCAGCACAAATGGAACGTGCAAAGGTCATTTTGTCTGTTCCTGTCCCCCATCAGTATGTGAGTCGACCAGGCTGTGACTGGGGATCTCTGAAGGATGTTAATAATGGCTGAGCAGCCTTCTGGATTTCCCCTCCAATTTTGTCATCACACTCCTAATATTATCTCCAAGGACTGGACAGTGAAGACTCTGATGATTTGCTGTTCCAGAACTCTATTACAAGATAACATTGAGACTCTATTCTGTCCATTAAGACTTCAGATTAGGGTTTGCTTTGGTTTTGGTAGCCTCTCAGGTCTACAAGGAGTGTTATAGCATGTATATGGTATACATACGCAGAGTCAATAAAAAAAATACTATTACATAGTGCTGAAATTTATGTAGGAACATCCTATATTGCCAAACCAATGAAGTTTATTGTGTATATTATAAACAGCTTCATCAGTCCAGCTTTTTTTTTACTTGCTCCATAGGCAGGATGCTTTTAGTAAGTGGTGAGCAATACTGTTGAGCTGGTTTGTGCTACTGAATATTGTTCACAATATACTTACTTGGGTACTGACTTGAAAATATGGGGTCAGCGAAACACTGTAAAATGTTTCAATGCATCTATTTGGATTAGTTTGTGTAAGAGCATGTGTATAAGGAGAAGCTCTTTGGAGATGTGGCACATGGTTTTAAATGGGTGAAAATTAACCCTGCCTTCACTTTGAGTCCAACATAGCTCTGATAACTTGGGATTCTCTCATACAGGGAAACTTACAGTTTCTGACATCATAGATCTAAAAGGCTATCTCAAGTGCAAGTATGAACCTTTTGCAATCAGTTCATATTTACTGCTTTCTTATCCTAACAGCTGTTAATGATCTTCAAATCCTGTTGTTTGAATGGCTTTTTAGGCTGCTGAGCATTCTGCATGATTAGGCTTATTGTTTTTTGACAATGATCAATATTCAGACACACCTATTGTCCCACCATACTCCTTTATGTGTTAAAGACCATCTGTTCATCCTTTTCATATTCCTGGTTCTTGAGCTCTGTCTGAATATGAGACAGGGCAAACATAGTCCTTCCTTTTAACAATAGCTCTGTGCAAGATGATCACCAAAACGTTTTAAACCTTTTAGGTATTAATATTAAGTGGATTTACATTGAATGGGTCTGTCTAATGGATCAGCTTATTGTATTCACTGACAAAGTCATCCACATGAAGAAAATGCTATTAACTGTACAGCATTCTAACTCTTCTCTGAAGAGGAGCCCTTCTTAACAGTCTTTTATTCTCTTGATGTCGATTATAAACCATGAGGATTCTGACCTCTGCCACACATTAGCACTAAGAACTTTCTAATGGTTAGCTCATAATTATGCTGCTTCTTTGTTTTCCTTTTATTCTTACTGAAAAGTTAACGTTATTTCAGATCTCCTAATTACCCAGGTAATCTATAAAGACTTTCAAGTGGGAAAATTAATTTACGGAAAAAAGAAAGGAAATTACATATTTCTAGTATGTGTCTTTCTCCTTCTAAACACTGTCATCTCTATTAATCTCTCTCTCAATGTTTATTAGCTAACTGATTTTATAATGTCTCATTTGTCTCCAATTTTCCCTGACTCAAAAAGAAGTAAATATATAAAATATTACAATAGCTTGATATCACCTGGCTGATTCTAGAAGCTAGTTAGCTGCAGTTGAGATGAGGTTCCTCTATTGTCAAGCCTGTCTCAAAGCCCATAAAGTCAATGAAAGTTTTATTCTCAACACTGGTGATACCAGATTTCAAAAGGCTGTAGGTTTCAAGAGTTTGGGATGTTCCCTTACCCACTCACAACGACCTGTAATTAAGTCCATGTTTCACAGCTTATACAGTCATGACTCTGTACTCAGTCAGGCTGCTGCTTTAGTTTTGCTTTCTTGCAATGTTCTATCTTTCTCTGAAGTGTCAATCACTGGTCCTACGCTCAGGAAGAGCAATATTATNGGATATCAGATGGGATAATTAAAGTGTATTTATTAGAGCACTAATCAGCTCAGCAGACCTGCCCTCTTTAACCCATGAAGCTGCTGGTAAATTTCTCTACTGGTAAATTACTTTGAAAATTAAAGCAGAACCACTGCTTACTCAGAACTATTTTTGCACTGTGAACTGAGCTGGTGAAAGAACCTGGATTAAAGAGGAAAACAGACAGCTTCAGTTCAGTATGTGCTACGAGGCTGAGAAACACAGTGATAGTTTCAGGGATGCTGCTCAGTGTAAGGACAGAACAGGCATTTTTCTGTCCACAGTCTGCTAAACGGAGTTGATATGAACCTCTTGACATCCTGCCTCTCTTCCTGTGTATTTAATTATGCACAAATAATTTAAAGACAGATCCTAAAAAAGACCTAAACACACAATTAAAATTCATAACCCTGAATGCGGGGCCTAGGTGCCTCCATCAGATTTTATTCTTATTTTGAGAGATCTGCATTTTCATCTGATCTGTGAAGCTGAAAATGAACAGAAGTCTTCATGTCCAGAAAATGACTGCATAAGGCAGACAGCAACTATTTGAGGCAAAATGTGGAAATAATCTGCAAAAGCATGTTTTGTTTGAAATATGCAGACTCCAGTTCCATACTTTCTCTCACCATACACACATATCTCTAAAGAGATCTTGATAGGTTTCTTAAAGGGTTAAACAGCCACAATGGTGGATACAAGAAGTCCTTTACTCAGCCCCAAATCACTTCATGGTATCGGAGCCCTAGCAAGGAAACTTGGAGGTAGGTGTTTGAGTCTTCATAAGTAGAGTAAGGCATTGATTCATATCTTGGGTGAGATATTTCCTATATCTTGGCTAAGCATGCTAAACTAATCCATGCAAGAAAAGAAGTACCAGTACTTAGTGAATCTAGTTACAAAAAGTTCCTGACCTCCAATTCAGATCTTGTGCAGAAAGAGAGATAGAGAAGGACAGAGGGTGACTAGGAATGTGCTACAGTGAATATTAATATTGTTGGAAGACATACAGGGGTTTTTTTCCAAAAAAAAAAAAATTCAAGAAAATTTGTGAGCTAGGAAATCCATTTCCCATTTAGGTTTACAACCATCTCTTAAAAAGATTGTTAAAATCCTTGTCATCTCTTCAAGATCTGTCTTTATTGGGAGGAACCCGGATTCTTCTGAAGTATTTTAATGAAAACTTCAGAGAGAAAATAACACTTGACAAAATAGCCCAAAACCTGCTGCTGATTACATCTACTCCCAGCACAGAGGACAATCGGTAGAGATTCCACACCTAACACAAATCAAACAGAGATATTCAACCAAAAATCTCTCAAACTGCAGTGAGTCACTTTACCTCAAGAAGTGACTTGATCTTTTCTGCAATGTGAGCAGAAATCAATCCCTATTGGAGACTAGGAAATCTTTTCCCATTAAACTTTCATAGAACAATACAGATACTGTCAAAAAGTTTCACTTTTGACAGATCAGCCTTTACTGACCCTCTGACCTTCTCTATTAATACCCCCTCTCCCCCTAAAAAGAAACTTACCAAACAACCCAGCATATTCTCCATCAGCTCTGTTGACTGTAATTTCCAAGTAGCTTCACATGAACTCTCACAGTAATGAACAGTAATTAACACATTCTCTTAACTCATCTACGAATTTAATGTTGAACTCAGGTGAGCAGCAAGGACTATTAACTTTTATGAGTGTATAATGACAGAACAAAACCTCCAAATGTAGGTGACCTCCAAGATTTGTTTTGATTCCCAGACATTAAGAAATAAATAACTAGTTCATTGGATCAGGCAAGGAATGTATTTGGGCAAATAAATCAGCCTATGTTAATTAAAAGTAACGTCCCAATGTCTATAAAATTATCCTCAACTATAATTCAATTTCTTTACTAAAAAACTGGTAAAAGAATTTAAAATTCTGACTTCCCAAAAGGAAAATATCTTACATATACAGCAAACTCCCACTTCTGCTTCTCCCTTAATCTTCTGTTAGTTCTCTTGGACTAATATCTTCTAACTTTGAAATACTTTACATGTGATTTAATTGTTCTAATGCTAAAAAGGTTATCTTAGGATAGAAAAACTATCAAAACTGTTGCCTTATAGCAATCAAGACAAGAGAAGAGCCGTTGTAAATTGCTGCTTGAGTCAAAATAGAGCGGGATGACTCCATGTGTTATTTCATCTTAAAACAGGGAGAAAATTATTTTCACTTTCTGTTGAGGATTAGTTTTGTGCTGTCATAGCTCCCTGAATCACTTTGGTGGGATGACCTTGGCTGGGTGCCAGGTGACCACCAAGCCGCTCTATCACTTCCCCTCCTCAACTGGACAGGGGAGAGAAAAACACGATGAAAGGTTCATGGGCTAAGATAAGGAAAAGGAGATTATCACCACAGCAAAAAAGAACCTCGACTTAGGGAAATTAATTTAATTTATCACCAGTCAAATCAGAATAGGGTAATGAGAAATAAAACGCAAGTCTTAAAAAATTTCAGAAGCCCAAAGCTGCAGTTAGATATGAGAAATCCTGCCCGTGTTTTCTGGACTGTGTCTTGTCAGAAGCACTGATCGGAATTACTTGCTCCTTTGCCTATTATATACATATTCAAACTCCATATTTCTACATTTGTTTCAATTGTTTTCATTGAAATTGGGTAATTAGAATTATAGGTTCCATACTACCTGAAACCATAACACAAAACTCTGCAGTATTTTGACTTTGCTTTTTTTTGACTAGGTCTTATAGTCATCAAAACAACTTGAAAATGTATCATATTTCAGTCACTCAGAATGTGCCCGATATATGTGCATAAAGTGTGTGAGAGAATCTTCATTTAAAACTGATCAGTTGATATGTGCTTGGAGAGTGTTGCTCTAGAAATAATTCCTTCAAAATAAAGCACAGCTTTCTTGTTAAATCTCTCATATTTTTCTTGTTTCTTTTTTAGAAAGCTCTAGTGTGGTAGAAATGCCCACATGGGGCTTTTCTTTTGCTTTCTTCTCTCTTTCACTGGAACCGTTCATTTCCATTTTCTCCCCAAAACTTACTTTTGCCAACAGGCGTTTTTTCTTTCTTTCTTTTTTTTTTTTTTAAACACAAAACTAGAAACTCTGGCCGCAGAAGCCGGCTTCACTTTACCTCTGCCATTGGTCCTGTCAGGCGCAGTGGTGGGCTATGCCGCGCTCATGGCGCCTCAGCGAAAGCCGGGCAGGAGGAGCAGCGGCCGCTTCGAGGCCTCCATAGGCAGCCGCGGCACTGCCTTCCGCCTCTGCGAGGTGTTTTCTGAAGCTGAAATGGCCTTTGTGCTCTCAAAACTATTCCCCTGTCTCCAAGATGTCTTCTGGGGAGGAAGGCTGTGACGGCTTTTGGTGAGGAGATGGGGACTGTGCTGCCGAGGTGGGGGAGTACATGGATCCCTGTGTCTGTGAGGAAGAGGAGGAGAGCATTGTTAATGCCTGTCCAGCCAGGGCCTGAATGTTGTTGGAGAGCTTCATAGTGCTTGGGTAAGGCCGTGGACTCAGGCTATAAGCCTTTCCCTGTGGGCCTGCGGAGGTGGCCGGGGATGAGAGCTGCAGCGCAGGCCTGGCTCCGGCTGCTCGGGTGCTCCCCCGGCACCCTGCCAGCCAAGGGGCCTGCGGGGGAGTTTCACCTCTGCGGGTTTATGAGCCGCCTTTACCGCAGTCTCTGAGACTTATGAAAGCAACATTATGAAGTCAGTTTCCTCCTCTTTTCTGTTTTGTTTTGGGTTTGGTTGTGTTTTTATTTACCCTTGCAAGTTACCTTCATTCTGTGTTCCTGAATGTGACTTTTCCCTCTCACGCTAAGTGTCTCTGATGGCATGACATTCACAGCTTCCCTTCTGAGAACAATTTCCTTCAGGATGATTATTTTGCTATTATAGGTGCATTGCTAATGGTAATAAATAAAATGTGAGCTTAGAAAAGCCTTTTACATTTCTACTGGTAAGTTCTGCTTCAGAGTTTACTGCAGAAGGAAAGCTCCTACCTCTTGTTCTTCTGCCTTGCCATACCGTTTCAGACCCTGTCTCTGAAACAACAGCTGACTTGATTGAAGTGTGTTTTTTGCACTGTTGATTTTTTAGTATAAACCTTTCACTTCTGTGGAGTCTTCCCACACAGCAATGCCTCAAAGGTTTTGCCAGATGGGCTAAAAACCCTTCATCCAGCAATTGTTACTGGTTTTGCTTCAGTTCAGGTAAAACTTCTTGAAGTTAGTGGGAGATTTGCATGAGTAAGGACTCACTATAATTGAGCAAGAGTTTAAGAGATTGACCCTTACTGGGATTGAAATAACTGTTCTTTAGTTTTTTCACTACCTTTATAAAGCTCATAGTTTTTGTTTTTCTGCTTCCCAGATGTAACAATAATATTTCCATCTTACTGCTAGGCAGTCGCACATAGCCTATGGACTTTCAAAGCAATCTCATACCAAATCCACATGAATCTTATATCTTCCTTAATGTATTCCAGCCTACTCCTGAGTAATCAAAATCTCCTGCTTGTATTTACCAGACCTTCTCCTGTATGGTTGGTTGTTTGGTTTTTTTTCTTACCCATTTCACAGTGTATCTCTTTTTTCCTTGGAGAAATCTATGAATGTTAAAGTAATTAGTTTATTCCTTGTAACCTTTCCAAGTGCAGTCAGTAACAATCATGTAATATCAGTTCCTCTAAAGTCCACTTTTTCTGTGACAAACTTTCTGCAAAGAACACATCTTCCATTGCCAAACCCACATGCAAATGTACTTGGCTATAATTACTACAGCAACATAAAATGGCTAATAAAAAGAAATGACTGAATGAAGCATAATTATACTTAAAAAACTAACTTGAAGATGTTGTTTGCTTATTAATGAATACATCGAAATTCACTTATACTACATCTTCTTAGGATTTTCTGGAAAATATCAAGTATCGTCTTCTGAAATTATGTGAGAAATGGTGTTTGTTTCCTACACAGAAATACAATTTGGCCCCCAAACCATTTCAGGGTCTTTGACATCAGATGACTGCCCTGAATGTGGATTTTTCCCATTAACTCTTTTATTGTAAATGGAAATATCATTCTCTTGCTGTCAGGCTGTTAGGGCCAAGGGCTGTATTCTGGCTAGGGCTGCATGCAGGCAGCTACTGTAAGGGGAAATTTGCAAGTATAATTCTGTTTTATTCACCACTCAAAACACTGAAAACAATCCAGCTAAGCAAACAGAATAACGTTTGGGAAAGAGAGAAGAGGTGAAAAACACCTAATCCATACACATGTGAGCTGAACAACATTCGATTCTAGGGTCTAAATTTAATGAATTGCATACAGCTTCTTTTTAGATCCCTTTTTGGCAGTAAATACTGAACTTGAGGTGGTGTTGCAAAACCTCACTCTTCACTAGGCTTTTTCAATGGTACGATTTACGACACAATTCCACAGTACCAAGACCAATAGTGATAATCCTGTACTTTTATATAGCTTTTTGTTTGTTTATTTGGCACAGCTAAGAAGTTTATAGAAGACCTGAAATGCACAGCCCCTCAGAGCTCTTTAAGGAGCTGTTTTCTATCTACTAGAATCATTATCACTCTTTTACAAGATGAGTAAGCAGTGACTGTGGTCTCCTGGGCAATAATCTTCCACCCCTCTATGCAAGTTGAGAATAGAGCACATGCCTTGGAGCAGGGCTCTGTCTCACCACTGCCTTGGCCAGATATTGGTGTCCAGCGTCAGCATGCATACACAGGCCTCTCTGAGAGACTTGTCACCTCTTTCAGGCTCTAGGGTCTCTGTAGGTGCAGGGATTCGTTCACGTAGTAGCTCTGGAGCTGTGCCACTGTACAGGACATGTTTTTTGAGTTTTCAGATTCCAAATCTCCAGAAGCAGATGGGTACTTGACCGTGGTTTATCATGGCAATGTGGCCTTCAGATCTTTCATAAATTCCTTCCTACTGATTGGACTTAGGACGTTGGTAATTCTGTCCAATCTTCCTCCTCTGCTGTGGCACCTTATAGCTGTGTGGTTTGGACATTCAGTTTTTATTTTCTTCCAAGGAGATGAAAATACTTTTCTGCCTGGCATTATGCAAGGACATGTAGACATTGATCATGCGAGATTATTGTTTGCTTTTAGGGATTGCAAAGGAATGGACTTTGCAATCCAGGTGGCTGCTTCCTTTTGTCCATTCCTAATGATGTAAATAGAACAGGGAGGAGAGCTGAATGTGTAATTATGGATGTAATGCTGAAATACATGCAAATGACAGGTTTTTATCTTTGATCTTGTACTTTTGAACTCCCTGTTTCATTTTTTGTCAGCAAAATAGCTATAGAAAAACTGAAAAATCATATCCTTGGAAATGAATATTTTTTGTTCAAGAAAATAATACTCCACCTCTTTACAGTGGTGTTGAAAGAATTCTCAAAGGAATTTGTGAGTGATCTTAGAATATTTTAGGTTCTGACTCAATCCCAGGAGACAGGCTACATTTTGAAAAGTGAATAAGAATATGCTTCAAAATGCTTCAGCCCAGATATTGGTATTCACGATGTAGCAAAGGCAGCTTCAGGTGTTGGGAATAGGATGCATGGATCCCTCTCCCACATACCTCTGGCAGGTGGTAAGATGTCACCTCATCTGCTTGTTCTTTTCTTCCTCTTGCACTCATGGTCTGTCATCTCTCCACTCTGCACAGGAGACTACCTTTAATTCACAGACAGTCTTTCACACAGCGGGACACAAATGTAGATAATGACTTTACCTGTGGCTGTCATGCAGGTATTGGTTTTAAGGACAATCAGGTAGGAAACAAATTAACTTAAAGACATTTATTGCTTAAAAAAGAAAGAAAAAAAACCCCTCTCTCCACATAATCTTAGACTCTTGATTCTTTTTCTTCTCTCCAGAATGATATTTTCAGAAGCAGGCAGGAACTTTGAGTACTGAAATAAGTGATATCAAGAGTGTCTGGTTGCAGCGATCACTACAATGAATTGGCCCTTCTTTGTCATTATTACAGATCATTAGATGCCAACGTCTTAGCAGTAACAATGGTTCACGAGTAAGAGACTGAGGGTCCTGGAAATCCTAAAGGTGTCTCATCATATTTTCAGCTGTGACTGTGATACAGTAGTAAAATGTTAATAGTGTTAGGAAAAATTTAATACTTGCCTTATTACATATGGACTTGTTTGAAAGCTCATTATTTATTTGACAAGTACTTAGCATAACAAATTAATCTAAAGTGACACATGAGAATCAAATAGGTAACTCAAAATGAAAGCCAAAATCAAGATTAAAGAGGTAAGAACAAGCCTATTTATATCGAACACTAGTAAAATGTTTTGATAAATTGAAGATTTTTTAATGGCTATAGAAAACTAAAGAAAAGAGAGAAGACCACAGATAAAAGCAAAGTTAATTGAAATTTGAGAGTTTATTCATGGGAGAAGGGTACAATGTCTAGGAATTCTACAGAATTCTTTTGCATATGGCTGTTTGTTGGAAAAGCTACCTGGGAACTTTTCTTTAACTGGACAGATATCCTAGTTAGAGTGTTACGGTAACTTTTTCCTGTATTATGATTATCTTCACTGAAGTCCTGTAAAGGAGCCAGAACTTCATCTTTAATTCTTCACCATGTGTTCTCTCGAGAGTTTCATAGAAGAACAGGCAAAGTGACCATAGGTGTCTCAAGATAGATGGCTGTGCAGAGTGAAAGACGGATATGCATGTCCTTGGGGAAGGGAAGAGAGAGAAGAGAAAACAGATTTGAGTGCTTGAGTTTCACTATTAGCATGATCAAATACGAGTACACTTGCAGCCTGTGGTGGTTGTAGCTGTATAGTTGGCGGATGGGGCAGCTTGAAATAGGCTTCAGAGTATCTACTGCATAAGTAAATTTTATTGCTTCTTTTTTTCATTGCTTGTTCACTTTATTTGGGTCAAAATTCAACAAAGCATTTAAGCATTTCAAACAGGTGAATGCTTCTACTGAATTAAAAATTAAGTACGTACTTCAGAATTTTGCTAGTTCAAGGCCTTAATCATAAAATGTCATAAATAGGGCACTGCAGCCATTTGTGTGAATCAGACAGATTTACCTCTCTGAATCCCTTGAACATTGGGGCACAATTTTCATACAAGGTCTTTGCCTTTATTATGAGAGATAGTTCATTTCAGGGAAGTGCAAAACCATAACCTACTGCTCTGCAAGGCACATGGCAAAGATCCATATGGAAATGAAGCAGATAAACTTGTAAGTGTAAGACTAAGTAGCTATATATACGCATAGTAATTTAGGAGAATGATGAACCTCTTAATTACTGTTAGGATTTTTTTTATATTAAAAAATGTTCTATTTTTAGCTTAAGCATCAGAGTTTGAGAGAAAAAATAAGGAAAAGGTTGCAACTTAAAATAAATAAAACAGAATGCGAGGCCATATAAACACAGAATAAAAACTTGAAGGAGCCATTTTAGAGACCTCAGCTCAAGCAATGATTTTTAGTCAGTTATAACTGGGTTTAGTAGGCATGCAGCATTGCATTAATAAAGAAAATTAGCAAAAGGGCACAACTTTGTATGGAGACACGCAACAAATGCTCTCAGCAGAACAGCTTTATAAAGCCAGTTGGCTGTGAAATGAAATTAATAATTAGGTACAGAAGTTTTATTTTTAAATAAAAATATTCAGCCATAAGTAATTTTGGAAGGAATATTTCCTTTTTTAGGAAGAAAGTAAGAAAAAACCCCACATAACACTCATATGCATAGCTTCAAATATAGTTTGGGTTCACAGTAGCTGTAACGTTAAATTTGTGGTACTTACATTCTAACATGCAGAATTTCACACTCATGTCTCAAAGTTTAAGCTGGCCTCTGTCAGAATCAAGAAAATGATGCAACTACATAAGAACACCGCATAGTAGAAGCAACAGATTTTCAGGTTTTCGTCTGCATAGCATGTGGCGTTCTGAAGTATTTCCAATATGTGTGGTATTAGGCAAATCTAACTTTTGTAAAGTAAAATTTATACAAAATGTTCATTTTCCCAAATTTCCAGTGACTCAATAGTTAAATAGGAAAAAACCCACAAAACTGTGGGTCAGATAAAATGTCATGATAAATTGGGGCAATAAATTTTGAAGAATCAATGGAAGAGTTGATTTGCAGCAGCCAGAGACCCATGTGTTCCACAAAGTTTCATTGCAGTCTTGCCTTTGACCAGCCCAGGACAAAATCTGTGGTAGATTCTGGGCAGGATGATAAAGGAGTGAGAGTGGCATTCCTACCACACAGGTCAGTAAGAGATGGGGGTTTTGGAGACCATTTGCTTAGTTCCTCCACGACTAAAGATTTGAATCAGATCCATTTAGAAGAGCTTCCTTTGCATGCAAAGAAGCCCCTAAGAAAGCTGTGAATGTCTGCTAGTAACCTTTACTTCTCCTTCAATTGTTTATGGAATTCTGTCAAGTGATAGACACACAGAGAATGCCTCCTCTGGTACATCCATTCAAAGCAAGCAGCAAAATTGTTCCTTTTTGCAATTTGTATATACCGTAATGTATGTGTATATACTCTTGTGAAAAATGGTGATTTAGGGAGGGAGGAGAGAGTGAAGAGAAGCATGTACCATAAAGAACTTTGTTCTGTTTCCAGTGAATTGAGATTTGCTTGTGGGTTCAGAATAGTTCAGTAAAGAAAAAAGAATTCTGTCATATTGGTCATAATACAGGAAGACCTGAGTTTTTGGATTTTTTTTTTTTTTAAGCTTGCCTAGGAAAGATCAGGTAGCAGAACTGAGGCACAAAGACACTTCCATGGGAGAACACTGTACTGATTTTGATGCCTTAAAATAAAACTCCAGTTGATGTAAAATGTGATGTACTGAATCTTAGGTAAATGTGAATTAGTACATTAGGCAGCTTAATGTTTGTCCACTTTTCATATGTATCAAACACATGAGTTTACCTGTTCTTCTTTATTTGCCAGTATATGACTGAATCAATATGAGGAATATCTTTGATGGAACGTAGTTGATGTATCAGTTATTGGCCAGTGGGAAACGGGAAGAAACCTAATGAACATCCTGACCCAGATTAATGTGTGGCTGGATTAATGCATATATTCTCCTACAGGTTTTAAAATATGTTTTGTTTAGTCTGCAATACCTTTTCTTTACGTCAGAGACAGATAATAAACTACCTCAGTTGAAGAGCTGTGAATCTAGCTTTCTGGCCTTGTTATTTTCCAAGACTCCAACATCCATCACCAGTTCCAATCGTAAAAGGAAATGGACGTGCTCAGTAGCCAGCATGGTTTTCTGCTACTTGCTATGGCTTATATTAGGCAAGCTGAAAAGATAATCATGCTTTCTGCTTGTTGCATGCAGGCTCTATATATCATACCATGGGGATATTTGAATCTACTGGAGTTGGAAGAATCTCTATCATATTTCTATGACTGCTGTTTTCATAAGTTATATGGCCGATGCTATACTTACTGGAGAAATTAAATGCCATAAAACTACTTTCAGTTGTACCTTAGGGCGACATTAGAGAAATAATTGTACTAGCCAGTTTTAAAATCCATAGCCATAATAATCTGCAATAGTGTTTTAATACTTGTAATATTTTATAAGTGTCAAATGCAGAACCATTACAAAGTACATGTGTTCTGCATATTTAATTAATCAGGCATAACTTAAACTTTCCTTTTACATAAAAAAGCCCCCAACGTATGAATGACATGGATAGAAAATCCTACAAAATGAAGCCATTATATCTTCTTTAGTATGTAATGAAGTAAAGAAATTACATGAATGGGAATTATCGTGTCCTACATTGATAGTGATAGAATAGTAAAATCCCAGTAATGCTACATCTGTCTCCCTGTTAACTGTTTACATGTTGATATTTTTAATGAGATGAAGCAATTGGGCTGAGAATTCAGGGAGTTAATGTTGCTGGAAACATAAAGCAAAACAAAAAATGGAATTGGGAGGAAAAATTAATATGATGATAGGAAGAGATGCAACTAAAGAGGATTAAACAGGGCTTAAGAAAAGTCAATTTTCTACCTTAAGGGTGGCGAGAAGGAAAAACTGCATTTCTCCCTTGATCTTTGTGCAATCTCTTTCCTGACATCTGTGAGGATTCTCTGTGGAAAGTATGTAATTTTAGTTTGTGTCATACCATGAGACTGCTGCCTCTGACCTGAAGCGTGACATTCTGTAGCTATTATTCAGTTCTGGCTTTCTTATCTCTCTCTCTCTATATATATCTATCTTTGCTATAAAACTTACTTGGGTTCCAGTCAGAGCTGTGCCATCATTGTAGCCCATTTGGATTCTTCTAGAGTTGCCAGATCTCTGAAATTTCTTGGCAGGCAGAGCTGGTTGGAATTTGGCTTGATTTAATTTCACTTTAATTTAAAGAAGATGAATGTTAGCCCTTTAACTGATTTTTGGAAGTGTTTCCAGCAAACTGCACTTACTTTTCAAGGCCAGGTTATAGAGGGAATCAGTACAGTACATTTTCTAAAAGATGCCACATTGGCTGAAATCCTCTGTGTCTCTGATGAACAAGTCACACAGCAATAAAAACACTTTTAAACTGCTTCAACATCATGCCTTTATTGTTAGCAACTGGAAGAGATGGAAGCATCCTAGCCAGTGTCAGGAAACAGTGCCCTCCTAAATCATGAGGGTAGAGGGTCCAAGTTCAGTTTGATCCAGCAGTGATTGCTAATGCATCCAGACACTCTGCTGTAATATGAGATTTCATGTATTTTACCGTTAAATCCTGTCTCCCATAAAAAAGCATGCAATATATCATTTATGCTGTATTTTTATAGCTTTTGGTGACTTTTCCTGGTACTTGGCAGCCTAGACTGTCAGGTGTCCATAAAATGTCTAGCAGTCACATGCAATAAACTGCAGCAGACATTCTATGCAAAAACCCCATACTTATGCAAAAAAACCTCTGTTCATGCATAATTTCTCTTACTGGGATGACAGAGGCCCAACAAAGTGTATGATCCCCTCAATCCTTAGCTAATTCAGAGTGGAAAGCTACTCCTTTCATCATTGCAAAAGACTTTTTGTGCTGCTGTTTTGCAGCTGTTAAGAGTTGCTCAGTGGACTGGATAGACAGGCCATGGAACAATCCAGTTCAATTTCAAACTCAGTTCAGTTTTGAAAAGTTTAATTTTAATGTCAAGAAGAAACTGCTGAAGTGTACGTGGTCTGTCGACAGATGCTGTACAGAAAGTAGGAACCACTTATGTCAAGGTGTAATTCATAACATTTAAACAAATTGACATGGTGTTGGGTCTTTGCCATATGTCCCATGCATTCCAGAAGGGGTCGTGTTGGTCCCTCAGTTTGGAGTGATTCTGGTTGTCTTTCCTGTCAAGGTCCAAACACTGATTGTCATACACTGGATACAGAAATACCTGAAAAATTGAACGTACATACACTTTTCAAATCTGTGTTTAAAATTATGTGACTTGCCCAAGATTTTCAAGAGGAAAGCAAGAAAGTATGCCATCCTTACCATCTCTGTGATTCTACTTTATGTGGAGAATTCCTATCATTCATGTCTGATAATGTGAAGTATAGATGCCATTGATATAATATATGAGACCTCTCTATCAGGCTTTACTGCAACTAGAATTTTGTTCAACCTAAAATTTATTACTTAGCTGGGAGAGGTAATACTTAATCACTAGTAACAGTATTATCTAGTTTTCTTCATAAATTCCTTTCCATGAAGGTATAATCTGATTTGGAACATGTTGTTACTCCTTCATATGTGGCCATTTCTTGCATGGTCTAAAAATTCATTTTATTTCTTGGCCTTAACACAATTTTTTTTCCCGCTGAAAGCTGTAGAAGCATTTTTATATATCTTTCTTGAGAATATGGGGAATTCCAAATTATATTGTCAGAACTGTGCATGAAATAAAATGCAATGTAGGATGCCTGACCAGTTATCATCCTTTATTGTGGTCACACACAAAAGTATTCTGCTATTACCAACCACTGCTGCCTCCCCGAACTTTGAACTTCTAAGAAAAACTTGAAGCAATAGCATCAAATGGGAAAAGTCCATACCTGTAAAAGTGCCAACCAGGCAGTGCTCTGCTGCATGTTGAACAGGATCCAGAGGCCAAGTGCCAGCTGTGCTCTTTCAGACAACAAATGCGTTACCTGTGCTGGGCAAAGTGCTTTGAGGTCTTGGCCTCAGGGTGACAGATGAAGGGGAACGCCCATACACATACACCTCTATTTTCTCAGAAGTGTAGATGAAACTTCCCAGAGTGCTGTTTTTCTGATTCGGTTTGTTTGGGCTTTTTTCCTCTGTTATTGATTTCCCTGTCTCCACAGAAAAGTAACTGGAGTAAAAATCATTAGAAATAGGGAGGATAAATGCAACGGGAAGCATAAATGAATTAAGTAACCTACAGAAAGTTAAATTCTACAAAATATGTCAAAAAGATGGTCTGTACTGCACATTCCATGTTTTGGAGACATAAGTTAGATAACTACTATTGGCATGTACTATTGCCTTCAATAGTGGTAGAAGACACTCTTCAGGTTTGATCTTAAGTACTAAAATTAGGGAAGACGGGGTAATTTCACAACATTCAGTAAATAGTGATGTTAGTTCACTTCCTGCTTACAGGACATTAATCACATTGATTTGGATTGCTCAGATATGTAATTGTCCTGCTATATCTGAGCAGTTGTAAGGCTAACTGTACAGTGTTGGTTAGCAATGCAGAACCACCCTTCATAATTGTGTTTAATTTGCAGTATTTTTCAACTATTTGTACGTGTTAATAATTTCTCACAGACAAGGGATTCTTGACAATTTTAAAGGGTCTGTATGAAACAAACAACCCCCTTAAAATGGTGGAACCAGAAAAAACTACAGAAAAATATTTGAATTTGAAGGGAGTCTTCTCTTTTTTGTTTTGACAAATATTTTATTTTAAAGTCTTAAAAATTATATTTAAAAAAAAAAAAAGGAAACCATCTTCAGTAGCCTTGTTCAATGAATTCTTAAAAATGTATTGTATTCCTTTTCATTCAAAAATTAATAAGTGCACATTTATACAAAATATATAGTGCATATAGCAAAACACAACCATTACCAGATAAGATGACCTCAAATTTAATTAACAGCATTTAATGATCATCATTTAATTAACTATAAAACCATCAACTAAATGCCATTTTCTAGTAGAAAATTCTCATGCCCCATCAGAGAGGTTGTGGAGTCTCCTTCTCTGGAGATAGTCAAAACCTGCTTGGATGTGTTCCTGCCCAGCCTGCTCTGGGTGACCCCGCTTTGGCAGGGGGTTGGACTAGGTGATCTCCGATGGCCCCTTCCATCCCCCACCATTCCGTGATTCTGTAATTCTGTGATCTGGTCATTATCTCTTAGACCGCTGCTATCTTTCAAGTCTTGAATTTGTAAAAATAATATCTACTTGGCCTCTCCCCTACCCTATTTCGTGCACCGATAAAGCACACGTAAGATTGACTTGTTTTTACTCACCTTGGTAGTTACATGTCAAACTTCAGTCTTGATCTCTTGTCTCTTGCTTCTGTTCAAGACCATTTATTCCCATTTACAAAGGTCATTTATTTTTTCCTCCCCTCCACCTTACTTAGAAACTCAAATGTATTTATACACATATTTTCTTGGTGTCATTACCGTATTTTAGCTATTTTTTGGGGTACTTGTTAATATATGCCAGAAACGTCATTTGATATCAGATTAAGGTGACTGTGTATAACGTTAGAATGGAAAATTTGTGTAGAATGGAAGTGCTTTTCATTGTGCATTTGTTTAGCTGTATTTTGTAGTATTGACTGGAATAGTCAATAGTAACGTCTGTGAAAATTGTTTCCATACCAAGTCTTAGTAGACAGGAACTTCTCTCTGACATCAAATAGAATTGGCTTTTTCTTAGTGTCAGCTTGTGCTTAATTAGCATGTGCAATTTGATCACTAATCTAATCAGTTTAGTATGATCAGCAACTTTATTCCTGGCACAAGGATATACATCAGAGACAGAAAGTTTCCTAGCAAAATTTTCAACAGATGATAACCTAAAATTTCATAAAGGTTAACCAACTTCACAGGTGCCATACGTCTGTGAATCTCAGCTGTCTTGGGAGCTGTCACTGACAGACAGCCTTCAATGAAATAAACAGGCTTCAGAATTAGCAGCTGTAGGCAAGGTAAATGAAAATGAAGGAATGAAGACTGCAAAGGTCCTTTAAAAACATGTTTGTACTGGGTTTTTTTTCAGATAGGAATTCCATCTTTTTTCACAGATCAGTTCATCTGCCTAGAAGCAAGTAAACCCTATCATACAGAGCTGTGATGTCACCTGTGAGCCTTGTTGTCTGTGGCAATAACCGTTACAGTCAAGGCTGTAAAACTTTCTGTTTTATCTCCTATCTTCCGCATGCTCGTAACTTCCATTTTGAGCTGACATTTTCCACACCTGGTTTCTGTCCTTTTTAATGCACATTTTGAATACAGTGCTTGTGGTAGTCACAGGGATGTGCAGGATATATTTTTCCTTAAAATAAAACAAAAGCATGGCAGTAACTTAATCTTTGACATGATAAACTTTGTATGAAAATCAAGAATAATGGACAGGGGTCAAGATTTTGGGTCATAAAAGATTTCTGAGTTTGGACTGAGACACTTGGCAAAAGTCCATACAGGAGATGAGGAGCTGTCCCTTGTCATCTTTGTGAAGTGTTCAGCTAAAATAAAGCCTTTCTGGCTTTTCTTCGTCCTCCTTTTTTATAGTACACTGAAAAATGTGTGGAATACTCAGTTTCTCAAGCTCACAGCTTGAGTTTTGGTTGGTTTAATTGCAAAATCACTATTGATATGGTTGTAGTGGGGGATAACTTAATAATAATAATAATTAAATGTTTAAGACATTAAATATTGTAAGGCAAAATCATTTTGTTTCTCAATAGTACAGAGGCAAAACTGTGGAGGTGTTTTACGAATACCTCATTCTACTTAAAACATGTAATTTGAAACACTAAATGGAGTTTGCTTTTCAGATGCTTGGCATGATTGCATACATTAAAAAAGGAAGAGACATCCACTTCTGCAAAGTAAGGTTCTGTACTGCAGTCAGTATGGCTGATATGATGGACTAGTTCCTCTGGGGAGTTGGAGGTTATCAGTTTTACTGTGGAAACTTCACCTGTGAAATATTACCAGATGTTAACAATTTAACCTATATTCTTTCATATGCATTGCTATGTTCCTTTTCTAAAGGAAGTTAGGGAGGGATGCAAGTGTTAGGTAGCATTCCCAGCACGAGGAAGAACATTCCCGCAGGCCCTCACTGACCCCAGGAACAACACACCAAATTCCTCCTGACTACGGCAACAAGACAGACACAATATAGCAGAAACAATGGAGTTTGTCTGTCACAAATTGTGACAATCACACACAGGCCTGGTTAATAAGAACCCCTAAGCGTCCTTCCTTAGATCATTTGAGAACCCCTAAGTGTCCTTCCTTAGATCATTTGAGAACCCCTAAGTGTCCTTCCTTAGATCATTTGCTTCACCTGATAACCCTTTTCCCCTGCCTTGGTTCCCACTGGGCTCCAGTTTGGCCCAGCTGAAGTGCATTCTGTAGGTATACAAGGTAGCTTTATCAGTCTCAGAGCTAAATGCAATGAGATTTAGTTTTTCATTCTTCACAAGGCTTACGGAGCAGTTAAGGTTAGTACCTAACCTATAAGGCTTATTTACACACTGAAGTAGTTCCCTGATCGTGCACTGCAAACAGGAGGGGTTTGACTCTATGTATTTGAGCTGGTGCCTACGTTTGAATTATTGGGTTTTTTTATGAAAAAAAAAAAAAGAACAAATCTAAACCAAAGTATTTTTGCCAGTTTTCTTTTAAGAAAAAAGTTAATCTGATACATGCTCTGGTTCATTGCTATTCAAGCATCTGTGTTGTGTGGGATAGCGATCCTGATTGCTGTATAAGGTAAAAATATTACTTTATTTGAAGACTCTGGGTTTGTGGTCTATATGTATGGATTGTGGGGAATGAGTCTTTTACTGTTGTTTGCTCTTTTTTTTTAAGGTATTTTTATTGTTATTAAGCCTTAGTTACAGTTGAGGTTGAGATTCTTGTTAGTGATATTTTTCCACATTACAATTTTCCTAAATATGCTGGAATGTTGTTTTAAGAAGTAACTAAATGTCCAGAAGGAAACAAGGATCAGAGTATGTTGATACACGCACCCAGATAGGTACCCAAGGTTCACAACTGGTGAGGACTAACGGGTATAACTTCTCTGTATGATTTCCTCTGAAGCTCAATACTGGACCTTAATACTTCAGAGGCAAACTTAGACAGCCGAAGCAGGCTTATTGATATAGCTGTGAAAACAGAAAAGACTTCTGTGGTGAATGTTCACTTCTGTTAGGAGCAGTTATTATGTCGGAAATGTACTTGTTGATGATATCCCAACATGTTCTGATACCGTTGCTGCTGCAAATTAATATGTCGTGTTTTTTAAACTATAGACCTTGAATCATGCTTTCGTTATGTTTGCAGACATAATTACTATTATGTTTGACTACTGAATCTAATAAATGGCGTTAATACAGTCTGACCTTTAATCTCAGTGCTTTTCCATGGAATTTGATTTGGAGTAAATAAGTAGTAATTTCAAATAAATTAATTTGATTATTGTATTCAGGTTTTCCTTTATTTTTTAAGAAGCAAAATTGTGATGAATAAATACTTCTTAAAACTTTTTCGATGTGAAAGTATGAGATCTACATCTTATATGTATTGTAACTGAAAAATCTCTGTAAAAGAGGCATCATCCCTATTTTATAGCCATGGAATCTTATAAGTCTTGATCAAGGAGCTTCCTCTAGCCTCTAAATAAATTAGTGGCATAGGGCTATATTTTGCCTTCTTGCTTTATTTATTATCCCTTGCTCCAGGAATTAATTCCTGTAAAGCATGTGCTTGGACTATTTAAAGTGGACATTATTTTATTTGTAAGTTAATGTAGTAAGATTCCTGGGAACAGATAAAAATTTATATTGTGAGAGGGTTGTTAAAATAATGAGGGGAAGTAGAGGCCAGGAAAACTGTGGATAGTAGTAGTGAAATACATGGATTAGAGACTGAAAGGCTAAAAAATTGAGTTTAGGTTAAATAACTTCATTAGGTTATTTCTGTAATTAAAGTTTATGTTTATATTTAAAGTCACATATATTCTGTTTTCTAGAATTTAAGGGCTATTGCAGATACGTAATAAATTTCCAATAGAAGAGGAAGGGGTGGACATGACACTGAATGTCTGCAGCTTTATTTCCCCACCACAAGTAGGCCTGACATGAACAATTATTCACCTTTTGAATTCCTTCTGCTCTGTTTAAAAATACTTTTTGATAACCTTTATAAATAGGAAAAGTAGTTGCTTCAGCTTATTTTCTACAAGTTACTCTAATTTGTAGTCCCTGTCTGCTAGTTTTTGCAGAGATTTAGGATAATTGGGCTTGGAATTAGTTAAACATACTGGACAAAAGTTAGGATACAATGCCAGTTGCGTTCCTCTGGATAAGATAGTGGGAGCTGGCAGTTACTGGATTGATTTGGAATTATGACCTAGGATTTCTTCAGAATCTGGCTGCTGAACTTCAGCAGGAGGATTGTTGTGGATGTGGTGCTGGAATTGTGTGAAGGATAGGATTGCTTTTAGATGGTGTAATTTTCCTTAAAATGTTATGTCTCTTAGCTGTGGACCATCACGCTTTCCAAGTCAGAATCCTGTTTAAGAAATATGTAAAAGTAACTTCTCACTGGTTTGAGTTACCAAATCTGACTTTGTTTCCCAGTCAGTTCTCTATCTCATTTATATTGGGTATAGTAGATTAGAGTCCTTTAAAAGCTTTAGATCAGTGTTTTCTAAAAATAGCTCACTCGCAAAAGACTGCTTTCTTAGGATGGGCACCTGCTTGTATATAATGGTGCTGGAAGTGCTCTTTAACAGAAAGTGTCCCTGTTCTCCACTGAATGACCACGTTTCCTTTCCAGGCTGTGTGGGACTAGTCCTCTCTCTCTAGCTTGCTGTGAATGAGCTGCAAACCGGCTACTGTCAATCGGACTTCCTAGCCTTCACAAGGCATAGCTGAAGGAAAGAGGAAAGGCAGCTCACTCCACACATCTGCCAGCTTTATTAAAAGGGAAATTCTGTAACAACGCTTTGTTGATGACTGTACTATGAGTCTAATGTTCCCTTGTGTTTTCCTTCTGCTTTGTATTAGTTATGCAGACAGCCAGACTCACCACTTCCGTAGATGAAAACTATTGTTCCATGTATGTGTGTTTTGAAAATGGGCTTTTGCACTGTAATTATACTTTAAAATGATGCTGTTTGCAGGTTGAGTTTATATTAATTTTAAAGGTAAATCAGAAGAATCTGAAGAACCATCTGCTCACAAAAAGCTGCCAATGAGATTACAACATTTCTCCTTTGTACTCCATCCATCAGCTATCCAAACATCCAAGTGGATAAAGGGAAAAATCTATTTGAAGCAGGTTTTGTATACTTCTGTGAGAGAAATGTTAATATCACATACAAATACATTGGGGAACTAATCTTGGAGGTATTTGGTGTAGATGGTATTTTAGTAAGGTTTCCCCAAAAACTGGGGACAAATGAATTGGCAAAAATCCCCCAAGTGACCCAGTGCTAATTCTGTCTTTCTGCATCTTAGAAGAGAAAAATATTTTTTATTGTTATTCAAAGAAAAAAAATATTTGCAATAGTTCCAAAATAGTTTTAGGGATGATGTTTCTACCACCACACCCCCCAAAATAGTTTTTTAGTAATCTGCATAAACTAAACTTTCACTGTACCCCACTGCCCCGCCACCCCAATTGAACATGTCATCTCATGCTGCCCATGTGTTCTGGGAAAAGACATTCCAGCAGTTTTTCTTTTCAGCAGATCAGAGTTTTATATTATTGGGAGCTTTTCTATGCCTGCAAAAAACCAAGTATAAATTGACCTCTTCCTCCCCACCTCAGCCCCGAGTCCTCATTCAGACAGTTACAGGTCTAGGGAAAACTTCACTCTGAACTGGTTGCATTGATGTCTTTTGGATGCAGAATACTGGCAAAGAGTGACAAAGACGATGTAATACCTAAGCATTTAAAGGTTATTGCATAAACAGGTACTCAGTGTTATAGGTTGGTTCCATATTCATGTCCCCACAAAATGCTTCCTTGAAACGGAACTGAGAAATGAAAAGATACATAGATTGCTTATCTTTTTCAATAGCAGCTTAAATGATTGCTGCTGGAAGACTTCAAAAGATGCTTTTACACTATTTATACTACTCTTCCCTTACCCCCTCAATTGTAGAAGACTGAAATCACTGACACAATTTTTTTTCCTTTTTTTCTCTTTTCTTTTCTTTTTTTTATTTATTGTTAGTCTCACCTTCAGAGTATCTGGACTTGGGTAGAAAACTTTGTATAGGAGCATGCTGGGTGTCTGTTTTTGAAGCAATAATTTCTTTTTTTTTAAATTCAAAATTTCTGCTAGCTCATCATTCTGTTAAATTCTCCTCCAAGCAGTTTGGACTTAAACAGTACAGTAAATCTAAGTTCTTGTTGTACTATCTTATTGTTGTTTTCTGGATAATGGGTGTTATGGATTATTCATTTTATGTGTGTATGAAAAAAAGAGTGGAAATGAGATAAGGGAATGGATTGCTTGTAACTGTTTTTATCCCTTTTTATGCTGATGTGCCAAAATGATGGAGTGCAAGCTGTGAACAGATTAATGTTTCCCTAGCTGAGTTATCTGTATTAGAAGTACGTTCTGATCCTTCCTAAGTGTCTTATCAGAAAGGATTTGCCTTAAACCCAAAAAAATAAAGAAATGAACCTCAAGGGAACTGACCTTCACTTATTGAAGTGTGTACTGTGATTCTCAGGTGACAGAGGGTAAGAGATGTGGCTGGTGGGATGGCTGAGCCACCAACACGCTGCCATGGCAGAAAGGTTGGTGTGAATTTGGCATATGCAACCAAGATACTTTAAAGGTAACAGAAGTATTGGTAACCACCCCTAAATATCCAGGGAGAGAAGGGAAGGGGCATAAACCTTAATGACAAGAAAAACTACGTAACTTGAAGGATGATTTGAGAGGAAGTTCAGATGGATGTCCACAAATACTTTTTGCAGGAAGACTAGGAATTAGGGGGCTTCTTTTAACATTTCTACAAACTCTATTATTAAAAAAGTTGACTATTCATTTCTAATGATGGAGCTCGATAAAGTCTTTGGAAAGGACTAACTGGCAGTATAGGGAATTACTGAAGAAAGGAGATTGAGTTTGTGATATGAACACTTGGGTGCTGGATGTGTTGGTGAAACAGGGTGGCAGGTGGAGAGTGTGAAGAGAGATTAGGTTGTTGTTTGTCCTGTATTTGTATTCCATTAACTCACACTTAAGGGCTTCTGCTGGTTATCTGCTGGCAACAAAAAAAGATTTCTCTCTCTCCTTTTGATAAATAACTTGAGCTCTAGGGTTTATATTAGAATTACTGTTTGCCTGCCTTTTTCTTTTTTTTTTTTTCCTTTCTGATGTATTGGAGCTTAAGCAGAAATAGAGAATGAAAGTGGGATGCATCAGTGCATCCTGAGGCTGATTTCTGGCCCATCAGGGAAAGATATGACATCTTTCCTAGCATCTTTCAGGAGTTTTTAGCAAGGAAGTTCTTGACGACTGAAAATAATTGAATGCTCCCATTTTGTATGATGAAGTGCTTTATAATGGCTAGTAAAAGAGGCTACAACTAGTCTCTAATGGTCTGTTGTATTTCGCTATGAGCTTATTTGCTTTTTACCTAAGAGATCTAACTATATTATCCTTCCAAGCCATGCATCCATATTTTCATTCCAGGTCACTGCAGGAAAAAGGCTTGTCACTGTATTATTACCAAGGCAGGGGTGTAAACAGCCTCCCCACTCCCCCTTTCAAAGAAAAATGTAGAAAAGTACCAGCATTTAGACATTAGTAAAAGGGGTGGTTCTGAACTAGACCAGCAAAACTTTTCCACTTGCTCAGCCTTGTGTTTTAAAATTCTTCATTCATGTGGATGACTGTAGCTGTCAACAGGATAATTCCTTGCACAAGTAGAAGGCTAATATTCAGTATCAATTGTGTCAAGATGTAAAATGTATTTTTATCACAGATTCTTTCCTTGCTCTACAAAATATCCTGTAATCCCTTTGTAGCACGCATATATTTGAGATTCCAAGTGGCTTTGATAATTAGGCAGGAATGATATTTCCTAGGGGATTTTGAATTATCACATGAGTAATGGTGCCTTTTCTTGTAGCATGTTTGGGTTCATGAGAAGATGCTGTTTTACTGATGTGGTTCAAGCACCACTGTGAATGCTGAATCCAATCCTCCTGGGTAGCCTTATTGTCTTGTACTTCCTGAATCCCCATATATCCACCTTTTTGTGCTTTTTGAGTGTAGGGATCCTTAATTCAGTATAACCTGGTAGACATTGTTTAGGTGTCAGCATAAGCATAAGATATCACAATCTGAGAGAATTGCCTCAATCATAGAATTTTTCTTGCTAATGTTGAAGTAGCATAAACTGTAAAAGTACTTAAAAAGCCAACAATCTGGAGGTGATGAGCTGAAAAAGCCAGAGAAAGAGGAAAAGATAAAAGTATATTTCTCAGTCACTGTGACTTTGCCACACTGGAGTCCAGAAAGGCAAATGTTCTCCTAGCAGATGTGTGTATCTACTCTGTATATGTAAATTATGTATGTATATATCGTATCAAACAAGCCATTTACAATGAATTTTTTTTCCCACTTAAGTCCGTAGGGTATGTGAACTGAAGTCTTTCATGTTCCATGCATGCTATGCCTGCACTGAATGTACATAAAATATGTGGCGGTCTTGCCTGCTGCATGTCCCAGACATATTTGACAACCCATTACTTGATTCACTTAAGTGTGTGCTATTAAGTATCTCCATCAACTGTCAAAATTCAGTCAATATCTATCCCATCAAGTTTCAGGCAAGCTGAGCAGTTCACCAGTAATAACTCTGAGGTGATGTTAATTTTCTTCAGAAAAGGTTGGCAATAAAGGGAAATGTCCTCACTCTAGATTCCTTATTTAAATAAGGGTTTGCTAGCTCCAATGACATGTCTGTGGGGTTACTTCTCATCAGCAAAGTAAAAGACAGAAATCACAGGCCCTGTGATTTCTACACCCAAGCATAATTTAGGACCCATCAGCAATCCCATTGAAGCTGATGAGTATTTGCTGTTGACTTCAGTGGGAGTAAGATAATGGGACCTGTGTAACTTATAGTGAGGTTCTTAATGCATGCAGTTTCCTTTCATCTCTGTCAGTGCAATTACATTGATCCAGACATTAGACTGTGGCGTGCTCTCCTTTATTAACAAGTAGCTGACCTCAGCAAAGATTTTTAGCCCATTTTGACTTCAAAAATGCCATTTTATGCAGCCTGTCATGTGTCTGCACTATCTTGTTCTCCTACAAATGCTCTGGAGATTAGAGAAATCAGTAATAGTGACCTTTGTGCCCTGTTGTTCTCATCTGCTTAATACTATTGAATTTGGAAGGAGACAAGACTGTTATAAATTTAGGGTTTGAAACAGTACTGTGTATTTTTTTCACAAGGTGGACTCTCATTTATCATTACTCAAACTGACATAATTAATAGTTATGATAGTCTTAATTTATTTAGATATATCTAGAGATCCATAATAATAATAATGCCCCAAACACACCTTTCTGTTTTGACTTGCTAATTGTTGGTGTTGTGCTATTACTCTTAGTGGGTTTATAAACTGACTCTGTAATAACATGGGGAAACTGCATATCGTGGCTAGCTAATATGTAATTTTCTTCAAGCACCCATGTATTTTAAAGCAGATTTTGTATAAGGGAGTGACTTCAAACTGTTCTTCAGATTTAAGTGCTGTGTGGCAAGGTTTGCTTTGGATTATTTTTCCATTTTCAGGATGCTGATTTAAAGCTTTTATTAGGTTGACATATCACTAGTATCCTCACGAGACTTGAGTCCTGCTTTTGATAACAAGATTTGTTTAATTTCTGAAGCCTTGATTTAAAGCATATATCAAAATAATATGATCTGGCACAGCACCTTGATTTGCTGCAGATTCCTGTTTCAGAGGGTGAATTGTTTCCTGAGTTAATGATATTTTTCTTGACGTTTGGTCCCCACCTTAACCACTGTGACTACCCTGCTATATTCCCTTCTATGCTTTCATAGTGATTTTTGTTAATAAGGGTGAGGCCTTGGATCTACTATATACCATCTAAAATATCTCCTGGAGATCAGTTTAGTTTTATTCATATAAAATGTAGTTAAACAGCTGTGGTGAAGCTTTTTATTATTGCCACATATTACTGTTTCCAGTCCTCCCTCATCATCAGGAAAAGTAGCCAACTTTTGGTTGGAGTTTTTACATTCCAATTGTTTACTTAGCATAAAATTTACTTGTGTAAAGGATTGCTTGGGTGTGACAGATGGCATATTCTGCGTGATGTAAGAGCGGTTTAGGGGTAGAATTAATTTATTTATTTTTAATCACCCTTCTTATCTATTAAGTGATTGGCAGATTATTTCTGTCCACTTTTATCCTTCAGAATTTTAATGGGTTTAACACAGTTGTTTGTATTTATTTTCATCCTTCTCTAAAAATTCTTGTTCTTGTTATCTTGTGGGATTTTTTTTCCCCATTGTTGAGTGCAGTTCCATTTTGGATTTTTTTTATTCAACTTGTGGACAGTCTGAATAATTTTTTGGGGCTGTATTTAGCTTCTGCCCCAAACTAAACAAAGCAGGCCAGAGAGAGTCAAAGCAAGTAGATCTGAAGCTGTAATAAGTGCTATTATAGAAAAAAACAGCAATTGTAAGGGATCTGACTGGGTTGATTAGTCCACTCACCTGCCCAATACAGAACAAGCTATGCATATGCATGTCAAATGATTGCCTACAAATGATTTTCCAACTTACAAATCTTTCTTGCTGAAATCTAAAGTCTGTGGCTTCTCTCCTTTTCTATACTGGGTAAGAAATAAAGATTATTTCTTTTTTTCTATAGAGCCATCTTTTATGTACTCAATGCAAATTATTTATATATTGCAATAGCAAAAGACTTGATGGTTAGGGAGACCTAGAACCACTCTATGTTAACTGAATTCATGCAGCATTTGGACACAGTGTTATAGTTAAGGCACGTTAAAAGTGATCAATTAAGACTTACAACTAAGTTTTTGGTTTAGGCCATCACAGTGTCAAGACTATTATTAAGCATGTGTATGTACAGTAGCAGTAATACCGTTTGTCTGACCCACCCAAGTGGCTGACAGGAAGTAGTTGATTGTTGTGGTTCCACAAGCTCTCTTCAGGTTTGAAATAAAAGCCACAAACTTCAAAGCTAAATGGAAAATGAGAAAACTGTTTTTGGTCTGACTGGTTAATACGCCCAGTTAAACTCCCTGAGAGAAGAAGCTATTGCTACCCATGGTACAGAAGGGGACTCCCTTGGGGTGGAAAGGTATTTCAAGGTGGTTTCCCTCTCTAATGGGAAATAGAAGGAAAGGTAATTTATTGCTTGTGGAACATGAAAAGGTTACTGTGAAAAAGAGATGGTTTAATGGATTAAAATGTGATTAAACTCAGCATATGTTCTGAGCTTTGATTTAACTTTCAAGTTTATATTTTTATATTATATCTGAAAGAGGAGTCAGGTGAGACTCAGCTATATCTTTTTCCAGATAGCCACTAAATCTAATAAAATATTACTTCTAGTCTCTAACCTTGTCTGCTTATCCACTTAGTGCTACTCTAGCTGTGGCAGTCTGCCCTTGGAAGTTTTCAGACTTTTTCCTACTTTAAGATGTCTTTGATTCATTTGCTAAATTAGCACTTGTTCTGAAGAAAGTAAACACTTACCTGATGTGGTTTTATTGCTAGTATGTAATCCTAGACAATGTCACCTAATCCTAGCTCGGTTGTCTATTTTTGACATTTATGGCCTCCTGCAAAACTTTTGTGCCATAGTGCAGGCTCTTATCTCAAACCAGCTGATGGTACGCCCACCGTGTCCTTCCATGAAGTGCAAGCCTGTTGGAAGGTGTTGATTTGTCCTGTTGCTCCGTGGCAGTGCACCCGTGGTTGTGTGAAGCACTAAGTGTATTTCAGTGTGTTGTTTATAGCTGTTCTGCTGTTAAACTGTAGGTTGACAAATCTCAATAAATAATCATGAGTGTTCAGTGATATTACAGCTCCACCATTAGACTCTTAAACAGGCACATATAGCTGTCATACTTTATAATAAGGTGCAATTTTAAGTGGTTAATTTGTGATTAGGAGATATTGGGAAATATTATTTATTATTAATAGGGTGCACAGGTCATTAGTTACATAAGTCACAGCTATAGCTTACAGCTATAAATCACTAACTTCTACAGCCAGTCTTTTAAATGTATATGCAGCATAATATTTATGATAACAACAAACAAGACTTAAAACATCTGTTAATCATCTCTTAAACATTTAAAAATGAACCCTTAATCCAAAGGAGGCATGATAAATGATCTCTCAACAGTTTGTTCTTTATATCATTACCATTTCTTATTTTCTGTAACGTACCTTTTGCTGAATGGTTGTAGAGAAGCATTGAATGATTTGACTCAGCCTTGTGGGCCTATTGTAGACCTGGGAATATAATGACTTAGATCACTCTTTGGAGAGTGTTTTGCTATTGCTTTCTTCGTTTTTTTTCGTAACTCAACTGGTTTTTATTGGCCATGAAATATATTTCTGGAATTGGAATGCCTTTAAGGAAGATTTTCTTTTTACTCAGGGAAAATATTTTCATTTAAAATAGAGATGAAATACAAGCTTTTATTGTAATTTTCAAAGCAGACTGCAAACATGTTTTTATAACTAAAAAACCAAAAAATAATAATAATAAATCCTACCTATCTTAACTACTTATACTAAGGTTGCCTAAGTAAATGCTCCTGTATTACAAAGATATCCTGTCTTGTACTTATATCTGTATTTTGCCAGCTGAGATGAATTTGTGAGGGTATCATATTTTGCTGAATGTGATGCTTTGCACCAGTTGTTCGCTAAAAAGAGTCATGATACAACCATCTAAACAACTTGATCTTGTGTTGCTTTGCTTTGGCTCTTGATTGAGACCAGACCCTGTGCAAACACTCCGTTTGGAGCAAAGGTCAGCTACTTCAACTTGTGTACGCTTGGTTTTCCTGAATAAGTTGTCACTGTAAAATAAGTTGTCACTGCAAAAATGCAAGCATTTCTGCTTTGAATATTGCTCCAAATATTCTTAGCAGATACACCAGTGACAAAAGCCCCTTCCAAAGGAAACTTAGATGATGTAGTTTTATCACTTGTTTTTTGGAGGCCTGTTGGTATCTGTAGTTTTCTTTGTATTCGTGCCAACCTCTTTTTGAATATTATTCACCCACTTGTTAAAATGCTTTCCATTTCCCTTACCAGAAGTATATTTCCTCAGCAAAGGTTGTTTCCCTTGCAGTCGTCAGATCGCCTGGTTCTGCTCTATTCTTCCTCCTCGAATTGCTGTCTATAGAATTTATTTAATTTACCTGCTGAAAACATCTTTCTCCTTTTATTGATACAGGGGCACTAGGTCAGTCTTCTAGAAATAAAGGAAAAAAGAAAAAGCTACTGTTGTAAGCTGAGAAGAAAAACAAAACCAAAACATTACCTAGCTTAAAGTGAGAATAGGCTTTGCTTATGGCATATATTGAGTATCTAAATATGATGATTCCCTGGAATTATACAGTTATTTTCTCCTCTGTGATATTGTAGGATTGTGTAGATTAGCCTAGCAACGTGTTTGGGGATCCTATCCATGGTATAAGACCAGTGACTTCTACACAACCAAATGGGCAATAACTTGGTTTACTTTTTTCAAAACAACGTCGCTTTTTGAGACTGATGACAGTTATTCGTAGTGGATATTAGAGAGAATGGCAAGGGAGATAAAGAGAGAGTCAGATTCCAGCATGGAAACTGCTGGGATGCTGCCTTTCAGGGAAATACTTGCGCTTCTGTGAACAGGCAGACAAACGTGCACAGTCTGTCTCTTCAAGCTAAGCTCTTGGGAATAGGTATCACTGTAAAGTGAAGGAGTTACGGCAGAGATAATAAACAGACACTGACCACACCTGACTTCTGCCCTGCATAGAAACACCGTTGTTTTTTAAGGTGGAAAAGACTGTTGTCTGGTGACAGAAGCCAGGGGTGGGTGGGTGAGTGTGCGTGCACAAGGGAGAGAAGAAGGAAGAAGCTATCTTTGTACATGCTAAGACCTGATCTGAAAATTCTGCGTATAAGAATGGCCTGGCATGTTGTAGCTGATGTAGAGTAACAAAGTAAATAAACTAGTACTACTAATAAACTGAAATGTGGAGGCTGTTCTACTCTTCTTTCCTGAAACTGAAGACATAACATAAGGCACTGTGTAATGCAAGACCACAGTCACAGTTCTTCAAAGAAGTACAGTGTTAATTTTGTTCCTTTAAGTCTCTGAAGTTAAATTGTTGTAACTAATATTTTAGGTGATAAAACATCAGATCTTAGTAATCATAAAACAGAATATGAACACAGAAAAGAAACCATTTTGTTATCACTTGTAAAACTGCCTTACACTATTCTGGGACTGATTTTCACCCAAAAGGGGAAAAAATTTCCATATTTTTATTGTTGCTGAGAACTCTTTTATATTTAGATCCTAATCCCCAGATCTGCTAAAGTCCATAAATTCATGTGACCCAGGATACTTTGTTTTTGAGAGATGGTACAATACTTCTAGCGGTGTTCAAGATGATGCAGAGTTGGGCTCGGCACAGGGCAGAAGAGAGCTAACGAAGCAGATAGTGTCTGCCCTGGAGTCCGCTTCTCTGGAGTTAGTTTGGAGATCGCTGTGTAGCATGCTATAGCCATGCTCCCGATTCAGCAAGCTGAACTCCCATTTTTAGCACTTGATATTAAAGCACCTGTTTTAGTGCTCAATTATTTCAAGACTGAACTGAAGAAAGTAGCTTTCTGCGTAAGGATTCTGAGCTGAGGCCCTGCTCTGGTTTTGAAGGTACTGCTTACACATTACGCTAAGTGTAATGTTTTAAGTCTAGGAGCACTGTTCTGAACATTTGGGAAATTCCTTTGCTGATATATTGCTACAGTTTGCATCACCAAATAATCTCATTAGTATATAATGTACCATGTACATGATTCACGTTTCAATGTCCTGTATTTTTTTAGAACATAATGTATGCGCATTGCTGGATTTGTGTATACTCTCCTATGATATATTCTTTTCTGAACAGCAGTATTTGAAGTAGGTTCCCAGCAGACCCTGCATAAACAGTGAGCTGAAGAGTGGCCCCAAGGCAAAGAGCTCAGATACAATATCAATGTGCTTGTGTTCAGACATTTAGCTGGTGAATGATGAAGGATTTAAAGGGTTTCTGTATTTCTCTGCTGAAAGATTGGGGAGGGGTGGGGAGAGAGGGGGGAAGTACAGGCAATCCATGTGTATGTTGCTCTCATCTCTGGAGAGCAGGGCAACCTACTAGTAGTGAAGCTCAGCTAGGAAAGATTCAGGTTCCTTTGCTAGAATGGCTGATTTCTTGAGGTGTTCATAAAAAAAAAAAGTCACTCTGCTGCTTTGTGCTCAAATCCATCTCTGGAAAGTAAGGATGCTGCTAGCCCTGAGCCTTTGAAGACTGCTGAATGAGCAGGTGACATGCTGTTGAGTCACTCCCTGAAGCAGCGAGAACAGATCTGATCGTGCAGTTTGGTGTTGCAGCAATCTTCCCAAAGATCCCCTCCCAGAAAACACATCAGAGAACGTATGTCTATTTCTGTCTACCAATGCTGAATTTGCCTTTTTTGCACCTGTTAAATATTAACAGACTGGCTTATCCTAGGCTGGCTCACTGCTGTTTATGCAGACACATAGGTAATGGTGCTTTGGAATAGAAAGCTCTGTATTTCTGTCTGCATTTTGCTAACTGTGCTGCAGTAAAATGAATGATTTCAGCTCCCTGTTCCAGAAAGGTCATGCAAACTAAGAGTTTTTCTTTACTGAGCTGATTTGATCTACATTGTATGCAGTCTTTTGAGGAAGCTTGGTCAGGCTGAACCATATGACAGAGTAACAAGTGCTCTTATGTTAAAACCACCATCTCTCTGTCGTATTAAAAAAAAAAGGAAAATAATTTTATCATGATGACAATGACCAGCAGCTCTGCTGGTTTTCGCTGTCATTTCCAGCCTTCATTCTCTTTGTACCTCTTGACTATACATCATCTTTTGTGTTCAGTATACACAGCGCACATCAGGACATATAAACTGCTGATTATTAAACAGCTTTCCCCAGTCCCATTCTGCATGAAAGGCCACTCTGCTGCCTCTGGTTTAGTGAAATATTTTCCTGTCAACAGGAAATTATTCCTCTTTTTGTATACAGAGAAGATGAGATTACTTTGTCATATTCATGTAATAGTGTGTTCATCTGTGACATTCTATAGCTCGTTGAGCTTTGTGTAGCACAACAATATTTGATGCAAAGAAAATAAATCTAGCTTCAAACTATTAGTGAAAGATACTGATAAGAATGGAGAGGGGAAATTCCTGCATCACATAAGGTACTGCTGTGTGATTGTTGTGGTGGTGTTTTTTTGCTTGGTGTGTATTTGGTTGCTTGGTTTGGGTCCTTATTACAGGTTCTGTGGCAGAAATCCTAGTTTCATCCTATTCCATATCCTTCCAGTAACAGCTTTTCAACTCTGGGGTGACGAAATGTAGACACTGGATAGGAACTGGGTTGTAAACCATATAAACTACTCTGGTTTTCCACACTTTTTTTTTTGTATTCTTGTACTTCTCCCTTTTTTGGTCTTCCTTACCCTGCTCTCATTACAAACTTCCTTTCCTCTTTCTTTACTCCACCAGGAGTCTTCGCCTGCATAAAATCACAGCCTCATACATACTCTCCACACAGAATCTTGCTTGTATTTTATGAGAAAATTGGCAGAATTCAGCATGACTCACTTCTTAAAATAGCTTCTACAATTTTCTCCTCTTTCCTTCATTTGCCCCTTTTTTCTTCTCTGATCACTTCCTTTACCTCTCCCTCAACCTCCTTTTCCTTGGCTATCTTCATTCACAACTCCAAATCTGTTTTAGTACTTTACTCTTAAAACAAAACAAAAAAAGGCTGTGCTCACATATATTATTTAACTTTATTTTTTTAAGTTATGCCTTAGAGGGCCCCAAGTGTTGTTCTTGAACTATTTTTTAGTTGTGTTCTAGTTGCAGTTGCAACACCTTCTGTTTTCACCAGCCATGACCTGTCAGGAACCCGAAGTAAACATCTCATGTGTCTTAAAACTTTTCCTTTACTTCACTTTTCTGGCATTTACCACTTTAAGGGATGTTTAGCTGAGGCTTGGTCCATGAGTTTTATCTTCAGACCTTTGCTCATCCTCTACGGGTAGTATCCTCTCAAGGTAGTATCCTCTGCCAACTAAAATTAAAGTGCAAACTTTAAGCTGCTCACAAATCATTGTTCTGTACAGCTAAAATTCTTAGCACGTTCTTGCTCTTTCATTGCATCCAACAACCTTGTTTCTAGGCTTGACGTTCTTCTTGTATGCAGGTGACGCAGTGTATTCTGTGACTGATTTTCACTGTATTGCCATTTATCTGCTGTTCCACAATCTGTCCTTTTTTGTTGTACTAAGTGTGCAGGACTTGCCTTTACTTTCAGTCCCCAGGATTTAGATCAGTAGCTTCCTACATCATATGTCAGTATTGAGATGTCAGTTTCCATTTTCAGTCTCTTGTTGATTATCTTTGTATCTTTCAATTTTTTCAGCGAGGTATTCTTCATATGAAAAATCATTGTGAATAATGTGACTTAAGTGGACCTGATGTTTTCTTGCAGTGTTTTTCCGTGTATGTACAATGCTGTCACTTAGACACTCTAGATACTTTGGGGTTTTTTTCCATTCCCTTTTGGAATTGCATTTCTAATGTCTTCCTAAAAACTTAGGATTTTTTCTTTGCTGTATAACTTCACAAATTGTAAAATCTGGGCATCAAGTATGACTTGTGCCTGCTGTGTTTGTGCCATTGTAATGAATTATTGCAAGCTGGATTTGCTTAAGAATAACAAGCTCTTCTTCTGGAAGAGCTGCCTCATGAATGCTGCTGTAGTTTTACTGAATCTTGTGTAACAAATTGTTCTTCAGTTAGCTTTAATTATGTGTTATTTAATAGAAAAAAGGCAATCTTATGCTGCCAATAACTGAACAGTCCTCAGGCTAAATTCTGCTTACCTGGTCTCTGAAGCAGAAAATTTAACTTCTCTTGGTGTGTGGTTTTAGTTGGTTTGGTTTTTTTAGGGTTTTTTTGAGGGTGTGTGGGTTAGTCTTTGTATTGCAATGCTCAAAGGCAGTGACCTTACCTTGACATCATGAGTGGTGTTATGTGCATGCAAACTATAAAGGCTGTGTCTTGAAAAAATAAAAAAGGTGGTTTTCCTTAATACAGATACACCTCTTCCCCTGTCCCCCTGGGCCTCCCTACCTGTACTGGCATTTTGACCCTGAGATCAAGGGGAGTCTATTGATGAACCCTTTGTACTCCAGCTACAGGAGGCATCACGGTCACAGGCCCTTGTCCTCCTGGGGGACTTCGACCACCCCAACATCTGCTGGAAAAGTAGCACGGCGAGCTGTAGGCAATCCAGGTAATTAAGCCAGGTAATAGACAGCCATCCCTACTAGGGGGGATGAGATACTGGACCTGTTGGTCACCTGTGCAAATGAGCTAATCAGTGGTGTTAAGACTGGAGGCAGCTCGGGCTGCAGTGATCACACACGAGCGGAGAGAATATGGCAACAAGTGTCATCTTTTTTTTTTTTTTTTATATAAGGGTATTGTTCCAAACTCATTACTTCTGTAATATTTCATGAAGTAGTAAATGTAAAGTTCATATTTACTGTGGCAAAAGAGAAAATTTGGGGTTGTTGCCATGTATTGGATTTTAAGTCCTTTAGCAACTTGAAAGCTCTGGAGCTTCCATCTCATTTAGATGTTGTCAGCTATGGAATGGGAAGGAATATTCCATAGGCTGTGTTTGAGGGTGTCATAATTAAACTCTAAAACCTGACAAAAGTTGACATTCTCTTTTCTCACACAGCCATTCAGTACTTTGTGTGAACTTCAGTTATGTCTGCACGAGTGTTCGTGAAGGTATTTAATTAACCAGACCAGAGACCTAATGCAGTTTAAGACTACCCTTGAAAAATGAGTTACTTCTAACCTGGATCAGTTTGTCCCATCACTGTGCAAATGCTTGTGCTGACCTGGATTGTGGATGTAGCAGAGACAGGTGGTGTTTGGCAGCAATGCTTGTTTACAGAAGCTTTGCCTCTTCACTGAAGTATGAATAAGGTGTGTCAGTTCTCTTAAGTCAGAACTCTTCAGTCAGAGTGCAATTGCTAATTTTTTCATCTCTTTTCAAGAGAATTATTTGGCCTACTCACTTTCCTATGTCCATCAAACGGGCTTTCTAATAGTAGTAATCTGTGATACTTATTATATGGTATATGATACATCAGTACAGAAGCACAGGGATGTGGAGTGCCGAATTCTTAAAGGAGTCCTGGAATCTAAATGCAAAAAAACCCCTGACTTTAGGTTCATTGAGGAAAAACTGGCCTATAATCTGGGTGTTTGCTGTAGGTTCTGCTTTATTCCTATTTAAGTTAAAGCTCTCACACTTTATTTCTGTGTAATCAGGCCCATAGGATTTTAGGTGCTGGACACTTCTCTATTTTATTACTCATATCTGCTAATGCTCACAAAGGAAGAAGGAGAGAGAGGGGACAGTTGGCAGTCTGAGAAACATAAGTAGATTAATTTGGTGCTGCTAAAAGTCCTGCTGTTTCTCTTTGCATCTTGTAGAAGTTACTAACAGCTGGGGTATATTACAGTTTCACAATTCTGTGTTAGGTTTTTCTGAAGGAAAATCTATAATAAGACTTTAAAAATATAAAAAATGTCTTAGACATAGTTGAATCTTACAGATTATAAATGCAGAAGTTAGAAAAAAACCTTCTATTGTATCAAGATACTACAACTCTTCAAAACTGTGGCTTTGGTTTAATCTGCTTGCTCTTTGGTAATGTTCCCTGGAATGATGACAGGCTGGCAAATATCTCTCTTATGAACCCTCATTTGCCCGAGAAAGGCTGATCCGACCTTAAATTATACACCCAAGACTTCATGGATTTAAACTTAATTTTCATTTTACTTTTGGGATTGAAAATCTTTTATTCTAATTTGGAAGGTAATTTCTCTAGAAATTTAATTTAAAATGTTTGTAGAAAACTTGCTAGAAAATAGTATTTTGAAAAGGTTGGAGGTGGAATGATTTGGTTTTTGCAGTCAGATATTGCTAAATTATTCAGAGCGATAGCTTCAAATAGAAATAAACATTCTTACTCAGATACTTCAGTAACAAGTCTGATGTGTGCTACTCAGCCAGTCTTTTACTTGGGTTTATTCCATTTCATGCGATTTGTTTAATCTAAATGTGATATAATATCAATTATACCTGCAAACATGTCCAGGAAAGAAAATGGGTATGTTCAGCATTGTGCTGAGGGTGTTAATTATATTTTAGCTGAAAACTGATTCTAATTATTTTCTAAGGTTTTCCAGAAACATCCTTTTTCTTTCAAGGAATAAGTGTTTGCTTGCAGGTTTGGGGTGAAATATAGATTTTTCTAAACGCATTCAATTTTTTGTGAATCAGTACATTTTACAAGGTTTTCTTGTTCTCAACACCAATTCCTTTGCCAGTAACTTACCTTTCGAGAATAGTTTAGAAGAGAAATAATAAAATGTTATTTTGCAAATGGAATATTGAGATGATATTTCATCTGAAGTCTGACTATTTTAACTTAGATCCTAATGTGCTTCTGCAAGTGTAACTTTATTCTTAAACAGAACTGAGTTTAACTGTGATTAAGGTTATGAATATATTATCCTCCAGTGTATTGAATACAATGCAGTATATTATTTAGTTTAAAATAGCAATTTAATAGGGGTCTTCTGATAAACTACATGGAGGTTACATATTCAGTCTATGATTACAAATTTTATTTATTTCTATTCTGCCAATAAAATATAAATATTACGTATGTATTATTTTAAGCTAGAAATCATATTTAAGATGCATATTGACTCACAGAATCTCTGTACTCCTAACACAAAATCTTGCTGTGACAGTATTTCTGCTTTTTTGCTAGAAGGGTAAAACAATGCTTTAGAGTATGCATCTGCATTGTGAAAGAGTAAATTATTTTAGTTCTCTGATGTAGAATTATGTCGTGTGCTTCTCTAGTGTCTTCTTCCCTCTTGGATAGCAGTTTGCTACTCCTGTAATTGTTATCGTTAAAGACCAAGAACAGTGCATCAAAACTTGGCTAAACGATGGTTTCATACTGTAGACAGGCTCATAATAGTTACTAACGTCCTCAAGTAGCTTTGCAGTCAGCCTGTGAATTCATGTCATATATGTGTATATCGTCGCATAATTTACTGAAGTCAAAAGAAACCAACCAAAATTAAGTGTAGATTTCTATCGGTGTGTAATCAGTGTTGGGGAAATGTGGAGGTGTGGGGTACTGGTGTCACTGAACAGCCAGTTGCCCACAGCTTCTGATGGCCTGCATGTCCTCCAGCGTGGGACTGTAGCTGAATGAAATAGACGTGACCGAAATACAAACCACAACAGTGACTGGGTCTAATTCCATTCTTTAGGGCCTTTGCTATCCACTTTCTGAATAGTTTGCAAAGTAGCTTGCAAGGGGCAGATTCTTTGTACACAGTGTGGAATGAGCAGCTAGTGTGAATGTTTTTAAAAATACCTCTGTTGATCCAGTCCCCTTCTGAAATATTCTAGAAAAGGTGACAACCTTATTGCATTTTTTTGTAATGCACATTCCGAGTCAGACTTGTATGTTATTCCTTCTCTGGTTTTTTGCTCTAGCATTTTTCCTGTTTCCCTATCTGCAGATTTTTACGGAAACAGGCACAGCTGATCAAAGATATTTTTCGTTCAGTTGCTTATGAATCTTAGAACCTTCCTAACTTTTGGACGCAGAATTAATTGTGTTCTTATCTTACAATAATGGGAAAATTGTGTCTGTGTTGATGATTAGTTGGAAGACTTGTAAGAAATCTAAAAGCCTTTCTTTTCCTTTCTGTTTTCTTTTCTTTCCTCTGTGAATTCTCAGCATGAACTAAGGGTTTGGGTCATATCTTTGCAAACAGTTCTTATCCACAGAACAAACACACAGTGCTAGCATGGAAGCCTCTCCACAGTACCTTGCCAGGATGCACTAACCCAGGGGGAGGGGTCCTGGCTCCACTTTTGGCCATCTTAGATTCAGTATGATCTCTGACTTCCTTTCATTGAGTAGTTTTCCAATTAAGCCCTGATACCATACAGCATTAAATGGACCAAAATTACCTATAAGCATCTACTTGCCTTGCCTCATCACCCATAGTGTTGACTGTGGCCTTCAATATCTTATAGGTTGTATCTGTCATTCCCTTAGTGACAGTTTTGTCATAACAAAATATCTGAAGACTGAAATAGCTCAAATTGTTTCATACAGGCACTCTGGTTAATCACAGATTTCACAATGTATTAAACATTCATTGATTCAATTTCATTTGCTGATGTATTCTACTTAGTTAACAAGCATCCTGCTGAATCTCTTTTTTTATTTTATTTTGCCAGGGACATATTGAACTATGTAAGAAGAAAGGAAACACTTTCTTTTGTGGAAGTGAGATGGTACGATTGGATAGTTTCTTTTAAAAGTCAGATTTACATATGTACCTGTCAGAATTATAAATATATCTGTTTATACAGACATATGAGATGATAGCTTTTTTGTGAGTGGACATTAATCAAGCTCATATTAGCCAAAATCATTTTGAGACAAGAATACTAAAAGATTCAAGGCTATTCTATCAGAGCTCCCCCTCCCATGCCCCTGCCTCCCTGATGGTTGCATTGAGTGTGACAGAAATGTGATGAAACAACTCTCTTCTGTGTGGGTTTGGAATAATCTGAGATAAGTAACATTTCCTGTATTTATTAAATTCTAGAGCTTGATTTATTTGGATCTGTTTATATCCATGTAACTAAACAATTATCCAGGGAAAGATAAGTAATGGCTTCAGACATTAAGTTCACATTTAAAATGAATTTTTTTTCCTGGTTGTTTTTAACTTAACTGCCTACAAGAAAGTTGGAGGGGCTTCTTAATTCTGACTTAAGTATAGACTGGGATGGCATTACAAAGTTCTATGAATAATGATATAATAAAAATGAAGATGATCAAGGGACTGGAGCATCTCGCATGAGGAAAGGCTGAGAGACCTGGGTCTGTTTAGCCAGGAGAAGAGAAGACTGAGAGGGGATCTCATCGATTCTTTTAAATATCTAAAGGGTGGGTGTCAAAAGGATGGGGCCAGACTCTTTTCAGTGATGCCCAGCGACAGGATAGGGGGCAACAGGCACAAACTGGAACACAGGAGATTCCATCTCACACATACAGCATTTATACTTAACTGTATCAAAACCTGAATCATGTCTCTCCTGAGATGATAGCTATTTCACCTAACTTTTCACATACTAGTCTTCCTCACGCTTACAAATAAAGCCATATGAACTTGTCCTTTGAAATATATATCCAAACATGTTGATTCTTCATATTTTTGAACTGAAGGAAAAGACAGACACTGGAATGATCAGCAACACAGGGGTTTTTTTAAAGCTTTCTGATGTAGAGATACCTGAGTTGTCATGGAAGAAGGATTGGTGAGGAACAATAGGCTTTAGATAATAGGTTTGATCTCAGCCCCTCTGTAGTTTTTTGAACAAAGTATATGTCTGTGTTTGATTTATGGTTCTTTCCTTCCTTAGTAAAATTGTTTTGGAGGCTTTTTGGATCACTTAAGCTTTTGGCCTCACTCCAAATAATAGGTTTAAGGTAGTTGGGGGGGGAGTGATAAAAGCGATCTGCTGCTTAAGCACACATGAAACAACAAGTGGAGACTGCTCTTTAGCAGTTGTTAAATTCCAGTTTAACACTTTTCACCACCATGGTGAAGGATGCAAGAGATCCGTTTCTATTCTGACTTGAAATACTGAGGATCTAGAGGAATCCAGATGGCTGTTTGTCTCCTATTTGTTGTTATTTAACCTGTCACTGCCCTTGGCAAAAAAAAAGTCATAATACATCCATCTCTTATAAGCCAGTATAGGATGTGTTTTGATCTTTCACAACCTGTTCACAATTTTCCAGTCAGCAGTATGTGTCAGTCTGAGCTTATCCCTATGCAAATCCAGTACACAAAGCTATTTAGAAAGTGCGAATTCTAACTCTTAAGTAAATCTGCCAGGGAGATGAAAACAGTACATGTTTTGACTCAGTCACACAGTGTGGGTTTCAAACAACGAAGGGGAAGAAGCTTCTGCTGTTCAAAAGCTCTGCAGGACTCCGGGGGTGTTGGTAAGGAAGTACAGGCTGAACTGCAGAGAAGGCCCCTTTCTTGTGTCCTCTTTACAGACTCGGCAAAAACTCAGGAGTGTCAGTCCTCAGAGGCTGTTAGAGCCCGTTCCACTTTTATGGGTGGAAGGCTATTGAGGAAATGAATCAAGGTATCAATAGAACCAAGCGTATTTCTGGTCTAGAATGCTTTGACCCTTCACAGTCTCTGTTTGTCTAAATAATATGGCCATACAAAATACTCTTCTAATAGCATTTGACCAAAGTTTTTCCTTCCTACATACCTGAGGTGTGTATTACTGCAACACTTATTTCTGACTTCTGCTACTTTTAGTATTTAATTTTACTAGTGTATTTTTACATATATATGTCTGCCACTGCCAAAAGTAAATACTTAATACCTATCTCAAGCAGTTACTAAGAGACATCTAACTTAACGCTTTTATATCAGCTACCAGCCAGATGGATAAATAATCTTGCTGCTCCCACACCCAGTGCAATTAAAGCAAGCCACTTACTTCTACCTACAGGCAAAAATATAGATAATTTTTATGACTTAAAAACAAAAAAAATAGATGTAGGCTGTTAGATGCCATGGAGTTAACGACAGTCTGTTAAGAGACTGCAGATATGTTTAGAGTTTACTTCTGCTTTGAGCAAGATTCTTAACATGCTGTGTGTTGATCTCAGAAAAATAAAAATTGAGTTAGCTGGTAGCTAAATATGTATTATTTCTGTGCCCAAATAAGCTATAGTTATTCCTATTTATGCAAGCTGCCTTTCGTCGTGGTGCAAATTGTCGCGTGGGTGAACTCATGCGGTGTTGTTTTTCAAATGAAACTGACACTATTGGTGTGACAAACACACTCTTGCTTTCTAGTGCCTCCTGTCTCTTAAGCCATTTAACGCTTTTAAAGAGTTTCTCTGTAACGTTGCCAGAGGCAGTGCTTGCATAGATTGTCTGCGTTATAATTGTCAGTCACAGAAACCTAAAGCTCTTTGGGCTACTGTTCTCTGGCACTTTACATTTTAATTTCATTTTTTAACTACTTTGCATGCATGAAAGGTAAAGAGACAAATGAATTTCTACATACTGGCGTGGTTTTGTGGCCCATCGTTTTTCTTTGGTAGTGGTGGGCTGGGTTCCACTTAGTCTGTGTCTCATTGGAGTGGAACAATGTACGTGTTCTGTGATAACACGGCAAGACGGAGGGATTTGATGGCTCAGGGGGCAGAACAAGTAATAAGAGTGCTTACAAATTTTGGGGGTTTTCGTCTCAGTTCTAAAGATCGTATTTCATAAGACCATGGAAAAATACACAAGCTAGTTGGTGTCTGATTTAGGCAAATGGAAATGGTTTGCTTTATAACCCTTCTGTAAAGATGCCTGTTTCCCTGTCCCCATCTTTTGAAATTAATTTGGCCGCTCCCATTTTTATTAAATAATCTGTCATGTTTGGATGTGTAGTATTTATGCAATGAACACATATTTTAGTGTAAGAGTTGGGAAGAAATGCTTTTAAAGTATTTTATTGATGACAGAATGTTGCATTTTGTACCATTGGAGATCTCTCCTGAAAGCTGAGCCTCCTTGTCATTGAAAGCTTGTACATTCAGGCTGGGAGGTAAGGGGTAGCTAGTAGACTTACTGTTTTCATGTTCTTCCATTGCATTAGTAAATATGTGAAACTATAAACTTAATTCCAAGTTTTGGTTCATGTGTGGACAGCTAGTGGTGATGTGTATGTGGAGACAGGTGCTGGTTAACTCAAAATACATGTGGTTCATAGAAATAACATTGTTTCCATTAAATACACTTATTTAAATCTGTAGGTGGCTCTTCTGGAATGATGTTGCTATTTAAAAGTAGATTATTGTCATAGTTCCTTTGTGTAGTGTATTTGCTGCGAGAGCTGAAGGCCCAGTTTGAATGTAAGTTAGCAGGAAGAAGAGGAATGGCACCTTCTTTGGTACTGAGTATCCTGCAGTTTGGGTACTCAGTGATATGTTGTGTGTGACCAGAGTTTAGCTGTTGTGTGGGAAAATTCATTTTGCTGTTCTAAGAGAGTAAACTGTAGATCTCCATCATTCAGCGTTGATTGCTCCCAGTTACATCCTGTGAAACATGATGATGATACCAGAGCCCTTTTCTAGAGGCCACAGCAAAATAAGGAACTGTAATAACCTACCAGGATGAATATTAATAGATGTTCAGAGCAGTGCGAAAACGAGCAACAGTATTCTATGTGCAGTGTCAAGTACAGCAATCTGTGTTCCGTGTTTCTTGTCTCTTAAACTGTGGTGAACATACGTGTTGCTGCTCTTTCACTGGGGTAATAAGGATCTTTAACGGCATGTCTGGGACTTACATACTGTACTGCTGCCTATCAAAACAGAGATCTTTCATTGGCAGAGAGAAATTACTAGCTTCCAGCTCTAAGAGACCTAATTACTGGGATACCAAGACGGTTCCTCTTTTGTGTCTCAGCATCTTTCATTTACTGTTTAAATAGTTAAATATCTATTGTGCCAGAGAGCAGCAGAGAAGCATTGATTTTATAGCTTGGTGGTTACAGTACTCATGTGGGCTGTGGAAAACCTCTGTTCATCTCTTCTGCAATTAATATTTATTCATATAAACTAAAGTCAGTCCAGTAGAAGACACTGAGAACCACTATTCCCAAAGCAGCCGATGGTTCATGGAATGAAACCTGCCTGGCAAATGCAAGGCTAAGCAGTGCTGGGATTGGAATGTGGCTCTCCTACTGTTCAGGTGAGCCCTTTGATCAACAGTGCAGGGCTACTGCCTCACCAGGTTTGATGACCATCTGTAAAAATCAGAAATGTTTCTCAGCAGAGCAGTTAACAAAGCTATTCTGTTCATAAGAAGAAGGTTTCTGTTTCATAAGAAGAAAATAATTTCTGGCTAATTAGTGTTTTCCAGTTAGTAATAGTAAAAAAAAAAAAAA